>CM068369.1:227752756-228352756 GCA_034769895.1 Magicicada septendecula
CAATTTGTTTCTTCTGCAAGTAGATAATGTTGTATATTCTTTTTAACACCTGACGCACGTTTCACTGAAAAATATCAGTATCATCAGAGGTTTCTAAGTGAATTAATAACAATCGAAATAATTCTATTAATATAAAATTAATGAATAATCGAATTTGTATCGATTTTAATGTAAAATAAAATAACTGATAATCGATTTAGGTCGATTAGTTAACGATTGTTTTAATGTTTATTTTCTTCAGCAGCTGTTTTCTCGGTTATATTTGAAATTTTGTTTATATTTTATTCATTTTTATTTTTATTTTTTAGTAAATTTATAATTTTAAATAGATCGTCTTGTTTTGTTTTTATTTGGGTTTGTTCTTTAATTAATAAATTATTGTTATTGTGTTTGTAAATGTTAAGATTTTCCCAAATATTCATTTTTTGACCTTTTTGTATGTTTTTAATTAATTTTATATTTTCAATGTTTGGAAACTGGTGGTTATTAGTTAGACAATGTGTGGCTAAATTAGATTTATAAATATTTGGTTTTAAATATGCATTGCGGTGTTGAACGAATCTATCTCGTAGTTTTTTCTTCGTCTGGCCCACGTAAAATTTATTGCAATCTGGACATTCTATTTTATATATTCCATTTTTATTGTGAGTATTGGATTTAGTTTTAGGTTTTATTTTATTAAAAATTATATTATCTGTGTTATAAGATATTTTTAAGTTAGTATCTTTAAACATTTTATTTAGTTTTTGAGTTATATTTCCGTAATAAGTGAAGGTTGTATATTTTATATTATTATTAATAGATGAATTTTTAAATGTAGTGTTTTTAGGAATTTTATTAGTGATTTTATGTTTAATTTTATTTTCTAATTTATTAATAGTTTTTATTTTGTATCCATTTTTAACTGCTATTTGTTGCATAATTTTTCTTTCTTTGTTTCTTTCTGTGTTACTTAATGGGATCCTAAGCATTCGGTAAATCATGGAATTAAATACTGCCATTTTGTGTTGGGGAGGATGATTAGAAGTATTTGGTATTACTAAGTCAGTTTGAGAAGGTTTCCTGTATATTGCGTATTCAAAATTTGTTTCGTTTTTCTTTATTGTTAAGTCTAAATAATTTAATTTATTATTAGATTCTTCTTCTAACGTGAATTTTATTTTAGAATGTAAATTATTTATGGAGTTGAATATTTTATTTATATTTATACCATTGTTTTGGGAAATGTACAGAGTGTCAGCAACGTATCTAAAATAACATCCTAATGGGTCGTTTAATTTTATTATATTTATTATTTGTTCGTCGAGTTTTTGTAGGAAGATTTCTGATATGATAGCGGAGGTTGGGGCTCCCATAGCAAGGCCATCTGTTTGATAGTACAATTTGTTGTTGTATTGAAAATAATTTTGATTTAAAATTATTTTTAAAGTATTAGTTAACTGTTTAATGTATGTGTTACTTTTGTTATTTGTTTTCAGATTATTTATTATAATATTTATAGTTTCTTCAATGGGAATGTTTGTATACATGTTTGATATGTCGAATGAATATAATTTTGTATTTCTGTTTACTTCTACGTTTATTAGTTGTTCCGTGAGTTCGATACTATTTTTTATATTGTGTTTTGCTGGAAGTTCAATTTTATGTTTTAAGATTTGAGTTAATAATTTTGATATTTTATAATTTGGTGCGGTCCTAGCGTTTATTAAAGGTCTGATAGGTTTATTGATTTTGTGTAATTTTATTAAAGAATTTAATTTTGGTGCACAAGGATTATCCATTTTATATTTAAAGGAGTCTTTAGGATTTATGATTTGGTTACTATTTTTTAATATATTTGTTATTTGTGTTTGATATTTATTTGTGGGATCTTTATTTAACGTTATGCAATTATTATTAACTATAAATTCTTCTGTTTTATCGTCTAAATCTTTCTGAGAAATTATTATTGTACTATTACTCTTATCAGCTTTGGTTAAAGTGAGGTTATTAGTCGTTAGTTTCTGTTTTATGTTATTAATGGTTTTATTTTGTTTATTTTTATTTTTAATATGATGATTTTGGTTATTATATTTTTTGATATATTTTATTATTTCCATTGAGGCTTCTGTTCTTATTTTATCTTGTTTTTCTTGTTCTACATTATTAATTGCGTTTTCAGTTTCGACTATGATATTATCTGTTACATATTTGTTTACATTTTTAAGATTTGTTTTGTTTGATGATTCTAGGGTAGCTATTTCGTTTTCCGTGAATTTAAGATTAGATAAATTTACGAATTTTGGGTAAAAAGTGTGGTTATTATTTAATGTGTGTAAATTTTGTTTATCTTCTTTAGGTGTACTATTTATTAGTAGATTTTTAATTTTTTTTATTGATTGTGTTAAATTTAATTGTTTTGTGTTTATTTAGTATTTTAAGCATATTAATATATTTATTATTCCACGTATGATAATCAAGTGTGTTGGCTAAAAGAAGATGTAAATTAATTAATTGTTT
Source organism: Magicicada septendecula (assembly GCA_034769895.1). Taxonomy (NCBI): domain Eukaryota; kingdom Metazoa; phylum Arthropoda; class Insecta; order Hemiptera; family Cicadidae; genus Magicicada; species Magicicada septendecula. The sequence continues at coordinate 227,755,256 of CM068369.1, forward strand.
ATTAATGTAGTCGATTTTTCTGTAATTATTTGATATTTCGTCTTTAATCGATTTATATTGTGCTTGAGTAATATATTTGCTTACTTTATTGTTATTGTTGTTTTTTACTATTATTTTTGTGTATTTTGGAAAAATATTAAGGTGTAGGCATTTTTTGTTAAAATATATGTTTCCAAAACAATTAATTAATTGTTTTTTACGTTTAATAAATTAAATAATAAATTAACTCATACAAGGAATGAGTTACATCACCTTGTATGGTGTTTTCATCCATCATTTTCTATATAAGTAACTCGATGTTTCTTGCAGTAATTATATAATTTATGATGTTTTCAATTTGTTTCTTCTGCAAGTAGATAATGTTGTATATTCTTTTTAACACCTGACGCACGTTTCACTGAAAAATATCAGTATCATCAGAGGTTTCTAAGTGAATTAATAACAATCGAAATAATTCTATTAATATAAAATTAATGAATAATCGAATTTGTATCGATTTTAATGTAAAATAAAATAACTGATAATCGATTTAGGTCGATTAGTTAACGATTGTTTTAATGTTTATTTTCTTCAGCATCTGTTTTCTCGGTTATATTTGAAATTTTGTTTATATTTTATTCATTTTTATTTTTATTTTTTAGTAAATTTATAATTTTAAATAGATCGTCTTGTTTTGTTTTTATTTGGGTTTGTTCTTTAATTAATAAATTATTGTTATTGTGTTTGTAAATGTTAAGATTTTCCCAAATATTCATTTTTTGACCTTTTTGTATGTTTTTAATTAATTTTATATTTTCAATGTTTGGAAACTGGTGGTTATTATTTAGACAATGTGTGGCTAAATTAGATTTATAAATATTTGGTTTTAAATATGCATTGCGGTGTTGAACGAATCTATCTCGTAGTTTTTTCTTCGTCTGGCCCACGTAAAATTTATTGCAATCTGGACATTCTATTTTATATATTCCATTTTTATTGTGAGTATTGGATTTAGTTTTAGGTTTTATTTTATTAAAAATTATATTATCTGTGTTATAAGATATTTTTAAGTTAGTATCTTTAAACATTTTATTTAGTTTTTGAGTTATATTTCCGTAATAAGTGAAGGTTGTATATTTTATATTATTATTAATAGATGAATTTTTAAATGTAGTGTTTTTAGGAATTTTATTAGTGATTTTATGTTTAATTTTATTTTCTAATTTATTAATAGTTTTTATTTTGTATCCATTTTTAACTGCTATTTGTTGCATAATTTTTCTTTCTTTGTTTCTTTCTGTGTTACTTAATGGGATCCTAAGCATTCGGTAAATCATGGAATTAAATACTGCCATTTTGTGTTGGGGAGGATGATTAGAAGTATTTGGTATTACTAAGTCAGTTTGAGAAGGTTTCCTGTATATTGCGTATTCAAAATTTGTTTCATTTTTCTTTATTGTTAAGTCTAAATAATTTAATTTATTATTAGATTCTTCTTCTAACGTGAATTTTATTTTAGAATGTAAATTATTTATGGAGTTGAATATTTTATTTATATTTATACCATTGTTTTGGGAAATGTACAGAGTGTCATCAACGTATCTAAAATAACATCCTAATGGGTCGTTTAATTTTATTATATTTATTATTTGTTCGTCGAGTTTTTGTAGGAAGATTTCTGATATGATAGCGGAGGTTGGGGCTCCCATAGCAAGGCCATCTGTTTGATAGTACAATTTGTTGTTGTATTGAAAATAATTTTGATTTAAAATTATTTTTAAAGTATTAGTTAACTGTTTAATGTATGTGTTACTTTTGTTATTTGTTTTCAGATTATTTATTATAATATTTATAGTTTCTTCAAAGGGAATGTTTGTATACATGTTTGATATGTCGAATGAATATAATTTTGTATTTCTGTTTACTTCTACGTTTATTAGTTGTTCCGTGAGTTCGATACTATTTTTTATATTGTGTTTTGCTGGAAGTTCAATTTTATGTTTTAAGATTTGAGTTAATAATTTTGATATTTTATAATTTGGTGCGGTCCTAGCGTTTATTAAAGGTCTGATAGGTTTATTGATTTTGTGTAATTTTATTAAAGAATTTAATTTTGGTGCACAAGGATTATCCATTTTATATTTAAAGGAGTCTTTAGGATTTATGATTTGGTTACTATTTTTTAATATATTTGTTATTTGTGTTTGATATTTATTTGTGGGATCTTTATTTAACGTTATGCAATTATTATTAACTATAAATTCTTCTGTTTTATCGTCTAAATCTTTCTGAGAAATTATTATTGTACTATTACTCTTATCAGCTTTGGTTAAAGTGAGGTTATTAGTCGTTAGTTTCTGTTTTATGTTATTAATGGTTTTATTTTGTTTATTTTTATTTTTAATATGATGATTTTGGTTATTATATTTTTTGATATATTTTATTATTTCCATTGAGGCTTCTGTTCTTATTTTATCTTGTTTTTCTTGTTCTACATTATTAATTGCGTTTTCAGTTTCGACTATGATATTATCTGTTACATATTTGTTTACATTTTTAAGATTTGTTTTGTTTGATGATTCTAGGGTAGCTATTTCGTTTTCCGTGAATTTAAGATTAGATAAATTTACGAATTTTGGGTAAAAAGTGTGGTTATTATTTAATGTGTGTAAATTTTGTTTATCTTCTTTAGGTGTACTATTTATTAGTAGATTTTTAATTTTTTTTATTGATTGTGTTAAATTTAATTGTTTTGTGTTTATTTAGTATTTTAAGCATATTAATATATTTATTATTCCACGTATGATAATCAAGTGTGTTGGCTAAAAGAAGATGTAAATTAATTAATTGTTTATTAATGTAGTCGATTTTTCTGTAATTATTTGATATTTCGTCTTTAATCGATTTATATTGGGCTTGAGTAATATATTTGCTTACTTTATTGTTATTGTTGTTTTTTACTATTATTTTTGTGTATTTTGGAAAAATATTAAGGTGTAGGCATTTTTTGTTAAAATATATGTTTCCAAAACAATTAATTAATTGTTTTTTACGTTTAATAAATTAAATAATAAATTAACTCATACAAGGAATGAGTTACATCACCTTGTATGGTGTTTTCATCCATCATTTTCTATATAAGTAACTCGATGTTTCTTGCAGTAATTATATAATTTATGATGTTTTCAATTTGTTTCTTCTGCAAGTAGATAATGTTGTATATTCTTTTTAACACCTGACGCACGTTTCACTGAAAAATATCAGTATCATCAGAGGTTTCTAAGTGAATTAATAACAATCGAAATAATTCTATTAATATAAAATTAATGAATAATCGAATTTGTATCGATTTTAATGTAAAATAAAATAACTGATAATCGATTTAGGTCGATTAGTTAACGATTGTTTTAATGTTTATTTTCTTCAGCAGCTGTTTTCTCGGTTATATTTGAAATTTTGTTTATATTTTATTCATTTTTATTTTTATTTTTTAGTAAATTTATAATTTTAAATAGATCGTCTTGTTTTGTTTTTATTTGGGTTTGTTCTTTAATTAATAAATTATTGTTATTGTGTTTGTAAATGTTAAGATTTTCCCAAATATTCATTTTTTGACCTTTTTGTATGTTTTTAATTAATTTTATATTTTCAATGTTTGGAAACTGGTGGTTATTAGTTAGACAATGTGTGGCTAAATTAGATTTATAAATATTTGGTTTTAAATATGCATTGCGGTGTTGAACGAATCTATCTCGTAGTTTTTTCTTCGTCTGGCCCACGTAAAATTTATTGCAATCTGGACATTCTATTTTATATATTCCATTTTTATTGTGAGTATTGGATTTAGTTTTAGGTTTTATTTTATTAAAAATTATATTATCTGTGTTATAAGATATTTTTAAATTAGTATCTTTAAACATTTTATTTAGTTTTTGAGTTATATTTCCGTAATAAGTGAAGGTTGTATATTTTATATTATTATTAATAGATGAATTTTTAAATGTAGTGTTTTTAGGAATTTTATTAGTGATTTTATGTTTAATTTTATTTTCTAATTTATTAATAGTTTTTATTTTGTATCCATTTTTAACTGCTATTTGTTGGATAATTTTTCTTTCTTTGTTTCTTTCTGTGTTATTTAATGGGATCCTAAGCATTCGGTAAATCATGGAATTAAATACTGCCATTTTGTGTTGGGGAGGATGATTAGAAGTATTTGGTATTACTAAGTCAGTTTGAGAAGGTTTCCTGTATATTGCGTATTCAAAATTTGTTTCATTTTTCTTTATTGTTAAGTCTAAATAATTTAATTTATTATTAGATTCTTCTTCTAACGTGAATTTTATTTTAGAATGTAAATTATTTATGGAGTTGAATATTTTATTTATATTTATACCATTGTTTTGGGAAATGTACAGAGTGTCATCAACGTATCTAAAATAACATCCTAATGGGTCGTTTAATTTTATTATATTTATTATTTGTTCGTCGAGTTTTTGTAGGAAGATTTCTGATATGATAGCGGAGGTTGGGGCTCCCATAGCAAGGCCATCTGTTTGATAGTACAATTTGTTGTTGTATTGAAAATAATTTTGATTTAAAATTATTTTTAAAGTATTAGTTAACTGTTTAATGTATGTGTTACTTTCGTTATTTGTTTTCAGATTATTTATTATAATATTTATAGTTTCTTCAATGGGAATGTTTGTATACATGTTTGATATGTCGAATGAATATAATTTTGTATTTCTGTTTACTTCTACGTTTATTAGTTGTTCCGTGAGTTCGATACTATTTTTTATATTGTGTTTTGCTGGAAGTTCAATTTTATGTTTTAAGATTTGAGTTAATAATTTTGATATTTTATAATTTGGTGCGGTCCTAGCGTTTATTAAAGGTCTGATAGGTTTATTGATTTTGTGTAATTTTATTAAAGAATTTAATTTTGGTGCACAAGGATTATCCATTTTATATTTAAAGGAGTCTTTAGGATTTATGATTTGGTTACTATTTTTTAATATATTTTTTATTTGTGTTTGATATTTATTTGTGGGATCTTTATTTAACGTTATGCAATTATTATTAACTATAAATTCTTCTGTTTTATCGTCTAAATCTTTCTAAGAAATTATTATTGTACTATTACTCTTATCAGCTTTGGTTAAAGTGAGGTTATTAGTCGTTAGTTTCTGTTTTATGTTATTAATGGTTTTATTTTGTTTATTTTTATTTTTAATATGATGATTTTGGATATTATATTTTTTGATATATTTTATTATTTCCATTGAGGCTTCTGTTCTTATTTTATCTTGTTTTTCTTGTTCTACATTATTAATTGCGTTTTCAGTTTCGACTATGATATTATCTGTTACATATTTGTTTACATTTTTAAGATTTGTTTTGTTTGATGATTCTAGGGTAGCTATTTCGTTTTCCGTGAATTTAATATTAGATAAATTTACGAATTTTGGGTAAAAAGTGTGGTTATTATTTAATGTGTGTAAATTTTGGTTATCTTCTTTAGGTGTACTATTTATTAGTAGATTTTTAATTTTTTTATTGATTGTGTTAAATTTAATTGTTTTGTGTTTATTTAGTATTTTAAGCATATTAATATATTTATTATTCCACGTATGATAATCAAGTGTGTTGGCTAAAAGAAGATGTAAATTAATTAATTGTTTATTAATGTAGTCGATTTTTCTGTAATTATTTGATATTTCGTCTTTAATCCATTTATATTGGGCTTGAGTAATATATTTGCTTACTTTATTGTTATTGTTGTTTTTTACTATTATTTTTGTGTATTTTGGAAAAATATTAAGGTGTAGGCATTTTTTGTTAAAATATATGTTTCCAAAACAATTAATTAATTGTTTTTTACGTTTAATAAATTAAATAATAAATTAACTCATACAAGGAATGAGTTACATCACCTTGTATGGTGTTTTCATCCATCATTTTCTATATAAGTAACTCGATGTTTCTTGCAGTAATTATATAATTTATGATGTTTTCAATTTGTTTCTTCTGCAAGTAGATAATGTTGTATATTCTTTTTAACACCTGACGCACGTTTCACTGAAAAATATCAGTATCATCAGAGGTTTCTAAGTGAATTAATAACAATCGAAATAATTCTATTAATATAAAATTAATGAATAATCGAATTTGTATCGATTTTAATGTAAAATAAAATAACTGATAATCGATTTAGGTCGATTAGTTAACGATTGTTTTAATGTTTATTTTCTTCAGCAGCTGTTTTCTCGGTTATATTTGAAATTTTGTTTATATTTTATTCATTTTTATTTTTATTTTTTAGTAAATTTATAATTTTAAATAGATCGTCTTGTTTTGTTTTTATTTGGGTTTGTTCTTTAATTAATAAATTATTGTTATTGTGTTTATAAATGTTAAGATTTTCCCAAATATTCATTTTTTGACCTTTTTGTATGTTTTTAATTAATTTTATATTTTCAATGTTTGGAAACTGGTGGTTATTAGTTAGACAATGTGTGGCTAAATTAGATTTATAAATATTTGGTTTTAAATATGCATTGCGGTGTTGAACGAATCTATCTCGTAGTTTTTTCTTCGTCTGGCCCATGTAAAATTTATTGCAATCTGGACATTCTATTTTATATATTCCATTTTTATTGTGAGTATTGGATTTAGTTTTAGGTTTTATTTTATTAAAAATTATATTATCTGTGTTATAAGATATTTTTAAGTTAGTATCTTTAAACATTTTATTTAGTTTTTGAGTTATATTTCCGTAATAAGTGAAGGTTGTATATTTTATATTATTATTAATAGATGAATTTTTAAATGTAGTGTTTTTAGGAATTTTATTAGTGATTTTATGTTTAATTTTATTTTCTAATTTATTAATAGTTTTTATTTTGTATCCATTTTTAACTGCTATTTGTTGCATAATTTTTCTTTCTTTGTTTCTTTCTGTGTTACTTAATGGGATCCTAAGCATTCGGTAAATCATGGAATTAAATACTGCCATTTTGTGTTGGGGAGGATGATTAGAAGTATTTGGTATTACTAAGTCAGTTTGAGAAGGTTTCCTGTATATTGCGTATTCAAAATTTGTTTCGTTTTTCTTTATTGTTAAGTCTAAATAATTTAATTTATTATTAGATTCTTCTTCTAACGTGAATTTTATTTTAGAATGTAAATTATTTATGGAGTTGAATATTTTATTTATATTTATACCATTGTTTTGGGAAATGTACAGAGTGTCAGCAACGTATCTAAAATAACATCCTAATGGGTCGTTTAATTTTATTATATTTATTATTTGTTCGTCGAGTTTTTGTAGGAAGATTTCTGATATGATAGCGGAGGTTGGGGCTCCCATAGCAAGGCCATCTGTTTGATAGTACAATTTGTTGTTGTATTGAAAATAATTTTGATTTAAAATTATTTTTAAAGTATTAGTTAACTGTTTAATGTATGTGTTACTTTTGTTATTTGTTTTCAGATTATTTATTATAATATTTATAGTTTCTTCAATGGGAATGTTTGTATACATGTTTGATATGTCGAATGAATATAATTTTGTATTTCTGTTTACTTCTACGTTTATTAGTTGTTCCGTGAGTTCGATACTATTTTTTATATTGTGTTTTGCTGGAAGTTCAATTTTATGTTTTAAGATTTGAGTTAATAATTTTGATATTTTATAATTTGGTGCGGTCCTAGCGTTTATTAAAGGTCTGATAGGTTTATTGATTTTGTGTAATTTTATTAAAGAATTTAATTTTGGTGCACAAGGATTATCCATTTTATATTTAAAGGAGTCTTTAGGATTTATGATTTGGTTACTATTTTTTAATATATTTGTTATTTGTGTTTGATATTTATTTGTGGGATCTTTATTTAACGTTATGCAATTATTATTAACTATAAATTCTTCTGTTTTATCGTCTAAATCTTTCTGAGAAATTATTATTGTACTATTACTCTTATCAGCTTTGGTTAAAGTGAGGTTATTAGTCGTTAGTTTCTGTTTTATGTTATTAATGGTTTTATTTTGTTTATTTTTATTTTTAATATGATGATTTTGGTTATTATATTTTTTGATATATTTTATTATTTCCATTGAGGCTTCTGTTCTTATTTTATCTTGTTTTTCTTGTTCTACATTATTAATTGCGTTTTCAGTTTCGACTATGATATTATCTGTTACATATTTGTTTACATTTTTAAGATTTGTTTTGTTTGATGATTCTAGGGTAGCTATTTCGTTTTCCGTGAATTTAAGATTAGATAAATTTACGAATTTTGGGTAAAAAGTGTGGTTATTATTTAATGTGTGTAAATTTTGGTTATCTTCTTTAGGTGTACTATTTATTAGTAGATTTTTAATTTTTTTTATTGATTGTGTTAAATTTAATTGTTTTGTGTTTATTTAGTATTTTAAGCATATTAATATATTTATTATTCCACGTATGATAATCAAGTGTGTTGGCTAAAAGAAGATGTAAATTAATTAATTGTTTATTAATGTAGTCGATTTTTCTGTAATTATTTGATATTTCGTCTTTAATCGATTTATATTGGGCTTGAGTAATATATTTGCTTACTTTATTGTTATTGTTGTTTTTTACTATTATTTTTGTGTATTTTGGAAAAATATTAAGGTGTAGGCATTTTTTGTTAAAATATATGTTTCCAAAACAATTAATTAATTGTTTTTTACGTTTAATAAATTAAATAATAAATTAACTCATACAAGGAATGAGTTACATCACCTTGTATGGTGTTTTCATCCATCATTTTCTATATAAGTAACTCGATGTTTCTTGCAGTAATTATATAATTTATGATGTTTTCAATTTGTTTCTTCTGCAAGTAGATAATGTTGTATATTCTTTTTAACACCTGACGCACGTTTCACTGAAAAATATCAGTATCATCAGAGGTTTCTAAGTGAATTAATAACAATCGAAATAATTCTATTAATATAAAATTAATGAATAATCGAATTTGTATCGATTTTAATGTAAAATAAAATAACTGATAATCGATTTAGGTCGATTAGTTAACGATTGTTTTAATGTTTATTTTCTTCAGCAGCTGTTTTCTCGGTTATATTTGAAATTTTGTTTATATTTTATTCATTTTTATTTTTATTTTTTAGTAAATTTATAATTTTAAATAGATCGTCTTGTTTTGTTTTTATTTGGGTTTGTTCTTTAATTAATAAATTATTGTTATTGTGTTTGTAAATGTTAAGATTTTCCCAAATATTCATTTTTTGACCTTTTTGTATGTTTTTAATTAATTTTATATTTTCAATGTTTGGAAACTGGTGGTTATTAGTTAGACAATGTGTGGCTAAATTAGATTTATAAATATTTGGTTTTAAATATGCATTGCGGTGTTGAACGAATCTATCTCGTAGTTTTTTCTTCGTCTGGCCCACGTAAAATTTATTGCAATCTGGACATTCTATTTTATATATTCCATGTTTATTGTGAGTATTGGATTTAGTTTTAGGTTTTATTTTATTAAAAATTATATTATCTGTGTTATAAGATATTTTTAAATTAGTATCTTTAAACATTTTATTTAGTTTTTGAGTTATATTTCCGTAATAAGTGAAGGTTGTATATTTTATATTATTATTAATAGATGAATTTTTAAATGTAGTGTTTTTAGGAATTTTATTAGTGATTTTATGTTTAATTTTATTTTCTAATTTATTAATAGTTTTTATTTTGTATCCATTTTTAACTGCTATTTGTTGGATAATTTTTCTTTCTTTGTTTCTTTCTGTGTTATTTAATGGGATCCTAAGCATTCGGTAAATCATGGAATTAAATACTGCCATTTTGTGTTGGGGAGGATGATTAGAAGTATTTGGTATTACTAAGTCAGTTTGAGAAGGTTTCCTGTATATTGCGTATTCAAAATTTGTTTCATTTTTCTTTATTGTTAAGTCTAAATAATTTAATTTATTATTAGATTCTTCTTCTAACGTGAATTTTATTTTAGAATGTAAATTATTTATGGAGTTGAATATTTTATTTATATTTATACCATTGTTTTGGGAAATGTACAGAGTGTCATCAACGTATCTAAAATAACATCCTAATGGGTCGTTTAATTTTATTATATTTATTATTTGTTCGTCGAGTTTTTGTAGGAAGATTTCTGATATGATAGCGGAGGTTGGGGCTCCCATAGCAAGGCCATCTGTTTGATAGTACAATTTGTTGTTGTATTGAAAATAATTTTGATTTAAAATTATTTTTAAAGTATTAGTTAACTGTTTAATGTATGTGTTACTTTCGTTATTTGTTTTCAGATTATTTATTATAATATTTATAGTTTCTTCAATGGGAATGTTTGTATACATGTTTGATATGTCGAATGAATATAATTTTGTATTTCTGTTTACTTCTACGTTTATTAGTTGTTCCGTGAGTTCGATACTATTTTTTATATTGTGTTTTGCTGGAAGTTCAATTTTATGTTTTAAGATTTGAGTTAATAATTTTGATATTTTATAATTTGGTGCGGTCCTAGCGTTTATTAAAGGTCTGATAGGTTTATTGATTTTGTGTAATTTTATTAAAGAATTTAATTTTGGTGCACAAGGATTATCCATTTTATATTTAAAGGAGTCTTTAGGATTTATGATTTGGTTACTATTTTTTAATATATTTGTTATTTGTGTTTGATATTTATTTGTGGGATCTTTATTTAACGTTATGCAATTATTATTAACTATAAATTCTTCTGTTTTATCGTCTAAATCTTTCTAAGAAATTATTATTGTACTATTACTCTTATCAGCTTTGGTTAAAGTGAGGTTATTAGTCGTTAGTTTCTGTTTTATGTTATTAATGGTTTTATTTTGTTTATTTTTATTTTTAATATGATGATTTTGGATATTATATTTTTTGATATATTTTATTATTTCCATTGAGGCTTCTGTTCTTATTTTATCTTGTTTTTCTTGTTCTACATTATTAATTGCGTTTTCAGTTTCGACTATGATATTATCTGTTACATATTTGTTTACATTTTTAAGATTTGTTTTGTTTGATGATTCTAGGGTAGCTATTTCGTTTTCCGTGAATTTAATATTAGATAAATTTACGAATTTTGGGTAAAAAGTGTGGTTATTATTTAATGTGTGTAAATTTTGGTTATCTTCTTTAGGTGTACTATTTATTAGTAGATTTTTAATTTTTTTATTGATTGTGTTAAATTTAATTGTTTTGTGTTTATTTAGTATTTTAAGCATATTAATATATTTATTATTCCACGTATGATAATCAAGTGTGTTGGCTAAAAGAAGATGTAAATTAATTAATTGTTTATTAATGTAGTCGATTTTTCTGTAATTATTTGATATTTCGTCTTTAATCCATTTATATTGGGCTTGAGTAATATATTTGCTTACTTTATTGTTATTGTTGTTTTTTACTATTATTTTTGTGTATTTTGGAAAAATATTAAGGTGTAGGCATTTTTTGTTAAAATATATGTTTCCAAAACAATTAATTAATTGTTTTTTACGTTTAATAAATTAAATAATAAATTAACTCATACAAGGAATGAGTTACATCACCTTGTATGGTGTTTTCATCCATCATTTTCTATATAAGTAACTCGATGTTTCTTGCAGTAATTATATAATTTATGATGTTTTCAATTTGTTTCTTCTGCAAGTAGATAATGTTGTATATTCTTTTTAACACCTGACGCACGTTTCACTGAAAAATATCAGTATCATCAGAGGTTTCTAAGTGAATTAATAACAATCGAAATAATTCTATTAATATAAAATTAATGAATAATCGAATTTGTATCGATTTTAATGTAAAATAAAATAACTGATAATCGATTTAGGTCGATTAGTTAACGATTGTTTTAATGTTTATTTTCTTCAGCAGCTGTTTTCTCGGTTATATTTGAAATTTTGTTTATATTTTATTCATTTTTATTTTTATTTTTTAGTAAATTTATAATTTTAAATAGATCGTCTTGTTTTGTTTTTATTTGGGTTTGTTCTTTAATTAATAAATTATTGTTATTGTGTTTATAAATGTTAAGATTTTCCCAAATATTCATTTTTTGACCTTTTTGTATGTTTTTAATTAATTTTATATTTTCAATGTTTGGAAACTGGTGGTTATTAGTTAGACAATGTGTGGCTAAATTAGATTTATAAATATTTGGTTTTAAATATGCATTGCGGTGTTGAACGAATCTATCTCGTAGTTTTTTCTTCGTCTGGCCCACGTAAAATTTATTGCAATCTGGACATTCTATTTTATATATTCCATTTTTATTGTGAGTATTGGATTTAGTTTTAGGTTTTATTTTATTAAAAATTATATTATCTGTGTTATAAGATATTTTTAAATTAGTATCTTTAAACATTTTATTTAGTTTTTGAGTTATATTTCCGTAATAAGTGAAGGTTGTATATTTTATATTATTATTAATAGATGAATTTTTAAATGTAGTGTTTTTAGGAATTTTATTAGTGATTTTATATTTAATTTTATTTTCTAATTTATTAATAGTTTTTATTTTGTATCCATTTTAACTGCTATTTGTTGGATAATTTTTCTTTCTTTGTTTCTTTCTGTGTTATTTAATGGGATCCTAAGCATTCGGTAAATCATGGAATTAAATACTGCCATTTTGTGTTGGGGAGGATGATTAGAAGTATTTGGTATTACTAAGTCAGTTTGAGAAGGTTTCCTGTATATTGCGTATTCAAAATTTGTTTCATTTTTCTTTATTGTTAAGTCTAAATAATTTAATTTATTATTAGATTCTTCTTCTAACGTGAATTTTATTTTAGAATGTAAATTATTTATGGAGTTGAATATTTTATTTATATTTATACCATTGTTTTGGGAAATGTACAGAGTGTCATCAACGTATCTAAAATAACATCCTAATGGGTCGTTTAATTTTATTATATTTATTATTTGTTCGTCGAGTTTTTGTAGGAAGATTTCTGATATGATAGCGGAGGTTGGGGCTCCCATAGCAAGGCCATCTGTTTGATAGTACAATTTGTTGTTGTATTGAAAATAATTTTGATTTAAAATTATTTTTAAAGTATTAGTTAACTGTTTAATGTATGTGTTACTTTCGTTATTTGTTTTCAGATTATTTATTATAATATTTATAGTTTCTTCAATGGGAATGTTTGTATACATGTTTGATATGTCGAATGAATATAATTTTGTATTTCTGTTTACTTCTACGTTTATTAGTTGTTCCGTGAGTTCGATACTATTTTTTATATTGTGTTTTGCTGGAAGTTCAATTTTATGTTTTAAGATTTGAGTTAATAATTTTGATATTTTATAATTTGGTGCGGTCCTAGCGTTTATTAAAGGTCTGATAGGTTTATTGATTTTGTGTAATTTTATTAAAGAATTTAATTTTGGTGCACAAGGATTATCCATTTTATATTTAAAGGAGTCTTTAGGATTTATGATTTGGTTACTATTTTTTAATATATTTGTTATTTGTGTTTGATATTTATTTGTGGGATCTTTATTTAACGTTATGCAATTATTATTAACTATAAATTCTTCTGTTTTATCGTCTAAATCTTTCTAAGAAATTATTATTGTACTATTACTCTTATCAGCTTTGGTTAAAGTGAGGTTATTAGTCGCTAGTTTCTGTTTTATGTTATTAATGGTTTTATTTTGTTTATTTTTATTTTTAATATGATGATTTTGGTTATTATATTTTTTGATATATTTTATTATTTCCATTGAGGCTTCTGTTCTTATTTTATCTTGTTTTTCTTGTTCTACATTATTAATTGCGTTTTCAGTTTCGACTATGATATTATCTGTTACATATTTGTTTACATTTTTAAGATTTGTTTTGTTTGATGATTCTAGGGTAGCTATTTCGTTTTCCGTGAATTTAATATTAGATAAATTTACGAATTTTGGGTAAAAAGTGTGGTTATTATTTAATGTGTGTAAATTTTGGTTATCTTCTTTAGGTGTACTATTTATTTGTAGATTTTTAATTTGTTTATTGATTGTGTTAAATTTAATTGTTTTGTGTTTATTTAGTATTTTAAGCATATTAATATATTTATTATTCCACGTATGATAATCAAGTGTGTTGGCTAAAAGAAGATGTAAATTAATTAATTGTTTATTAATGTAGTCGATTTTTCTGTAATTATTTGATATTTCGTCTTTAATCCATTTATATTGGGCTTGAGTAATATATTTGCTTACTTTATTGTTATTGTTGTTTTTTACTATTATTTTTGTGTATTTTGGAAAAATATTAAGGTGTAGGCATTTTTTGTTAAAATATATGTTTCCAAAACAATTAATTAATTGTTTTTTACGTTTAATAAATTAAATAATAAATTAACTCATACAAGGAATGAGTTACATCACCTTGTATGGTGTTTTCATCCATCATTTTCTATATAAGTAACTCGATGTTTCTTGCAGTAATTATATAATTTATGATGTTTTCAATTTGTTTCTTCTGCAAGTAGATAATGTTGTATATTCTTTTTAACACCTGACGCACGTTTCACTGAAAAATATCAGTATCATCAGAGGTTTCTAAGTGAATTAATAACAATCGAAATAATTCTATTAATATAAAATTAATGAATAATCGAATTTGTATCGATTTTAATGTAAAATAAAATAACTGATAATCGATTTAGGTCGATTAGTTAACGATTGTTTTAATGTTTATTTTCTTCAGCAGCTGTTTTCTCGTTTATATTTGAAATTTTGTTTATATTTTATTCATTTTTATTTTTATTTTTTAGTAAATTTATAATTTTAAATAGATCATCTTGTTTTGTTTTTATTTGGGTTTGTTCTTTAATTAATAAATTATTGTTATTGTGTTTGTAAATGTTAAGATTTTCCCAAATATTCATTTTTTGACCTTTTTGTATGTTTTTAATTAATTTTATATTTTCAATGTTTGGAAACTGGTGGTTATTAGTTAGACAATGTGTGGCTAAATTAGATTTATAAATATTTGGTTTTAAATATGCATTGCGGTGTTGAACGAATCTATCTCGTAGTTTTTTCTTCGTCTGGCCCACGTAAAATTTATTGCAATCTGGACATTCTATTTTATATATTCCATTTTTATTGTGAGTATTGGATTTAGTTTTAGGTTTTATTTTATTAAAAATTATATTATCTGTGTTATAAGATATTTTTAAGTTAGTATCTTTAAACATTTTATTTAGTTTTTGAGTTATATTTCCGTAATAAGTGAAGGTTGTATATTTTATATTATTATTAATAGATGAATTTTTAAATGTAGTGTTTTTAGGAATTTTATTAGTGATTTTATGTTTAATTTTATTTTCTAATTTATTAATAGTTTTTATTTTGTATCCATTTTTAACTGCTATTTGTTGCATAATTTTTCTTTCTTTGTTTCTTTCTGTGTTACTTAATGGGATCCTAAGCATTCGGTAAATCATGGAATTAAATACTGCCATTTTGTGTTGGGGAGGATGATTAGAAGTATTTGGTATTACTAAGTCAGTTTGAGAAGGTTTCCTGTATATTGCGTATTCAAAATTTGTTTCATTTTTCTTTATTGTTAAGTCTAAATAATTTAATTTATTATTAGATTCTTCTTCTAACGTGAATTTTATTTTAGAATGTAAATTATTTATGGAGTTGAATATTTTATTTATATTTATACCATTGTTTTGGGAAATGTACAGAGTGTCATCAACGTATCTAAAATAACATCCTAATGGGTCGTTTAATTTTATTATATTTATTATTTGTTCGTCGAGTTTTTGTAGGAAGATTTCTGATATGATAGCGGAGGTTGGGGCTCCCATAGCAAGGCCATCTGTTTGATAGTACAATTTGTTGTTGTATTGAAAATAATTTTGATTTAAAATTATTTTTAAAGTATTAGTTAACTGTTTAATGTATGTGTTACTTTCGTTATTTGTTTTCAGATTATTTATTATAATATTTATAGTTTCTTCAATGGGAATGTTTGTATACATGTTTGATATGTCGAATGAATATAATTTTGTATTTCTGTTTACTTCTACGTTTATTAGTTGTTCCGTGAGTTCGATACTATTTTTTATATTGTGTTTTGCTGGAAGTTCAATTTTATGTTTTAAGATTTGAGTTAATAATTTTGATATTTTATAATTTGGTGCGGTCCTAGCGTTTATTAAAGGTCTGATAGGTTTATTGATTTTGTGTAATTTTATTAAAGAATTTAATTTTGGTGCACAAGGATTATCCATTTTATATTTAAAGGAGTCTTTAGGATTTATGATTTGGTTACTATTTTTTAATATATTTGTTATTTGTGTTTGATATTTATTTGTGGGATCTTTATTTAACGTTATGCAATTATTATTAACTATAAATTCTTCTGTTTTATCGTCTAAATCTTTCTAAGAAATTATTATTGTACTATTACTCTTATCAGCTTTGGTTAAAGTGAGGTTATTAGTCGCTAGTTTCTGTTTTATGTTATTAATGGTTTTATTTTGTTTATTTTTATTTTTAATATGATGATTTTGGTTATTATATTTTTTGATATATTTTATTATTTCCATTGAGGCTTCTGTTCTTATTTTATCTTGTTTTTCTTGTTCTACATTATTAATTGCGTTTTCAGTTTCGACTATGATATTATCTGTTACATATTTGTTTACATTTTTAAGATTTGTTTTGTTTGATGATTCTAGGGTAGCTATTTCGTTTTCCGTGAATTTAATATTAGATAAATTTACGAATTTTGGGTAAAAAGTGTGGTTATTATTTAATGTGTGTAAATTTTGGTTATCTTCTTTAGGTGTACTATTTATTTGTAGATTTTTAATTTTTTTATTGATTGTGTTAAATTTAATTGTTTTGTGTTTATTTAGTATTTTAAGCATATTAATATATTTATTATTCCACGTATGATAATCAAGTGTGTTGGCTAAAAGAAGATGTAAATTAATTAATTGTTTATTAATGTAGTCGATTTTTCTGTAATTATTTGATATTTCGTCTTTAATCCATTTATATTGGGCTTGAGTAATATATTTGCTTACTTTATTGTTATTGTTGTTTTTTACTATTATTTTTGTGTATTTTGGAAAAATATTAAGGTGTAGGCATTTTTTGTTAAAATATATGTTTCCAAAACAATTAATTAATTGTTTTTTACGTTTAATAAATTAAATAATAAATTAACTCATACAAGGAATGAGTTACATCACCTTGTATGGTGTTTTCATCCATCATTTTCTATATAAGTAACTCGATGTTTCTTGCAGTAATTATATAATTTATGATGTTTTCAATTTGTTTCTTCTGCAAGTAGATAATGTTGTATATTCTTTTTAACACCTGACGCACGTTTCACTGAAAAATATCAGTATCATCAGAGGTTTCTAAGTGAATTAATAACAATCGAAATAATTCTATTAATATAAAATTAATGAATAATCGAATTTGTATCGATTTTAATGTAAAATAAAATAACTGATAATCGATTTAGGTCGATTAGTTAACGATTGTTTTAATGTTTATTTTCTTCAGCAGCTGTTTTCTCGTTTATATTTGAAATTTTGTTTATATTTTATTCATTTTTATTTTTATTTTTTAGTAAATTTATAATTTTAAATAGATCATCTTGTTTTGTTTTTATTTGGGTTTGTTCTTTAATTAATAAATTATTGTTATTGTGTTTGTAAATGTTAAGATTTTCCCAAATATTCATTTTTTGACGTTTTTGTATGTTTTTAATTAATTTTATATTTTCAATGTTTGGAAACTGGTGGTTATTAGTTAGACAATGTGTGGCTAAATTAGATTTATAAATATTTGGTTTTAAATATGCATTGCGGTGTTGAACGAATCTATCTCGTAGTTTTTTCTTCGTCTGGCCCACGTAAAATTTATTGCAATCTGGACATTCTATTTTATATATTCCATTTTTATTGTGAGTATTGGATTTAGTTTTAGGTTTTATTTTATTAAAAATTATATTATCTGTGTTATAAGATATTTTTAAGTTAGTATCTTTAAACATTTTATTTAGTTTTTGAGTTATATTTCCGTAATAAGTGAAGGTTGTATATTTTATATTATTATTAATAGATGAATTTTTAAATGTAGTGTTTTTAGGAATTTTATTAGTGATTTTATGTTTAATTTTATTTTCTAATTTATTAATAGTTTTTATTTTGTATCCATTTTTAACTGCTATTTGTTGCATAATTTTTCTTTCTTTGTTTCTTTCTGTGTTACTTAATGGGATCCTAAGTATTCGGTAAATCATGGAATTAAATACTGCCATTTTGTGTTGGGGAGGATGATTAGAAGTATTTGGTATTACTAAGTCAGTTTGAGAAGGTTTCCTGTATATTGCGTATTCAAAATTTGTTTCATTTTTCTTTATTGTTAAGTCTAAATAATTTAATTTATTATTAGATTCTTCTTCTAACGTGAATTTTATTTTAGAATGTAAATTATTTATGGAGTTGAATATTTTATTTATATTTATACCATTGTTTTGGGAAATGTACAGAGTGTCATCAACGTATCTAAAATAACATCCTAATGGGTCGTTTAATTTTATTATATTTATTATTTGTTCGTCGAGTTTTTGTAGGAAGATTTCTGATATGATAGCGGAGGTTGGGGCTCCCATAGCAAGGCCATCTGTTTGATAGTACAATTTGTTGTTGTATTGAAAATAATTTTGATTTAAAATTATTTTTAAAGTATTAGTTAACTGTTTAATGTATGTGTTACTTTTGTTATTTGTTTTCAGATTATTTATTATAATATTTATAGTTTCTTCAAAGGGAATGTTTGTATACATGTTTGATATGTCGAATGAATATAATTTTGTATTTCTGTTTACTTCTACGTTTATTAGTTGTTCCGTGAGTTCGATACTATTTTTTATATTGTGTTTTGCTGGAAGTTCAATTTTATGTTTTAAGATTTGAGTTAATAATTTTGATATTTTATAATTTGGTGCGGTCCTAGCGTTTATTAAAGGTCTGATAGGTTTATTGATTTTGTGTAATTTTATTAAAGAATTTAATTTTGGTGCACAAGGATTATCCATTTTATATTTAAAGGAGTCTTTAGGATTTATGATTTGGTTACTATTTTTTAATATATTTGTTATTTGTGTTTGATATTTATTTGTGGGATCTTTATTTAACGTTATGCAATTATTATTAACTATAAATTCTTCTGTTTTATCGTCTAAATCTTTCTGAGAAATTATTATTGTACTATTACTCTTATCAGCTTTGGTTAAAGTGAGGTTATTAGTCGCTAGTTTCTGTTTTATGTTATTAATGGTTTTATTTTGTTTATTTTTATTTTTAATATGATGATTTTGGTTATTATGTTTTTTGATATATTTTATTATTTCCATTGAGGCTTCTGTTCTTATTTTATCTTGTTTTTCTTGTTCTACATTATTAATTGCGTTTTCAGTTTCGACTATGATATTATCTGTTACATATTTGTTTACATTTTTAAGATTTGTTTTGTTTGATGATTCTAGGGTAGCTATTTCGTTTTCCGTGAATTTAATATTAGATAAATTTACGAATTTTGGGTAAAAAGTGTGGTTATTATTTAATGTGTGTAAATTTTGGTTATCTTCTTTAGGTGTACTATTTATTAGTAGATTTTTAATTTTTTTATTGATTGTGTTAAATTTAATTGTTTTGTGTTTATTTAGTATTTTAAGCATATTAATATATTTATTATTCCACGTATGATAATCAAGTGTGTTGGCTAAAAGAAGATGTAAATTAATTAATTGTTTATTAATGTAGTCGATTTTTCTGTAATTATTTGATATTTCGTCTTTAATCCATTTATATTGGGCTTGAGTAATATATTTGCTTACTTTATTGTTATTGTTGTTTTTTACTATTATTTTTGTGTATTTTGGAAAAATATTAAGGTGTAGGCATTTTTTGTTAAAATATATGTTTCCAAAACAATTAATTAATTGTTTTTTACGTTTAATAAATTAAATAATAAATTAACTCATACAAGGAATGAGTTACATCACCTTGTATGGTGTTTTCATCCATCATTTTCTATATAAGTAACTCGATGTTTCTTGCAGTAATTATATAATTTATGATGTTTTCAATTTGTTTCTTCTGCAAGTAGATAATGTTGTATATTCTTTTTAACACCTGACGCACGTTTCACTGAAAAATATCAGTATCATCAGAGGTTTCTAAGTGAATTAATAACAATCGAAATAATTCTATTAATATAAAATTAATGAATAATCGAATTTGTATCGATTTTAATGTAAAATAAAATAACTGATAATCGATTTAGGTCGATTAGTTAACGATTGTTTTAATGTTTATTTTCTTCAGCAGCTGTTTTCTCGTTTATATTTGAAATTTTGTTTATATTTTATTCATTTTTATTTTTATTTTTTAGTAAATTTATAATTTTAAATAGATCATCTTGTTTTGTTTTTATTTGGGTTTGTTCTTTAATTAATAAATTATTGTTATTGTGTTTGTAAATGTTAAGATTTTCCCAAATATTCATTTTTTGACGTTTTTGTATGTTTTTAATTAATTTTATATTTTCAATGTTTGGAAACTGGTGGTTATTAGTTAGACAATGTGTGGCTAAATTAGATTTATAAATATTTGGTTTTAAATATGCATTGCGGTGTTGAACGAATCTATCTCGTAGTTTTTTCTTCGTCTGGCCCACGTAAAATTTATTGCAATCTGGACATTCTATTTTATATATTCCATTTTTATTGTGAGTATTGGATTTAGTTTTAGGTTTTATTTTATTAAAAATTATATTATCTGTGTTATAAGATATTTTTAAGTTAGTATCTTTAAACATTTTATTTAGTTTTTGAGTTATATTTCCGTAATAAGTGAAGGTTGTATATTTTATATTATTATTAATAGATGAATTTTTAAATGTAGTGTTTTTAGGAATTTTATTAGTGATTTTATGTTTAATTTTATTTTCTAATTTATTAATAGTTTTTATTTTGTATCCATTTTTAACTGCTATTTGTTGCATAATTTTTCTTTCTTTGTTTCTTTCTGTGTTACTTAATGGGATCCTAAGTATTCGGTAAATCATGGAATTAAATACTGCCATTTTGTGTTGGGGAGGATGATTAGAAGTATTTGGTATTACTAAGTCAGTTTGAGAAGGTTTCCTGTATATTGCGTATTCAAAATTTGTTTCATTTTTCTTTATTGTTAAGTCTAAATAATTTAATTTATTATTAGATTCTTCTTCTAACGTGAATTTTATTTTAGAATGTAAATTATTTATGGAGTTGAATATTTTATTTATATTTATACCATTGTTTTGGGAAATGTACAGAGTGTCATCAACGTATCTAAAATAACATCCTAATGGGTCGTTTAATTTTATTATATTTATTATTTGTTCGTCGAGTTTTTGTAGGAAGATTTCTGATATGATAGCGGAGGTTGGGGCTCCCATAGCAAGGCCATCTGTTTGATAGTACAATTTGTTGTTGTATTGAAAATAATTTTGATTTAAAATTATTTTTAAAGTATTAGTTAACTGTTTAATGTATGTGTTACTTTTGTTATTTGTTTTCAGATTATTTATTATAATATTTATAGTTTCTTCAAAGGGAATGTTTGTATACATGTTTGATATGTCGAATGAATATAATTTTGTATTTCTGTTTACTTCTACGTTTATTAGTTGTTCCGTGAGTTCGATACTATTTTTTATATTGTGTTTTGCTGGAAGTTCAATTTTATGTTTTAAGATTTGAGTTAATAATTTTGATATTTTATAATTTGGTGCGGTCCTAGCGTTTATTAAAGGTCTGATAGGTTTATTGATTTTGTGTAATTTTATTAAAGAATTTAATTTTGGTGCACAAGGATTATCCATTTTATATTTAAAGGAGTCTTTAGGATTTATGATTTGGTTACTATTTTTTAATATATTTGTTATTTGTGTTTGATATTTATTTGTGGGATCTTTATTTAACGTTATGCAATTATTATTAACTATAAATTCTTCTGTTTTATCGTCTAAATCTTTCTGAGAAATTATTATTGTACTATTACTCTTATCAGCTTTGGTTAAAGTGAGGTTATTAGTCGCTAGTTTCTGTTTTATGTTATTAATGGTTTTATTTTGTTTATTTTTATTTTTAATATGATGATTTTGGTTATTATGTTTTTTGATATATTTTATTATTTCCATTGAGGCTTCTGTTCTTATTTTATCTTGTTTTTCTTGTTCTACATTATTAATTGCGTTTTCAGTTTCGACTATGATATTATCTGTTACATATTTGTTTACATTTTTAAGATTTGTTTTGTTTGATGATTCTAGGGTAGCTATTTCGTTTTCCGTGAATTTAATATTAGATAAATTTACGAATTTTGGGTAAAAAGTGTGGTTATTATTTAATGTGTGTAAATTTTGGTTATCTTCTTTAGGTGTACTATTTATTAGTAGATTTTTAATTTTTTTATTGATTGTGTTAAATTTAATTGTTTTGTGTTTATTTAGTATTTTAAGCATATTAATATATTTATTATTCCACGTATGATAATCAAGTGTGTTGGCTAAAAGAAGATGTAAATTAATTAATTGTTTATTAATGTAGTCGATTTTTCTGTAATTATTTGA
Organism: Magicicada septendecula; assembly: GCA_034769895.1. Classification (NCBI taxonomy): domain Eukaryota; kingdom Metazoa; phylum Arthropoda; class Insecta; order Hemiptera; family Cicadidae; genus Magicicada; species Magicicada septendecula. The sequence goes on from CM068369.1 coordinate 227,777,938, forward strand.
TATTTCGTCTTTAATCCATTTATATTGGGCTTGAGTAATATATTTGCTTACTTTATTGTTATTGTTGTTTTTTACTATTATTTTTGTGTATTTTGGAAAAATATTAAGGTGTAGGCATTTTTTGTTAAAATATATGTTTCCAAAACAATTAATTAATTGTTTTTTACGTTTAAGAAATTAAATAATAAATTAACTCATACAAGGAATGAGTTACATCACCTTGTATGGTGTTTTCATCCATCATTTTCTATATAAGTAACTCGATGTTTCTTGCAGTAATTATATAATTTATGATGTTTTCAATTTGTTTCTTCTGCAAGTAGATAATGTTGTATATTCTTTTTAACACCTGACGCACGTTTCACTGAAAAATATCAGTATCATCAGAGGTTTCTAAGTGAATTAATAACAATCGAAATAATTCTATTAATATAAAATTAATGAATAATCGAATTTGTATCGATTTTAATGTAAAATAAAATAACTGATAATCGATTTAGGTCGATTAGTTAACGATTGTTTTAATGTTTATTTTCTTCAGCAGCTGTTTTCTCGGTTATATTTGAAATTTTGTTTATATTTTATTCATTTTTATTTTTATTTTTTAGTAAATTTATAATTTTAAATAGATCGTCTTGTTTTGTTTTTATTTGGGTTTGTTCTTTAATTAATAAATTATTGTTATTGTGTTTATAAATGTTAAGATTTTCCCAAATATTCATTTTTTGACCTTTTTGTATGTTTTTAATTAATTTTATATTTTCAATGTTTGGAAACTGGTGGTTATTAGTTAGACAATGTGTGGCTAAATTAGATTTATAAATATTTGGTTTTAAATATGCATTGCGGTGTTGAACGAATCTATCTCGTAGTTTTTTCTTCGTCTGGCCCACGTAAAATTTATTGCAATCTGGACATTCTATTTTATATATTCCATTTTTATTGTGAGTATTGGATTTAGTTTTAGGTTTTATTTTATTAAAAATTATATTATCTGTGTTATAAGATATTTTTAAATTAGTATCTTTAAACATTTTATTTAGTTTTTGAGTTATATTTCCGTAATAAGTGAAGGTTGTATATTTTATATTATTATTAATAGATGAATTTTTAAATGTAGTGTTTTTAGGAATTTTATTAGTGATTTTATATTTAATTTTATTTTCTAATTTATTAATAGTTTTTATTTTGTATCCATTTTTAACTGCTATTTGTTGGATAATTTTTCTTTCTTTGTTTCTTTCTGTGTTATTTAATGGGATCCTAAGCATTCGGTAAATCATGGAATTAAATACTGCCATTTTGTGTTGGGGAGGATGATTAGAAGTATTTGGTATTACTAAGTCAGTTTGAGAAGGTTTCCTGTATATTGCGTATTCAAAATTTGTTTCATTTTTCTTTATTGTTAAGTCTAAATAATTTAATTTATTATTAGATTCTTCTTCTAACGTGAATTTTATTTTAGAATGTAAATTATTTATGGAGTTGAATATTTTATTTATATTTATACCATTGTTTTGGGAAATGTACAGAGTGTCATCAACGTATCTAAAATAACATCCTAATGGGTCGTTTAATTTTATTATATTTATTATTTGTTCGTCGAGTTTTTGTAGGAAGATTTCTGATATGATAGCGGAGGTTGGGGCTCCCATAGCAAGGCCATCTGTTTGATAGTACAATTTGTTGTTGTATTGAAAATAATTTTGATTTAAAATTATTTTTAAAGTATTAGTTAACTGTTTAATGTATGTGTTACTTTCGTTATTTGTTTTCAGATTATTTATTATAATATTTATAGTTTCTTCAATGGGAATGTTTGTATACATGTTTGATATGTCGAATGAATATAATTTTGTATTTCTGTTTACTTCTACGTTTATTAGTTGTTCCGTGAGTTCGATACTATTTTTTATATTGTGTTTTGCTGGAAGTTCAATTTTATGTTTTAAGATTTGAGTTAATAATTTTGATATTTTATAATTTGGTGCGGTCCTAGCGTTTATTAAAGGTCTGATAGGTTTATTGATTTTGTGTAATTTTATTAAAGAATTTAATTTTGGTGCACAAGGATTATCCATTTTATATTTAAAGGAGTCTTTAGGATTTATGATTTGGTTACTATTTTTTAATATATTTGTTATTTGTGTTTGATATTTATTTGTGGGATCTTTATTTAACGTTATGCAATTATTATTAACTATAAATTCTTCTGTTTTATCGTCTAAATCTTTCTAAGAAATTATTATTTGTAGCGGGGCATTTTTGGGCATACCTGGGGTAATAACAGGATTTGTATTTTTTAATAATAAATAACTTGTCGAGTGATAGAAAAATGTTATGACCGAACTGTAAATTTCTTATTTGAAGCGATCGAGACGATGGCAGCATTGTTTGAGACGGTAAAGACCATATGATTCGACAATATTCATATAAACAGTTTTAATAACCGGCAACTGTACCAAACTCAGTTCAAGGACAATGACGAACACGTTATGTAACAGTAAACACGTTACACAACCAGACATCAGGCGATGTGTTGCGTCAGCAAATTATAGAACGATGTGTGTCACCAGTTTTGTCAACAAGCCAAAAACAGTCCACTGGCGCAAGGATACAAACTGAACACCAATCAGAATTGAACGAACAACAGCCGCTTCACAAATTAGCGCAAGTAGTTCGCCCCAGTCTAAATTCAATGCTCGCGCGAGCAACACCTGTTAAGTTTCGGAACATATTTGTGCGGGCCCGCAAAGCAAGTAAAATGTGATCTAACAGTATCATTACAAAACAAGTAGAGACAGTGAGAAAAATTGCGATAAATTAACCGTTCAGCCATGAAGTGTAAAAGTGAGAAATACGAGAAACAGCAAACAATGAACCACGATTTGACGCCCCAGTTCTATACAACAGCAGGAAAGTAGACATTCAAAATTATTTAAATACTGACACTTTTAAAATTGAGCTCAATAAAATAAAAATGTACTGTACGAAATAGCGTGAGTGTGTGTGTGTGAAAGCGCTGGTTTTCGTTATGTCGTAGTTATAGAGAATGGGTTATCTTTATGTTATATTCTAGTTTGAAACGGCTTAAGCAAAATGATCATTTTTACGAATACTTAAACATACTAAAATTGCGAAAGTCAAAATGTATGAGGGAGAGAGGAAATTTGGTGTTTTGTATCAACAATATAACTTGATGATGTTTTCTTTTCTTTTTTGAAATTAATAAAGTAATAGTGATTATAACATTTAATGTGAAGTAATAGTTATTTCAGACAACCATGTGGTTTCCAACACGTCTAACGAGATCCTGGACATGATGAGTTTAAGTTGGTACTCAACAATATGGCTGCTACTCCAGCCTAAAGTATAAAAAGTTTTACAAAGTGTAATAATAAATTTAATTTAAAAAGACGATTAATTATTAATATAACAGTGGCGCCCTTACAGCTGGACCCGTTTGCATAAATTAAATTATGCAAAGGTGGACCTGTTGAAGAAATGATATGGTTGTTTGGAATGTGTATTTACGTATGTACGTAAATTAAACGTAAGAGGTTATGTTCAAGATGGGTGAGTAGAATATTTTTCAATAAGTATATGTTACATATAATAGGATTTTAATAAAGAAATATATATTAAAAAATTTTTAAGAAAAATGGCAGATAACAATGATATTAGTTTATCTGATAGTCAGATAGCAAATCAAATAAGTAGCGACTCCGGAATTCAAACAACTGACAGTAGTCTTGAGGAGTCAAAAATAATACAGACAGTTGAGATTCATTCAACCCCTATTTTAGGAAATCAAAATAAGAAACCTGATAATGATACTATGTTAGCAAGATTGTATGATATGATGTACAATAGTGTAGAAAAACAAGATAGTAATTTCAGAGAATTAAAAAACCAAATTAACGAAATAAAAAGTGATTCTGACGTTAAATTTAATATACAGAATGAAAAGTTTGATATCCAAAAGAATAGTTTTGAAGAGTTATTAAAAAATCAGAATAGAGAGTTGAAACATGAAATACAAGAAATGAATAAACATTTAGAAAGCACTCACGAAATAATAAGAAACAGTTTAAATAAGTTAGAACAGAAGTTCGAGAAATTAGGTGACAATGTTTTAAGTAAGACAAAATGTAAAAATGACGAAATAGTAGACAATTTTGAGAGTATAGTGGGGGTGAAGAATAAGGATGAAAATATAATAACAAAGAGTACTGATGAAGTTTTAGAATGCGATAATGAAATGGTAATGAGTGTTTATGAAATAGAAAGAGAGTGGAAGAATAATGTAGTAATTAAATGGGGACAGAGGGCAAATTTTCCCCTTATTGTTTATAATGATGATGATGATTTAATGTTGTTTTTTCAGGGCAAGAGACCCTTATTGTTAAATGAAGTAATGTTGTATAATGTTGTACCCTCTGTCCGAAATAATTGTGAGAGTGTGATGTGGTGCTGTGAAGAAAGAGAGTTATATGTTGAGAATGAAATAGAAATATACAAGTTAGAAAGAGATTATGATGAATTGAGAGAAAGAGTAGTAGGGGCGAATTATTTTGATAATGTTTTTATAAATGAAAATGACTTACATGATGAAAAAGCAAATTACCTGGCGTTAAACGATAATACTAAGATAGACGGGACAATCCTAACCTATGGTGACAAGATTTCTAGTGGTACAATCGATGAAATAGAGTTGATAGATTATTATGATAGCAACCATTATAATAATTTGTATGTTGATAAAAGTGATGAATGTTACAAATATGTTAGATATATATATGACGATGGTGGGTGAGCTAAAAGATCAGTGTTGGGACATTTTTAAATATTGTAAATTTTTGGTAATGACCTTGCTGATTTGGACATCTGAAGTGAGATACACTTGAACAGTTTTGACGCATATTTTGTAAATAATATTGAATTCATTTGTGTGTATTGTGAAATGTTAAATAAATAATGTGTATATGTTTTGGAAAATGTTGTGTTAATAATAATAATATTATTAATATTTTTGCATTCTAGTTAAATAATAAAATAATAATGAAGACAATAGTTAATGATTTGTAGAATGTTGAGAATAATTGAGATATGTTATTTTAATCATCAAATGAATATTCAATTTTAGTAATCAATAGAAGTAAATAATTTGAGATGTTTAGATATTGTGATTGAATATTATGTGTTTGAATTTTATAAGGAATTTAAATTGTGTGATGAGATTTTAATTTAATAATCATGAATAAATAAATAAATGTTAAATGGTTTATTTTGTGGAATTTTGTGATAAATTCTGATAAATAAAAACAGTTAATGAAAAAGTTTAAATAATAATGTTTACAAATTTTTAGAGAAATGATGTAAAAGAGACTTGTTTGTTTAATATTTTTTGCTAATAAGCCAGGTTGATTGCCATTTGTGTATTGTGTTATGTGATGTTTTAAAATAGTGTAGTGTGGAACTGCTATGGGGGAAGGTTGTAGATTTTGTATTAATTATTTTATGTTAACAATGGTTAAGCTTCCATATAAAGTGGGTTAAAACCCCATCTAAATTAATATTGTCATTTAAATATAAATTCGTAAATTTAATTTTACTTGTGATTACCCAACTTTTCGGGCGGTCACGGCCTCACCGAACCCTGACCGTGGAATTGGTTTAGCTTTAACAGCTATGGTTGGGGCACATTACGATTGCGCGCTGCCATAACTGGCCATAGCTGTTATCGTTGTAAAGGTGCATTTTGAAATTGATGGGGGGTAATAAAAGGGGAATCACCAAACTATGGAACAGCGGCTGCCACTCTGTTCGAGAAGGAACAGCAGAGCCAGGTGGTAGATCCGTTTAAGGGTGTATAATTATTAACGAGAACATGTTGATGTTCAACAATTTTAAACTTAACAGCGGAAGCAGAGACACGGAGAGGTAAAAACCTGCTCCAAAATATACAGTCTCTGTGGAAGCGAAAAGGCGCCACAGTCTTCCATAATTCTGAAATAGTGTGTGTGGCTGGGAGGTTATCCAAGGGGATAACGTATTAAAAATTTGATATATTTTAATTAATAATGATGATTTGCTACTCAATAATTTTGTTTGAATTTAAAAAATTGGATGCACTAAATACTTCTTATATTGTGTTATTGTGTCTTATTGTGTTGTTTGCATTTAGTATGTTAGGAATAAGTATTATAAAAATATAATAATATGTTTTCAATGTGTTTACAGATTTTAAAATAAAATGAAAAATAGTTGTAATAAGTAAAATTTTCAATAGGTTGTAAAAGATAGAAGTGGGTGATAGTAATTGTTTGAATAAAATGTTTGAGTCAATTCAAGTTGAATTTTGTGGGACATAGATTTGTCCAAATCGAAGTAAAAGTTAAAGTAATAGTGGAAATGAAAATAATGCAATGTTGTTTTGAGTTAATGTAATGTTATAGAATTTGAGAAGTATAAGTGGAGACACAGTAGAAATGGAGATTTTATGTAGAGTTTGGAGCGATATATTGTTTATTTGTTGATGTTAATTTGTTGTAATTGTAGTGAGGTTATGAGATTGAGATTTTTTGGGGATGGTAATTTTGTAGTAGTGGTAGTGTATTTGGGGAGTCCGCAACATAAGGGTTGGGACGGGATAGGGACCGATTGGCGCCGGAAAGGGTTACCTAGGGTGAGTCCAGGGACCAACATAAGGGAATGAGTTTTGGGAAGGAAACACGTATCCTATGTACAAAGGGTTAGAGAGTATTTTTTTTATATAAGAGTAGAAGGTGGCGATTGGAGTTAAAATAGTAAGTAGTTAGAGGTAGAGAAGGGTTAGTAAAATTTTGATAGTGGGGTGTCATACTAGTTAGAGATTTTGTAAGGGAGCATTAGAGTAATAAAAGGGGTAAGATTATGAGTAAATGCCAAATGGATGAAGTAAATTATAAATTATAATGAATAACGTAGAATCACCCAAAGTAATGAAATGGAATAATGATGGCCAGAATTGAAAAAAAATAAAAAATAAAATAAATAATTTTTGTAATTTTGAGAAACGAATTAATAAGAGTAAATCAAGTTTAAAAGTAATTTTTTGATTTTATATGTCAATTTAATGATGTAAAGTGTGTAACATTTTAATTGTAAGTTGTTTATTTTAAAATGAATTATTAATGTACTGTGTTTTCTTATGTTAAGTTATGTTAGGTATTCTGATATATACATGTTAGTAATAAGTGAGTAAAAACAAAACCAGTGCTTCTTAGCGCAAACCAGCACCGCTAGGGGGAAACAGATCAGTTGGGGATATGGTGTTGTATAAGGCCACTATTTAATATTTTGATTTGTTGTTTCAGTGTTTGGTGATGCTGTGGCGGCGGACCTGAGCTGGCCTACGCGTCAGAGCAGGGGCGTTGAGTATCTGTCTGACTCTACGGTGTTGGGATCTCGAGAGAGAAGTCCAGTATTGTCATGCAGATGCGGTCACAGTCACCGGACCAAGGGTGAGTTGATTATTAATATTTTTTTTTTGGAAACCGTACAGGGGGTTGTGGCGACATATCCTGGCTGATCCCTTTAGCAAGTATGAATGTGTCAATGAGATTTTTTATGCTTCGGCATAAAATATCTCATTGAGGGGGTATTGTAGCGGGGCATTTTTGGGCATACCTGGGGTAATAACAGGATTTGTATTTTTTAATAATAAATAACTTGTCGAGTGATAGAAAAATGTTATGACCGAACGGTAAATTTCTTATTTGAAGCGATCGAGACGATGGCAGCATTGTTTGAGACGGTAAAGACCATATGATTCGACAATATTCATATAAACAGTTTTAATAACCGGCAACTGTACCAAACTCAGTTCAAGGACAATGACGAACACGTTATGTAACAGTAAACACGTTACACAACCAGACATCAGGCGATGTGTTGCGTCAGCAAATTATAGAACGATGTGTGTCACCAGTTTTGTCAACAAGCCAAAAACAGTCCACTGGCGCAAGGATACAAACTGAACACCAATCAGAATTGAACGAACAACAGCCGCTTCACAAATTAGCGCAAGTAGTTCGCCCCAGTCTAAATTCAATGCTCGCGCGAGCAACACCTGTTAAGTTTCGGAACATATTTGTGCGGGCCCGCAAAGCAAGTAAAATGTGAAAATTTTAATACATATATTTTGATCTAACAGTATCATTACAAAACAAGTAGAGACAGTGAGAAAAATTGCGATAAATTAACCGTTCAGCCATGAAGTGTAAAAGTGAGAAATACGAGAAACAGCAAACAATGAACCACGATTTGACGCCCCAGTTCTATACAACAGCAGGAAAGTAGACATTCAAAATTATTTAAATACTGACACTTTTAAAATTGAGCTCAATAAAATAAAAATGTACTGTACGAAATAGCGTGAGTGTGTGTGTGTGAAAGCGCTGGTTTTCGTTATGTCGTAGTTATAGAGAAAGGGTTATCTTTATGTTATATTCTAGTTTGAAACGGCTTAAGCAAAATGATCATTTTTACGAATACTTAAACATACTAAAATTGCGAAAGTCAAAATGTATGAGGGAGAGAGGAAATTTGGTGTTTTGTATCAACAATATAACTTGATGATGTTTTCTTTTCTTTTTTGAAATTAATAAAGTAATAGTGATTATAACATTTAATGTGAAGTAATAGTTATTTCAGACAACCATGTGGTTTCCAACACGTCTAACGAGATCCTGGACATGATGAGTTTAAGTTGGTACTCAACAATATGGCTGCTACTCCAGCCTAAAGTATAAAAAGTTTTACAAAGTGTAATAATAAATTTAATTTAAAAAGACGATTAATTATTAATATAACATATTGTACTATTACTCTTATCAGCTTTGGTTAAAGTGAGGTTATTAGTCGCTAGTTTCTGTTTTATGTTATTAATGGTTTTATTTTGTTTATTTTTATTTTTAATATGATGATTTTGGTTATTATATTTTTTGATATATTTTATTATTTCCATTGAGGCTTCTGTTCTTATTTTATCTTGTTTTTCTTGTTCTACATTATTAATTGCGTTTTCAGTTTCGACTATGATATTATCTGTTACATATTTGTTTACATTTTTAAGATTTGTTTTGTTTGATGATTCTAGGGTAGCTATTTCGTTTTCCGTGAATTTAATATTAGATAAATTTACGAATTTTGGGTAAAAAGTGTGGTTATTATTTAATGTGTGTAAATTTTGGTTATCTTCTTTAGGTGTACTATTTATTAGTAGATTTTTAATTTTTTTATTGATTGTGTTAAATTTAATTGTTTTGTGTTTATTTAGTATTTTAAGCATATTAATATATTTATTATTCCACGTATGATAATCAAGTGTGTTGGCTAAAAGAAGATGTAAATTAATTAATTGTTTATTAATGTAGTCGATTTTTCTGTAATTATTTGATATTTCGTCTTTAATCCATTTATATTGGGCTTGAGTAATATATTTGCTTACTTTATTGTTATTGTTGTTTTTTACTATTATTTTTGTGTATTTTGGAAAAATATTAAGGTGTTGGCATTTTTTGTTAAAATATATGTTTCCAAAACAATTAATTAATTGTTTTTTACGTTTAATAAATTAAATAATAAATTAACTCATACAAGGAATGAGTTACATCACCTTGTATGGTGTTTTCATCCATCATTTTCTATATAAGTAACTCGATGTTTCTTGCAGTAATTATATAATTTATGATGTTTTCAATTTGTTTCTTCTGCAAGTAGATAATGTTGTATATTCTTTTTAACACCTGACGCACGTTTCACTGAAAAATATCAGTATCATCAGAGGTTTCTAAGTGAATTAATAACAATCGAAATAATTCTATTAATATAAAATTAATGAATAATCGAATTTGTATCGATTTTAATGTAAAATAAAATAACTGATAATCGATTTAGGTCGATTAGTTAACGATTGTTTTAATGTTTATTTTCTTCAGCAGCTGTTTTCTCGGTTATATTTGAAATTTTGTTTATATTTTATTCATTTTTATTTTTATTTTTTAGTAAATTTATAATTTTAAATAGATCATCTTGTTTTGTTTTTATTTGGGTTTGTTCTTTAATTAATAAATTATTGTTATTGTGTTTGTAAATGTTAAGATTTTCCCAAATATTCATTTTTTGACCTTTTTGTATGTTTTTAATTAATTTTATATTTTCAATGTTTGGAAACTGGTGGTTATTAGTTAGACAATGTGTGGCTAAATTAGATTTATAAATATTTGGTTTTAAATATCCATTGCGGTGTTGAACGAATCTATCTCGTAGTTTTTTCTTCGTCTGGCCCACGTAAAATTTATTGCAATCTGGACATTCTATTTTATATATTCCATTTTTATTGTGAGTATTGGATTTAGTTTTAGGTTTTATTTTATTAAAAATTATATTATCTGTGTTATAAGATATTTTTAAGTTAGTATCTTTAAACATTTTATTTAGTTTTTGAGTTATATTTCCGTAATAAGTGAAGGTTGTATATTTTATATTATTATTAATAGATGAATTTTTAAATGTAGTGTTTTTAGGAATTTTATTAGTGATTTTATGTTTAATTTTATTTTCTAATTTATTAATAGTTTTTATTTTGTATCCATTTTTAACTGCTATTTGTTGCATAATTTTTCTTTCTTTGTTTCTTTCTGTGTTACTTAATGGGATCCTAAGCATTCGGTAAATCATGGAATTAAATACTGCCATTTTGTGTTGGGGAGGATGATTAGAAGTATTTGGTATTACTAAGTCAGTTTGAGAAGGTTTCCTGTATATTGCGTATTCAAAATTTGTTTCATTTTTCTTTATTGTTAAGTCTAAATAATTTAATTTATTATTAGATTCTTCTTCTAACGTGAATTTTATTTTAGAATGTAAATTATTTATGGAGTTGAATATTTTATTTATATTTATACCATTGTTTTGGGAAATGTACAGAGTGTCATCAACGTATCTAAAATAACATCAATAATGGGTCGTTTAATTTTATTATATTTATTATTTGTTCGTCGAGTTTTTGTAGGAAGATTTCTGATATGATAGCGGAGGTTGGGGCTCCCATAGCAAGGCCATCTGTTTGATAGTACAATTTGTTGTTGTATTGAAAATAATTTTGATTTAAAATTATTTTTAAAGTATTAGTTAACTGTTTAATGTATGTGTTACTTTCGTTATTTGTTTTCAGATTATTTATTATAATATTTATAGTTTCTTCAATGGGAATGTTTGTATACATGTTTGATATGTCGAATGAATTTAATTTTGTATTTCTGTTTACTTCTACGTTTATTAGTTGTTCCGTGAGTTCGATACTATTTTTTATATTGTGTTTTGCTGGAAGTTCAATTTTATGTTTTAAGATTTGAGTTAATAATTTTGATATTTTATAATTTGGTGCGGTCCTAGCGTTTATTAAAGGTCTGATAGGTTTATTGATTTTGTGTAATTTTATTAAAGAATTTAATTTTGGTGCACAAGGATTATCCATTTTATATTTAAAGGAGTCTTTAGGATTTATGATTTGGTTACTATTTTTTAATATATTTGTTATTTGTGTTTGATATTTATTTGTGGGATCTTTATTTAACGTTATGCAATTATTATTAACTATAAATTCTTCTGTTTTATCGTCTAAATCTTTCTAAGAAATTATTATTGTACTATTACTCTTATCAGCTTTGGTTAAAGTGAGGTTATTAGTCGTTAGTTTCTGTTTTATGTTATTAATGGTTTTATTTTGTTTATTTTTATTTTTAATATGATGATTTTGGTTATTATATTTTTTGATATATTTTATTATTTCCATTGAGGCTTCTGTTCTTATTTTATCTTGTTTTTCTTGTTCTACATTATTAATTGCGTTTTCAGTTTCGACTATGATATTATCTGTTACATATTTGTTTACATTTTTAAGATTTGTTTTGTTTGATGATTCTAGGGTAGCTATTTCGTTTTCCGTGAATTTAATATTAGATAAATTTACGAATTTTGGGTAAAAAGTGTGGTTATTATTTAATGTGTGTAAATTTTGGTTATCTTCTTTAGGTGTACTATTTATTAGTAGATTTTTAATTTTTTTATTGATTGTGTTAAATTTAATTGTTTTGTGTTTATTTAGTATTTTAAGCATATTAATATATTTATTATTCCACGTATGATAATCAAGTGTGTTGGCTAAAAGAAGATGTAAATTAATTAATTGTTTATTAATGTAGTCGATTTTTCTGTAATTATTTGATATTTCGTCTTTAATCCATTTATATTGGGCTTGAGTAATATATTTGCTTACTTTATTGTTATTGTTGTTTTTTACTATTATTTTTGTGTATTTTGGAAAAATATTAAGGTGTAGGCATTTTTTGTTAAAATATATGTTTCCAAAACAATTAATTAATTGTTTTTTACGTTTAATAAATTAAATAATAAATTAACTCATACAAGGAATGAGTTACATCACCTTGTATGGTGTTTTCATCCATCATTTTCTATATAAGTAACTCGATGTTTCTTGCAGTAATTATATAATTTATGATGTTTTCAATTTGTTTCTTCTGCAAGTAGATAATGTTGTATATTCTTTTTAACACCTGACGCACGTTTCACTGAAAAATATCAGTATCATCAGAGGTTTCTAAGTGAATTAATAACAATCGAAATAATTCTATTAATATAAAATTAATGAATAATTGAATTTGTATCGATTTTAATGTAAAATAAAATAACTGATAATCGATTTAGGTCGATTAGTTAACGATTGTTTTAATGTTTATTTTCTTCAGCAGCTGTTTTCTCGGTTATATTTGAAATTTTGTTTATATTTTATTCATTTTTATTTTTATTTTTTAGTAAATTTATAATTTTAAATAGATCGTCTTGTTTTGTTTTTATTTGGGTTTGTTCTTTAATTAATAAATTATTGTTATTGTGTTTGTAAATGTTAAGATTTTCCCAAATATTCATTTTTTGACCTTTTTGTATGTTTTTAATTAATTTTATATTTTCAATGTTTGGAAACTGGTGGTTATTAGTTAGACAATGTGTGGCTAAATTAGATTTATAAATATTTGGTTTTAAATATGCATTGCGGTGTTGAACGAATCTATCTCGTAGTTTTTTCTTCGTCTGGCCCACGTAAAATTTATTGCAATCTGGACATTCTATTTTATATATTCCATTTTTATTGTGAGTATTGGATTTAGTTTTAGGTTTTATTTTATTAAAAATTATATTATCTGTGTTATAAGATATTTTTAAGTTAGTATCTTTAAACATTTTATTTAGTTTTTGAGTTATATTTCCGTAATAAGTGAAGGTTGTATATTTTATATTATTATTAATAGATGAATTTTTAAATGTAGTGTTTTTAGGAATTTTATTAGTGATTTTATGTTTAATTTTATTTTCTAATTTATTAATAGTTTTTATTTTGTATCCATTTTTAACTGCTATTTGTTGCATAATTTTTCTTTCTTTGTTTCTTTCTGTGTTACTTAATGGGATCCTAAGCATTCGGTAAATCATGGAATTAAATACTGCCATTTTGTGTTGGGGAGGATGATTAGAAGTATTTGGTATTACTAAGTCAGTTTGAGAAGGTTTCCTGTATATTGCGTATTCAAAATTTGTTTCATTTTTCTTTATTGTTAAGTCTAAATAATTTAATTTATTATTAGATTCTTCTTCTAACGTGAATTTTATTTTAGAATGTAAATTATTTATGGAGTTGAATATTTTATTTATATGTATACCATTGTTTTGGGAAATGTACAGAGTGTCATCAACGTATCTAAAATAACATCCTAATGGGTCGTTTAATTTTATTATATTTATTATTTGTTCGTCGAGTTTTTGTAGGAAGATTTCTGATATGATAGCGGAGGTTGGGGCTCCCATAGCAAGGCCATCTGTTTGATAGTACAATTTGTTGTTGTATTGAAAATAATTTTGATTTAAAATTATTTTTAAAGTATTAGTTAACTGTTTAATGTATGTGTTACTTTTGTTATTTGTTTTCAGATTATTTATTATAATATTTATAGTTTCTTCAAAGGGAATGTTTGTATACATGTTTGATATGTCGAATGAATATAATTTTGTATTTCTGTTTACTTCTACGTTTATTAGTTGTTCCGTGAGTTCGATACTATTTTTTATATTGTGTTTTGCTGGAAGTTCAATTTTATGTTTTAAGATTTGAGTTAATAATTTTGATATTTTATAATTTGGTGCGGTCCTAGCGTTTATTAAAGGTCTGATAGGTTTATTGATTTTGTGTAATTTTATTAAAGAATTTAATTTTGGTGCACAAGGATTATCCATTTTATATTTAAAGGAGTCTTTAGGATTTATGATTTGGTTACTATTTTTTAATATATTTGTTATTTGTGTTTGATATTTATTTGTGGGATCTTTATTTAACGTTATGCAATTATTATTAACTATAAATTCTTCTGTTTTATCGTCTAAATCTTTCTGAGAAATTATTATTGTACTATTACTCTTATCAGCTTTGGTTAAAGTGAGGTTATTAGTCGTTAGTTTCTGTTTTATGTTATTAATGGTTTTATTTTGTTTATTTTTATTTTTAATATGATGATTTTGGTTATTATATTTTTTGATATATTTTATTATTTCCATTGAGGCTTCTGTTCTTATTTTATCTTGTTTTTCTTGTTCTACATTATTAATTGCGTTTTCAGTTTCGACTATGATATTATCTGTTACATATTTGTTTACATTTTTAAGATTTGTTTTGTTTGATGATTCTAGGGTAGCTATTTCGTTTTCCGTGAATTTAAGATTAGATAAATTTACGAATTTTGGGTAAAAAGTGTGGTTATTATTTAATGTGTGTAAATTTTGGTTATCTTCTTTAGGTGTACTATTTATTAGTAGATTTTTAATTTTTTTTATTGATTGTGTTAAATTTAATTGTTTTGTGTTTATTTAGTATTTTAAGCATATTAATATATTTATTATTCCACGTATGATAATCAAGTGTGTTGGCTAAAAGAAGATGTAAATTAATTAATTGTTTATTAATGTAGTCGATTTTTCTGTAATTATTTGATATTTCGTCTTTAATCGATTTATATTGGGCTTGAGTAATATATTTGCTTACTTTATTGTTATTGTTGTTTTTTACTATTATTTTTGTGTATTTTGGAAAAATATTAAGGTGTAGGCATTTTTTGTTAAAATATATGTTTCCAAAACAATTAATTAATTGTTTTTTACGTTTAATAAATTAAATAATAAATTAACTCATACAAGGAATGAGTTACATCACCTTGTATGGTGTTTTCATCCATCATTTTCTATATAAGTAACTCGATGTTTCTTG
This sequence comes from Magicicada septendecula, assembly GCA_034769895.1. Classification (NCBI taxonomy): domain Eukaryota; kingdom Metazoa; phylum Arthropoda; class Insecta; order Hemiptera; family Cicadidae; genus Magicicada; species Magicicada septendecula. The sequence goes on from CM068369.1 coordinate 227,793,317, forward strand.
CAGTAATTATATAATTTATGATGTTTTCAATTTGTTTCTTCTGCAAGTAGATAATGTTGTATATTCTTTTTAACACCTGACGCACGTTTCACTGAAAAATATCAGTATCATCAGAGGTTTCTAAGTGAATTAATAACAATCGAAATAATTCTATTAATATAAAATTAATGAATAATTGAATTTGTATCGATTTTAATGTAAAATAAAATAACTGATAATCGATTTAGGTCGATTAGTTAACGATTGTTTTAATGTTTATTTTCTTCAGCAGCTGTTTTCTCGGTTATATTTGAAATTTTGTTTATATTTTATTCATTTTTATTTTTATTTTTTAGTAAATTTATAATTTTAAATAGATCGTCTTGTTTTGTTTTTATTTGGGTTTGTTCTTTAATTAATAAATTATTGTTATTGTGTTTGTAAATGTTAAGATTTTCCCAAATATTCATTTTTTGACCTTTTTGTATGTTTTTAATTAATTTTATATTTTCAATGTTTGGAAACTGGTGGTTATTAGTTAGACAATGTGTGGCTAAATTAGATTTATAAATATTTGGTTTTAAATATGCATTGCGGTGTTGAACGAATCTATCTCGTAGTTTTTTCTTCGTCTGGCCCACGTAAAATTTATTGCAATCTGGACATTCTATTTTATATATTCCATTTTTATTGTGAGTATTGGATTTAGTTTTAGGTTTTATTTTATTAAAAATTATATTATCTGTGTTATAAGATATTTTTAAGTTAGTATCTTTAAACATTTTATTTAGTTTTTGAGTTATATTTCCGTAATAAGTGAAGGTTGTATATTTTATATTATTATTAATAGATGAATTTTTAAATGTAGTGTTTTTAGGAATTTTATTAGTGATTTTATGTTTAATTTTATTTTCTAATTTATTAATAGTTTTTATTTTGTATCCATTTTTAACTGCTATTTGTTGCATAATTTTTCTTTCTTTGTTTCTTTCTGTGTTACTTAATGGGATCCTAAGCATTCGGTAAATCATGGAATTAAATACTGCCATTTTGTGTTGGGGAGGATGATTAGAAGTATTTGGTATTACTAAGTCAGTTTGAGAAGGTTTCCTGTATATTGCGTATTCAAAATTTGTTTCATTTTTCTTTATTGTTAAGTCTAAATAATTTAATTTATTATTAGATTCTTCTTCTAACGTGAATTTTATTTTAGAATGTAAATTATTTATGGAGTTGAATATTTTATTTATATGTATACCATTGTTTTGGGAAATGTACAGAGTGTCATCAACGTATCTAAAATAACATCCTAATGGGTCGTTTAATTTTATTATATTTATTATTTGTTCGTCGAGTTTTTGTAGGAAGATTTCTGATATGATAGCGGAGGTTGGGGCTCCCATAGCAAGGCCATCTGTTTGATAGTACAATTTGTTGTTGTATTGAAAATAATTTTGATTTAAAATTATTTTTAAAGTATTAGTTAACTGTTTAATGTATGTGTTACTTTTGTTATTTGTTTTCAGATTATTTATTATAATATTTATAGTTTCTTCAAAGGGAATGTTTGTATACATGTTTGATATGTCGAATGAATATAATTTTGTATTTCTGTTTACTTCTACGTTTATTAGTTGTTCCGTGAGTTCGATACTATTTTTTATATTGTGTTTTGCTGGAAGTTCAATTTTATGTTTTAAGATTTGAGTTAATAATTTTGATATTTTATAATTTGGTGCGGTCCTAGCGTTTATTAAAGGTCTGATAGGTTTATTGATTTTGTGTAATTTTATTAAAGAATTTAATTTTGGTGCACAAGGATTATCCATTTTATATTTAAAGGAGTCTTTAGGATTTATGATTTGGTTACTATTTTTTAATATATTTGTTATTTGTGTTTGATATTTATTTGTGGGATCTTTATTTAACGTTATGCAATTATTATTAACTATAAATTCTTCTGTTTTATCGTCTAAATCTTTCTGAGAAATTATTATTGTACTATTACTCTTATCAGCTTTGGTTAAAGTGAGGTTATTAGTCGTTAGTTTCTGTTTTATGTTATTAATGGTTTTATTTTGTTTATTTTTATTTTTAATATGATGATTTTGGTTATTATATTTTTTGATATATTTTATTATTTCCATTGAGGCTTCTGTTCTTATTTTATCTTGTTTTTCTTGTTCTACATTATTAATTGCGTTTTCAGTTTCGACTATGATATTATCTGTTACATATTTGTTTACATTTTTAAGATTTGTTTTGTTTGATGATTCTAGGGTAGCTATTTCGTTTTCCGTGAATTTAAGATTAGATAAATTTACGAATTTTGGGTAAAAAGTGTGGTTATTATTTAATGTGTGTAAATTTTGGTTATCTTCTTTAGGTGTACTATTTATTAGTAGATTTTTAATTTTTTTTATTGATTGTGTTAAATTTAATTGTTTTGTGTTTATTTAGTATTTTAAGCATATTAATATATTTATTATTCCACGTATGATAATCAAGTGTGTTGGCTAAAAGAAGATGTAAATTAATTAATTGTTTATTAATGTAGTCGATTTTTCTGTAATTATTTGATATTTCGTCTTTAATCGATTTATATTGGGCTTGAGTAATATATTTGCTTACTTTATTGTTATTGTTGTTTTTTACTATTATTTTTGTGTATTTTGGAAAAATATTAAGGTGTAGGCATTTTTTGTTAAAATATATGTTTCCAAAACAATTAATTAATTGTTTTTTACGTTTAATAAATTAAATAATAAATTAACTCATACAAGGAATGAGTTACATCACCTTGTATGGTGTTTTCATCCATCATTTTCTATATAAGTAACTCGATGTTTCTTGCAGTAATTATATAATTTATGATGTTTTCAATTTGTTTCTTCTGCAAGTAGATAATGTTGTATATTCTTTTTAACACCTGACGCACGTTTCACTGAAAAATATCAGTATCATCAGAGGTTTCTAAGTGAATTAATAACAATCGAAATAATTCTATTAATATAAAATTAATGAATAATCGAATTTGTATCGATTTTAATGTAAAATAAAATAACTGATAATCGATTTAGGTCGATTAGTTAACGATTGTTTTAATGTTTATTTTCTTCAGCAGCTGTTTTCTCGGTTATATTTGAAATTTTGTTTATATTTTATTCATTTTTATTTTTATTTTTTAGTAAATTTATAATTTTAAATAGATCGTCTTGTTTTGTTTTTATTTGGGTTTGTTCTTTAATTAATAAATTATTGTTATTGTGTTTGTAAATGTTAAGATTTTCCCAAATATTCATTTTTTGACCTTTTTGTATGTTTTTAATTAATTTTATATTTTCAATGTTTGGAAACTGGTGGTTATTATTTAGACAATGTGTGGCTAAATTAGATTTATAAATATTTGGTTTTAAATATGCATTGCGGTGTTGAACGAATCTATCTCGTAGTTTTTTCTTCGTCTGGCCCACGTAAAATTTATTGCAATCTGGACATTCTATTTTATATATTCCATTTTTATTGTGAGTATTGGATTTAGTTTTAGGTTTTATTTTATTAAAAATTATATTGTCTGTGTTATAAGATATTTTTAAATTAGTATCTTTAAACATTTTATTTAGTTTTTGAGTTATATTTCCGTAATAAGTGAAGGTTGTATATTTTATATTATTATTAATAGATGAATTTTTAAATGTAGTGTTTTTAGGAATTTTATTAGTGATTTTATGTTTAATTTTATTTTCTAATTTATTAATAGTTTTTATTTTGTATCCATTTTTAACTGCTATTTGTTGGATAATTTTTCTTTCTTTGTTTCTTTCTGTGTTATTTAATGGGATCCTAAGCATTCGGTAAATCATGGAATTAAATACTGCCATTTTGTGTTGGGGAGGATGATTAGAAGTATTTGGTATTACTAAGTCAGTTTGAGAAGGTTTCCTGTATATTGCGTATTCAAAATTTGTTTCATTTTTCTTTATTGTTAAGTCTAAATAATTTAATTTATTATTAGATTCTTCTTCTAACGTGAATTTTATTTTAGAATGTAAATTATTTATGGAGTTGAATATTTTATTTATATTTATACCATTGTTTTGGGAAATGTACAGAGTGTCATCAACGTATCTAAAATAACATCCTAATGGGTCGTTTAATTTTATTATATTTATTATTTGTTCGTCGAGTTTTTGTAGGAAGATTTCTGATATGATAGCGGAGGTTGGGGCTCCCATAGCAAGGCCATCTGTTTGATAGTACAATTTGTTGTTGTATTGAAAATAATTTTGATTTAAAATTATTTTTAAAGTATTAGTTAACTGTTTAATGTATGTGTTACTTTCGTTATTTGTTTTCAGATTATTTATTATAATATTTATAGTTTCTTCAATGGGAATGTTTGTATACATGTTTGATATGTCGAATGAATATAATTTTGTATTTCTGTTTACTTCTACGTTTATTAGTTGTTCCGTGAGTTCGATACTATTTTTTATATTGTGTTTTGCTGGAAGTTCAATTTTATGTTTTAAGATTTGAGTTAATAATTTTGATATTTTATAATTTGGTGCGGTCCTAGCGTTTATTAAAGGTCTGATAGGTTTATTGATTTTGTGTAATTTTATTAAAGAATTTAATTTTGGTGCACAAGGATTATCCATTTTATATTTAAAGGAGTCTTTAGGATTTATGATTTGGTTACTATTTTTTAATATATTTGTTATTTGTGTTTGATATTTATTTGTGGGATCTTTATTTAACGTTATGCAATTATTATTAACTATAAATTCTTCTGTTTTATCGTCTAAATCTTTCTAAGAAATTATTATTGTACTATTACTCTTATCAGCTTTGGTTAAAGTGAGGTTATTAGTCGTTAGTTTCTGTTTTATGTTAATAATGGTTTTATTTTGTTTATTTTTATTTTTAATATGATGATTTTGGTTATTATATTTTTTGATATATTTTATTATTTCCATTGAGGCTTCTGTTCTTATTTTATCTTGTTTTTCTTGTTCTACATTATTAATTGCGTTTTCAGTTTCGACTATGATATTATCTGTTACATATTTGTTTACATTTTTAAGATTTGTTTTGTTTGATGATTCTAGGGTAGCTATTTCGTTTTCCGTGAATTTAAGATTAGATAAATTTACGAATTTTGGGTAAAAAGTGTGGTTATTATTTAATGTGTGTAAATTTTGGTTATCTTCTTTAGGTGTACTATTTATTAGTAGATTTTTAATTTTTTTTATTGATTGTGTTAAATTTAATTGTTTTGTGTTTATTTAGTATTTTAAGCATATTAATATATTTATTATTCCACGTATGATAATCAAGTGTGTTGGCTAAAAGAAGATGTAAATTAATTAATTGTTTATTAATGTAGTCGATTTTTCTGTAATTATTTGATATTTCGTCTTTAATCCATTTATATTGGGCTTGAGTAATATATTTGCTTACTTTATTGTTATTGTTGTTTTTTACTATTATTTTTGTGTATTTTGGAAAAATATTAAGGTGTAGGCATTTTTTGTTAAAATATATGTTTCCAAAACAATTAATTAATTGTTTTTTACGTTTAATAAATTAAATAATAAATTAACTCATACAAGGAATGAGTTACATCACCTTGTATGGTGTTTTCATCCATCATTTTCTATATAAGTAACTCGATGTTTCTTGCAGTAATTATATAATTTATGATGTTTTCAATTTGTTTCTTCTGCAAGTAGATAATGTTGTATATTCTTTTTAACACCTGACGCACGTTTCACTGAAAAATATCAGTATCATCAGAGGTTTCTAAGTGAATTAATAACAATCGAAATAATTCTATTAATATAAAATTAATGAATAATCGAATTTGTATCGATTTTAATGTAAAATAAAATAACTGATAATCGATTTAGGTCGATTAGTTAACGATTGTTTTAATGTTTATTTTCTTCAGCAGCTGTTTTCTCGGTTATATTTGAAATTTTGTTTATATTTTATTCATTTTTATTTTTATTTTTTAGTAAATTTATAATTTTAAATAGATCGTCTTGTTTTGTTTTTATTTGGGTTTGTTCTTTAATTAATAAATTATTGTTATTGTGTTTGTAAATGTTAAGATTTTCCCAAATATTCATTTTTTGACCTTTTTGTATGTTTTTAATTAATTTTATATTTTCAATGTTTGGAAACTGGTGGTTATTAGTTAGACAATGTGTGGCTAAATTAGATTTATAAATATTTGGTTTTAAATATGCATTGCGGTGTTGAACGAATCTATCTCGTAGTTTTTTCTTCGTCTGGCCCACGTAAAATTTATTGCAATCTGGACATTCTATTTTATATATTCCATTTTTATTGTGAGTATTGGATTTAGTTTTAGGTTTTATTTTATTAAAAATTATATTATCTGTGTTATAAGATATTTTTAAGTTAGTATCTTTAAACATTTTATTTAGTTTTTGAGTTATATTTCCGTAATAAGTGAAGGTTGTATATTTTATATTATTATTAATAGATGAATTTTTAAATGTAGTGTTTTTAGGAATTTTATTAGTGATTTTATGTTTAATTTTATTTTCTAATTTATTAATAGTTTTTATTTTGTATCCATTTTTAACTGCTATTTGTTGGATAATTTTTCTTTCTTTGTTTCTTTCTGTGTTACTTAATGGGATCCTAAGCATTCGGTAAATCATGGAATTAAATACTGCCATTTTGTGTTGGGGAGGATGATTAGAAGTATTTGGTATTACTAAGTCAGTTTGAGAAGGTTTCCTGTATATTGCGTATTCAAAATTTGTTTCATTTTTCTTTATTGTTAAGTCTAAATAATTTAATTTATTATTAGATTCTTCTTCTAACGTGAATTTTATTTTAGAATGTAAATTATTTATGGAGTTGAATATTTTATTTATATTTATACCATTGTTTTGGGAAATGTACAGAGTGTCATCAACGTATCTAAAATAACATCCTAATGGGTCGTTTAATTTTATTATATTTATTATTTGTTCGTCGAGTTTTTGTAGGAAGATTTCTGATATGATAGCGGAGGTTGGCGCTCCCATAGCAAGGCCATCTGTTTGATAGTACAATTTGTTGTTGTATTGAAAATAATTTTGATTTAAAATTATTTTTAAAGTATTAGTTAACTGTTTAATGTATGTGTTACTTTTGTTATTTGTTTTCAGATTATTTATTATAATATTTATAGTTTCTTCAAAGGGAATGTTTGTATACATGTTTGATATGTCGAATGAATATAATTTTGTATTTCTGTTTACTTCTACGTTTATTAGTTGTTCCGTGAGTTCGATACTATTTTTTATATTGTGTTTTGCTGGAAGTTCAATTTTATGTTTTAAGATTTGAGTTAATAATTTTGATATTTTATAATTTGGTGCGGTCCTAGCGTTTATTAAAGGTCTGATAGGTTTATTGATTTTGTGTAATTTTATTAAAGAATTTAATTTTGGTGCACAAGGATTATCCATTTTATATTTAAAGGAGTCTTTAGGATTTATGATTTGGTTACTATTTTTTAATATATTTGTTATTTGTGTTTGATATTTATTTGTGGGATCTTTATTTAATGTTATGCAATTATTATTAACTATAAATTCTTCTGTTTTATCGTCTAAATCTTTCTGAGAAATTATTATTGTACTATTACTCTTATCAGCTTTGGTTAAAGTGAGGTTATTAGTCGTTAGTTTCTGTTTTATGTTATTAATGGTTTTATTTTGTTTATTTTTATTTTTAATATGATGATTTTGGTTATTATATTTTTTGATATATTTTATTATTTCCATTGAGGCTTCTGTTCTTATTTTACCTTGTTTTTCTTGTTCTACATTATTAATTGCGTTTTCAGTTTCGACTATGATATTATCTGTTACATATTTGTTTACATTTTTAAGATTTGTTTTGTTTGATGATTCTAGGGTAGCTATTTCGTTTTCCGTGAATTTAAGATTAGATAAATTTACGAATTTTGGGTAAAAAGTGTGGTTATTATTTAATGTGTGTAAATTTTGGTTATCTTCTTTAGGTGTACTATTTATTAGTAGATTTTTAATTTTTTTTATTGATTGTGTTAAATTTAATTGTTTTGTGTTTATTTAGTATTTTAAGCATATTAATATATTTATTATTCCACGTATGATAATCAAGTGTGTTGGCTAAAAGAAGATGTAAATTAATTAATTGTTTATTAATGTAGTCGATTTTTCTGTAATTATTTGATATTTCGTCTTTAATCCATTTATATTGGGCTTGAGTAATATATTTGCTTGCTTTATTGTTATTGTTGTTTTTTACTATTATTTTTGTGTATTTTGGAAAAATATTAAGGTGTAGGCATTTTTTGTTAAAATATATGTTTCCAAAACAATTAATTAATTGTTTTTTATGTTTAATAAATTAAATAATAAATTAACTCATACAAGGAATGAGTTACATCACCTTGTATGGTGTTTTCATCCATCATTTTCTATATAAGTAACTCGATGTTTCTTGCAGTAATTATATAATTTATGATGTTTTCAATTTGTTTCTTCTGCAAGTAGACAATGTTGTATTTTCTTTTTAACACCTGACGCACGTTTCACTGAAAAATATCAGTATCATCAGAGGTTTCTAAGTGAATTAATAACAATCGAAATAATTCTATTAATATAAAATGAATGAATAATCGAATTTGTATCGATTTTAATGTAAAATAAAATAACTGATAATCGATTTAGGTCGATTAGTTAACGATTGTTTTAATGTTTATTTTCTTCAGCAGCTGTTTTCTCGGTTATATTTGAAATTTTGTTTATATTTTATTCATTTTTATTTTTATTTTTTAGTAAATTTATAATTTTAAATAGATCGTCTTGTTTTGTTTTTATTTGGGTTTGTTCTTTAATTAATAAATTATTGTTATTGTGTTTGTAAATTTTAAGATTTTCCCAAATATTCATTTTTTGACCTTTTTGTATGTAATTAATTAATTTTATATTTTCAATGTTTGGAAACTGGTGGTTATTATTTAGACAATGTGTGGCTAAATTAGATTTATAAATATTTGGTTTTAAATATGCATTGCGGTGTTGAACGAATCTATCTCGTAGTTTTTTCTTCGTCTGGCCCACGTAAAATTTATTGCAATCTGGGCATTCTATTTTATATATTCCATTTTTATTGTGAGTATTGGATTTAGTTTTAGGTTTTATTTTATTAAAAATTATATTATCTGTGTTAGAAGATATTTTTAAATTAGTATCTTTAAACATTTTATTTAGTTTTTGAGTTATATTTCCGTAATAAGTGAAGGTTGTATATTTTATATTATTATTAATAGATGAATTTTTAAATGTAGTGTTTTTAGGAATTTTATTAGTGATTTTATGTTTAATTTTATTTTCTAATTTATTAATAGTTTTTATTTTGTATCCATTTTTAACTGCTATTTGTTGGATAATTTTTCTTTCTTTGTTTCTTTCTGTGTTATTTAATGGGATCCTAAGCATTCGGTAAATCATGGAATTAAATACTGCCATTTTGTGTTGGGGAGGATGATTAGAAGTATTTGGTATTACTAAGTCAGTTTGAGAAGGTTTCCTGTATATTGCGTATTCAAAATTTGTTTCATTTTTCTTTATTGTTAAGTCTAAATAATTTAATTTATTATTAGATTCTTCTTCTAACGTGAATTTTATTTTAGAATGTAAATTATTTATGGAGTTGAATATTTTATTTATATTTATACCATTGTTTTGGGAAATGTACAGAGTGTCATCAACGTATCTAAAATAACATCAATAATGGGTCGTTTAATTTTATTATATTTATTATTTGTTCGTCGAGTTTTTGTAGGAAGATTTCTGATATGATAGCGGAGGTTGGGGCTCCCATAGCAAGGCCATCTGTTTGATAGTACAATTTGTTGTTGTATTGAAAATAATTTTGATTTAAAATTATTTTTAAAGTATTAGTTAACTGTTTAATGTATGTGTTACTTTCGTTATTTGTTTTCAGATTATTTATTATAATATTTATAGTTTCTTCAATGGGAATGTTTGTATACATGTTTGATATGTCGAATGAATATAATTTTGTATTTCTGTTTACTTCTACGTTTATTAGTTGTTCCGTGAGTTCGATACTATTTTTTATATTGTGTTTTGCTGGAAGTTCAATTTTATGTTTTAAGATTTGAGTTAATAATTTTGATATTTTATAATTTGGTGCGGTCCTAGCGTTTATTAAAGGTCTGATAGGTTTATTGATTTTGTGTAATTTTATTAAAGAATTTAATTTTGGTGCACAAGGATTATCCATTTTATATTTAAAGGAGTCTTTAGGATTTATGATTTGGTTACTATTTTTTAATATATTTGTTATTTGTGTTTGATATTTATTTGTTGGATCTTTATTTAACGTTATGCAATTATTATTAACTATAAATTCTTCTGTTTTATCGTCTAAATCTTTCTAAGAAATTATTATTGTACTATTACTCTTATCAGCTTTGGTTAAAGTGAGGTTATTAGTCGTTAGTTTCTGTTTTATGTTAATAATGGTTTTATTTTGTTTATTTTTATTTTTAATATGATGATTTTGGTTATTATATTTTTTGATATATTTTATTATTTCCATTGAGGCTTCTGTTCTTATTTTATCTTGTTTTTCTTGTTCTACATTATTAATTGCGTTTTCAGTTTCGACTATGATATTATCTGTTACATATTTGTTTACATTTTTAAGATTTGTTTTGTTTGATGATTCTAGGGTAGCTATTTCGTTTTCCGTGAATTTAAGATTAGATAAATTTACGAATTTTGGGTAAAAAGTGTGGTTATTATTTAATGTGTGTAAATTTTGGTTATCTTCTTTAGGTGTACTATTTATTAGTAGATTTTTAATTTTTTTTATTGATTGTGTTAAATTTAATTGTTTTGTGTTTATTTAGTATTTTAAGCATATTAATATATTTATTATTCCACGTATGATAATCAAGTGTGTTGGCTAAAAGAAGATGTAAATTAATTAATTGTTTATTAATGTAGTCGATTTTTCTGTAATTATTTGATATTTCGTCTTTAATCCATTTATATTGGGCTTGAGTAATATATTTGCTTACTTTATTGTTATTGTTGTTTTTTACTATTATTTTTGTGTATTTTGGAAAAATATTAAGGTGTAGGCATTTTTTGTTAAAATATATGTTTCCAAAACAATTAATTAATTGTTTTTTACGTTTAATAAATTAAATAATAAATTAACTCATACAAGGAATGAGTTACATCACCTTGTATGGTGTTTTCATCCATCATTTTCTATATAAGTAACTCGATGTTTCTTGCAGTAATTATATAATTTATGATGTTTTCAATTTGTTTCTTCTGCAAGTAGATAATGTTGTATATTCTTTTTAACACCTGACGCACGTTTCACTGAAAAATATCAGTATCATCAGAGGTTTCTAAGTGAATTAATAACAATCGAAATAATTCTATTAATATAAAATTAATGAATAATCGAATTTGTATCGATTTTAATGTAAAATAAAATAACTGATAATCGATTTAGGTCGATTAGTTAACGATTGTTTTAATGTTTATTTTCTTCAGCAGCTGTTTTCTCGGTTATATTTGAAATTTTGTTTATATTTTATTCATTTTTATTTTTATTTTCTAGTAAATTTATAATTTTAAATAGATCGTCTTGTTTTGTTTTTATTTGGGTTTGTTCTTTAATTAATAAATTATTGTTATTGTGTTTGTAAATGTTAAGATTTTCCCAAATATTCATTTTTTGACCTTTTTGTATGTTTTTAATTAATTTTATATTTTCAATGTTTGGAAACTGGTGGTTATTATTTAGACAATGTGTGGCTAAATTAGATTTATAAATATTTGGTTTTAAATATGCATTGCGGTGTTGAACGAATCTATCTCGTAGTTTTTTCTTCGTCTGGCCCACGTAAAATTTATTGCAATCTGGACATTCTATTTTATATATTCCATTTTTATTGTGAGTATTGGATTTAGTTTTAGGTTTTATTTTATTAAAAATTATATTATCTGTGTTAGAAGATATTTTTAAATTAGTATCTTTAAACATTTTATTTAGTTTTTGAGTTATATTTCCGTAATAAGTGAAGGTTGTATATTTTATATTATTATTAATAGATGAATTTTTAAATGTAGTGTTTTTAGGAATTTTATTAGTGATTTTATGTTTAATTTTATTTTCTAATTTATTAATAGTTTTTATTTTGTATCCATTTTTAACTGCTATTTGTTGGATAATTTTTCTTTCTTTGTTTCTTTCTGTGTTATTTAATGGGATCCTAAGCATTCGGTAAATCATGGAATTAAATACTGCCATTTTGTGTTGGGGAGGATGATTAGAAGTATTTGGTATTACTAAGTCAGTTTGAGAAGGTTTCCTGTATATTGCGTATTCAAAATTTGTTTCATTTTTCTTTATTGTTAAGTCTAAATAATTTAATTTATTATTAGATTCTTCTTCTAACGTGAATTTTATTTTAGAATGTAAATTATTTATGGAGTTGAATATTTTATTTATATTTATACCATTGTTTTGGGAAATGTACAGAGTGTCATCAACGTATCTAAAATAACATCCTAATGGGTCGTTTAATTTTATTATATTTATTATTTGTTCGTCGAGTTTTTGTAGGAAGATTTCTGATATGATAGCGGAGGTTGGGGCTCCCATAGCAAGGCCATCTGTTTGATAGTACAATTTGTTGTTGTATTGAAAATAATTTTGATTTAAAATTATTTTTAAAGTATTAGTTAACTGTTTAATGTATGTGTTACTTTCGTTATTTGTTTTCAGATTATTTATTATAATATTTATAGTTTCTTCAATGGGAATGTTTGTATACATGTTTGATATGTCGAATGAATTTAATTTTGTATTTCTGTTTACTTCTACGTTTATTAGTTGTTCCGTGAGTTCGATACTATTTTTTATATTGTGTTTTGCTGGAAGTTCAATTTTATGTTTTAAGATTTGAGTTAATAATTTTGATATTTTATAATTTGGTGCGGTCCTAGCGTTTATTAAAGGTCTGATAGGTTTATTGATTTTGTGTAATTTTATTAAAGAATTTAATTTTGGTGCACAAGGATTATCCATTTTATATTTAAAGGAGTCTTTAGGATTTATGATTTGGTTACTATTTTTTAATATATTTGTTATTTGTGTTTGATATTTATTTGTGGGATCTTTATTTAACGTTATGCAATTATTATTAACTATAAATTCTTCTGTTTTATCGTCTAAATCTTTCTAAGAAATTATTATTGTACTATTACTCTTATCAGCTTTGGTTAAAGTGAGGTTATTAGTCGTTAGTTTCTGTTTTATGTTATTAATGGTTTTATTTTGTTTATTTTTATTTTTAATTTGATGATTTTGGTTATTATATTTTTTGATATATTTTATTATTTCCATTGAGGCTTCTGTTCTTATTTTATCTTGTTTTTCTTGTTCTACATTATTAATTGCGTTTTCAGTTTCGACTATGATATTATCTGTTACATATTTGTTTACATTTTTAAGATTTGTTTTGTTTGATGATTCTAGGGTAGCTATTTCGTTTTCCGTGAATTTAAGATTAGATAAATTTACGAATTTTGGGTAAAAAGTGTGGTTATTATTTAATGTGTGTAAATTTTGGTTATCTTCTTTAGGTGTACTATTTATTAGTAGATTTTTAATTTTTTTTATTGATTGTGTTAAATTTAATTGTTTTGTGTTTATTTAGTATTTTAAGCATATTAATATATTTATTATTCCACGTATGATAATCAAGTGTGTTGGCTAAAAGAAGATGTAAATTAATTAATTGTTTATTAATGTAGTCGATTTTTCTGTAATTATTTGATATTTCGTCTTTAATCCATTTATATTGGGCTTGAGTAATATATTTGCTTACTTTATTGTTATTGTTGTTTTTTACTATTATTTTTGTGTATTTTGGAAAAATATTAAGGTGTAGGCATTTTTTGTTAAAATATATGTTTCCAAAACAATTAATTAATTGTTTTTTACGTTTAATAAATTAAATAATAAATTAACTCATACAAGGAATGAGTTACATCACCTTGTATGGTGTTTTCATCCATCATTTTCTATATAAGTAACTCGATGTTTCTTGCAGTAATTATATAATTTATGATGTTTTCAATTTGTTTCTTCTGCAAGTAGATAATGTTGTATATTCTTTTTAACACCTGACGCACGTTTCACTGAAAAATATCAGTATCATCAGAGGTTTCTAAGTGAATTAATAACAATCGAAATAATTCTATTAATATAAAATTAATGAATAATCGAATTTGTATCGATTTTAATGTAAAATAAAATAACTGATAATCGATTTAGGTCGATTAGTTAACGATTGTTTTAATGTTTATTTTCTTCAGCAGCTGTTTTCTCGGTTATATTTGAAATTTTGTTTATATTTTATTCATTTTTATTTTTATTTTCTAGTAAATTTATAATTTTAAATAGATCGTCTTGTTTTGTTTTTATTTGGGTTTGTTCTTTAATTAATAAATTATTGTTATTGTGTTTGTAAATGTTAAGATTTTCCCAAATATTCATTTTTTGACCTTTTTGTATGTTTTTAATTAATTTTATATTTTCAATGTTTGGAAACTGGTGGTTATTATTTAGACAATGTGTGGCTAAATTAGATTTATAAATATTTGGTTTTAAATATGCATTGCGGTGTTGAACGAATCTATCTCGTAGTTTTTTCTTCGTCTGGCCCACGTAAAATTTATTGCAATCTGGACATTCTATTTTATATATTCCATTTTTATTGTGAGTATTGGATTTAGTTTTAGGTTTTATTTTATTAAAAATTATATTATCTGTGTTAGAAGATATTTTTAAATTAGTATCTTTAAACATTTTATTTAGTTTTTGAGTTATATTTCCGTAATAAGTGAAGGTTGTATATTTTATATTATTATTAATAGATGAATTTTTAAATGTAGTGTTTTTAGGAATTTTATTAGTGATTTTATGTTTAATTTTATTTTCTAATTTATTAATAGTTTTTATTTTGTATCCATTTTTAACTGCTATTTGTTGGATAATTTTTCTTTCTTTGTTTCTTTCTGTGTTATTTAATGGGATCCTAAGCATTCGGTAAATCATGGAATTAAATACTGCCATTTTGTGTTGGGGAGGATGATTAGAAGTATTTGGTATTACTAAGTCAGTTTGAGAAGGTTTCCTGTATATTGCGTATTCAAAATTTGTTTCATTTTTCTTTATTGTTAAGTCTAAATAATTTAATTTATTATTAGATTCTTCTTCTAACGTGAATTTTATTTTAGAATGTAAATTATTTATGGAGTTGAATATTTTATTTATATTTATACCATTGTTTTGGGAAATGTACAGAGTGTCATCAACGTATCTAAAATAACATCCAACTACAACTGACACACTAATACACAACACCTCCAATCACCCAATACAACACAAACTAGCTGCTTTTAGAACCATGATACATAGACTTAACAACATCCCCTTAGATGAAATAGACTACAAAGACGAACTAAACACGATAAAATATCTAGCAGAATCTAATGGTTATGACAGAACAATAGTCAGTAAACTCCTACACAAAACACAAAACAAACAACAGACAAAGACAGAAAACAACAAATTCATAACACTAACATACATCAACAAACAAACAGAAAAAATTGCCCACAAATTCAAAAAAGCAGGATACAGAATCGCTTACAAAACTGCTAACAAAACAGAACACACACTATCAAAACGCATGCCCAAAGCACAAAACAAATTCGATCTACCCGGTGTATATAAACTAAATTGTTCAAATTGCAGTAAATTCTACATAGGCCAGACAGGACGTAGCTTCAAACAGAGATACATTGAACACACAAAAGCACTCCACACCACTACAGAATCTACCTTCGCAAACCACCTCATTGAAGCAAACCACACATATAAAAACATCGACAATAACATGAACATACTACACGTACACACAAAAGGCCGAAAACTAGACACTCTAGAACAATTAGAAATATACAAACACACAAAAACAAATAAAAACGACATCCTAAACGAACAGACACAATTCAAATTGCACGCATTATTCGAACACATCTCACCACACACACACAGCTTCAATCTTTCGAAACACTTTCTCGTCGCCAACAACAAGACGAGCAGCGCTACTAACGACAGCCTCTGATGAAGCCTTCTATAGGTGAAAGCCGGTTTAGTCTGTAAGGTAAAACTTTACGTTTTTACTTATAAAAAACTTTGTGTTCCGAGTCGTCAATATTATAGTGATATTTAGTTAAGTAACGGACACGTCATGGACAACGAAATCCAAGAATTTAACTCAGCAAGACGAGCCAACGTCCAAGCGTACAAGTTCACAACTTTGAAGGTTAGAAAGATTGTAGCTCACATAAATTTCAACAAAACATGCATAAACAATTCACTAACACCTAAATATGCCCAAATCAAAATTAAACATAACAACCAGGCCGCCCGAATAACACAAAACATCGCACAAAGAACATACATAAAAGAATCAATTAAACAACTATATAAGAAAAAAGACGCTCTTAACCGCAAAGCATTAACACTACACCTACATATCGCCAACACATAAGGACACAATTACATGACTGAACTAATACATCACACAAATGAATGGACAAAAAAACAAATACATATCATACAGACAAAACACGACAGAAAAATAAAAAACCTGACACCAATCAAAACAGATATAATTCCCTCGCACAAATTCTACCCACGTACAGTAAACCTCACGAACGTCACACTCACAAAAAATGAACAAACACTCCTTGATAAAGGCCTAAAACATAACATACATTACAAACATAACAACCAAACACTAACAAAGCTCATAATTGACACAGAAACAAATATACAAAACACAGCACCAGAACATCAAGACACATTAAGACATAATATAAACAACACAATAGGAGTACATAAGACACCAGACAACAACAACCACAACTCAGAAATACACACAGCCATCAAACTGAGGGAAAAGGCACACAAACACAACATCACATTTGTAAAAGCTGACAAAGGCAACACGACTGTAATTATCCCCACAGACAACCTACACAAAAAAGTACAAGACTTCATAGAACAGAACAACATCACAGAACTAAAACACGACCCCACCGACACATACCAAAACTCAGTAAAACAAATAGTCAACAAAGCCAAACACATTATGACACATAAACAAAAGCCCTACATGAAACAAATCCGACCATCAGCACCTACACTCCAAGCGCTTCCCAAAATCCATAAAGAAGACATTCCGATCCGCCCCATTATCAACTACCGTAATGCCCCTGCACAAAAACTGGCAAAATATCTAGACAAAATTATTAGACAACACACACAAATAGACAACAACATTGCAGTAAAAAACAACACTGACCTAGTAACAAAAATAAAAGACATACACATCCCCCATAACGCCACATTAGTCTCCTTTGACATTAAAAACCTGTACACAAACATCCCCATCTCTGAAACAATCACCATCCTACAAAACAAACTCAAACAGAACAACACACCAGACGAACTTATCAATGAAATAACAGAAACTCTGAACATTATCACAAAACAAAACTACTTTACTTATAACAATAAATACTACACACAGAACGATGGCCTACCCATGGGCTCCCCCATATCCAGCATTCTAGCAGAAGTCTTCCTCCAACACTTAGAAAAAACAAAAATACTCACAAACAATGACAGACACTCACATAAAATACTATATTGGCACAGATATGTTGATGACATTCTAATACTATACAGGGGAAACAAAAGACAATGTGAACAGTTACTAACGCACATAAACAAAATACATAAAAACATAACCTTCACTGCCGAATACGAACACAACAATACCATAAACTTCTTAGACCACTCCATCACAAAACTAGAACACAGGCACAAATTCAGTATATACAGAAAACCAACTACAACTGACACACTAATACACAACACCTCCAATCACCCAATACAACACAAACTAGCTGCTTTTAGAACCATGATACATAGACTTAACAACATCCCCTTAGATGAAATAGACTACAAAGACGAACTAAACACGATAAAATATCTACCAGAATCTAACGGTTATGACAGAACAATAGTCAGTAAACTCCTACACAAAACACAAAACAAACAACAGACAAAGACAGAAAACAACAAATTCATAACACTAACATACATCAACAAACAAACAGAAAAAATTGCCCACAAATTCAAAAAAGCAGGATACAGAATCGCTTACAAAACTGCTAACAAAACAGAACACACACTATCAAAACGCATGCCCAAAGCACAAAACAAATTCGATCTACCCGGTGTATATAAACTAAATTGTTCAAATTGCAGTAAATTCTACATAGGCCAGACAGGACGTAGCTTCAAACAGAGATACATTGAACACACAAAAGCACTCCACACCACTACAGAATCTACCTTCGCAAACCACCTCATTGAAGCAAACCACACATATAAAAACATCGACAATAACATGAACATACTACACGTACACACAAAAGGCCGAAAACTAGACACTCTAGAACAATTAGAAATATACAAACACACAAAAACAAATAAAAACGACATCCTAAACGAACAGACACAATTCAAATCGCACGCATTATTCGAACACATCTCACCACACACACACAGCTTCAATCTTTCGAAACACTTTCTCGTCGCCAACAACAAGACGAGCAGCGCTACTAACGACAGCCTCTGATGAAGCCTTCTATAGGTGAAAGCCGGTTTAGTCTGTAAGGTAAAACTTTACGTTTTTACTTATAAAAAACTTTGTGTTCCGAGTCGTCAATATTATAGTGATATTTAGTTAAGTAACGGACACGTCATGGACAACGAAATCCAAGAAATAAAAAATAGTATCGAACTCACGGAACAACTAATAAACGTAGAAGTAAACAGAAATTCAAAATTATATTCATTCGACATATCAAACATGTATACAAACATTCCCATTGAAGAAACTATAAATATTATAATAAATAATCTGAAAACAAATAACGAAAGTAACACATACATTAAACAGTTAACTAATACTTTAAAAATAATTTTAAATCAAAATTATTTTCAATACAACAACAAATTGTACTATCAAACAGATGGCCTTGCTATGGGAGCCCCAACCTCCGCTATCATATCAGAAATCTTCCTACAAAACCTCGACGAACAAATAATAAATATAATAAAATTAAACGACCCATTAGGATGTTATTTTAGATACGTTGATGACACTCTGTACATTTCCCAAAACAATGGTATAAATATAAATAAAATATTCAACTCCATAAATAATTTACATTCTAAAATAAAATTCACGTTAGAAGAAGAATCTAATAATAAATTAAATTATTTAGACTTAACAATAAAGAAAAATGAAACAAATTTTGAGTACGCAATATACAGGAAACCTTCTCAAACTGACTTAGTAATACCAAATACTTCTAATCATCCTCCCCAACACAAAATGGCAGTATTTAATTCCATGATTTACCGAATGCTTAGGATCCCATTAAATAACACAGAAAGAAACAAAGAAAGAAAAATTATCCAACAAATAGCAGTTAAAAATGGATACAAAAAAAAACTATTAATAAATTAGAAAATAAAATTAAACATAAAATCACTAATAAAATTCCTAAAAACACTACATTTAAAAATTCATCTATTAATAATAATATAAAATATACAACCTTCACTTATTACGGAAATATAACTCAAAAACTAAATAAAATATTTAAAGATACTAATTTAAAAATATCTTATAACACAGATAATATAATTTTTAATAAAATAAAACCTAAAACTAAATCCAATACTCACAATAAAAATGGAATATATAAAATAGAATGTCCAGATTGCAATAAATTTTACGTGGGCCAGACGAAGAAAAAACTACGAGATAGATTCGTTCAACACCGCAATGCATATTTAAAACCAAATATTTATAAATCTAATTTAGCCACACATTGTCTAAATAATAACCACCAGTTTCCAAACATTGAAAATATAAAATTAATTAAAAACATACAAAAAGGTCAAAAAATGAATATTTGGGAAAATGTTAACATTTACAAACACAATAACAATAATTTATTAATTAAAGAACAAACCCAAATAAAAACAAAACAAGACGATCTATTTAAAATTATAAATTTACTAAAAAATAAAAATAAAAATAAAAATGAATAAAATATAAACAAAATTTCAAATATAACCGAGAAAACAGCTGCTGAAGAAAATAAACATTAAAACAATCGTTAACTAATCGACCTAAATCGATTATCAGTTATTTTATTTTACATTAAAATCGATACAAATTCGATTATTCGTTAATTTTATATTAATAGAATTATTTCGATTGTTATTAATTCACTTAGAAACCTCTGATGATACTGATATTTTTCAGTGAAACGTGCGTCAGGTGTTAAAAAGAATATACAATATTATCTACTTGCAGAAGAAACAAATTGAAAACATCATAAATTATATAATTACTGCAAGAAACATCGAGTTACTTATATAGAAAATGATGGATGAAAACACCATACAAGGTGATGTAACTCATTCCTATAACCAATTTATTAAACGTAAAAAACAATTAATTAATTGTTTTGGAAACATATATTTTAACAAAAAATGCCTACACCTTAATATTTTTCCAAAATACACAAAAATAATAGTAAAAAACAACAATAACAATAAAGTAAGCAAATATATTACTCAAGCCTAATATAAATGGATTAAAGACGAAATATCAAATAATTACAGAAAAATCGACTACATTAATAAACAATTAATTAATTTACATCTTCTTTTAGCCAACACACTTGATTATCATACGTGGAATAATAAATATATTAATATGCTTAAAATACTAAATAAACACAAAACAATTAAATTTAACACAATCAATAAAAAACTTAAAAATCTACTAATAAATAGTACACCTAAAGAAGATAACCAAAATTTACACACATTAAATAATAACCACACTTTTTACCCAAAATTCGTAAATTTATCTAATATTAAATTCACGGAAAACGAAATAGCTACCCTAGAATCATCAAACAAAACAAATCTTAAAAATGTAAACAAATATGTAATAGATAATATCATAGTCGAAACTGAAAACGCAATTAATAATGTAGAACAAGAAAAACAAGATAAAATAAGAACAGAAGCCTCAATGGAAATAATAAAATATATCAAAAAATATAATAACCAAAATCATCATATTAAAAATAAAAATAAACAAAATAAAACCATTAATAACATAAAACAGAAACTAACGACTAATAACCTCACTTTAACCAAAGCTGATAAGAGTAATAGTACAATAATAATTTCTCAGAAAGATTTAGACGTTAAAACAGAAGAATTTATAGTTAATAATAATTGCATAACATTAAATAAAGATCCCACAAATAAATATCAAACACAAATAACAAATATATTAAAAAAATAGTAACCAAATCATAAATCCTAAAGAATCCTTTAAATATAAAATGGATAATCCTTGTGCACCAAAATTAAATTCTTTAATAAAATTACACAAAATCAATAAACCTATCAGACCTTTAATAAACGCTAGGACCGCACCAAATTATAAAATATCAAAATTATTAACTCAAATCTTAAAACATAAAATTGAACTTCCAGCAAAACACAATATAAAAAATAGTTAGAGCCATGGCTCCCCCATATCCAGCATTCTAGCAGAAGTCTTCCTCCAACACTTAGAAAAAACAAAAATACTCACAAACAATGACAGACACTCACATAAAATACTATATTGGCACAGATACGTTGATGACATTCTAATACTATACAGGGGAAACAAAAGACAATGTGAACAGTTACTAACGCACATAAACAAAATACATAAAAACATAACCTTCACTGCCGAATACGAACACAACAATACCATAAACTTCTTAGACCTCTCCATCACAAAACTAGAACACAGGCACAAATTCAGTATATACAGAAAACCAACTACAACTGACACACTAATACACAACACCTCCAATCACCCAATACAACACAAACTAGCTGCTTTTAGAACCATGATACATAGACTTAACAACATCCCCTTAGATGAAATAGACTACAAAGACGAACTAAACACGATAAAATATCTAGCAGAATCTAATGGTTATGACAGAACAATAGTCAGTAAACTCCTACACAAAACACAAAACAAACAACAGACAAAGACAGAAAACAACAAATTCATAACACTAACATACATCAACAAACAAACAGAAAAAATTGCCCACAAATTCAAAAAAGCAGGATACAGAATCGCTTACAAAACTGCTAACAAAACAGAACACACACTATCAAAACGCATGCCCAAAGCACAAAACAAATTCGATCTACCCGGTGTATATAAACTAAATTGTTCAAATTGCAGTAAATTCTACATAGGCCAGACAGGACGTAGCTTCAAACAGAGATACATTGAACACACAAAAGCACTCCACACCACTACAGAATCTACCTTCGCAAACCACCTGATTGAAGCAAACCACACATATAAAAACATCGACAATAACATGAACATACTACACGTACACACAAAAGGCCGAAAACTAGACACTCTAGAACAATTAGAAATATACAAACACACAAAAACAAATAAAAACGACATCCTAAACGAACAGACACAATTCAAATCGCACGCATTATTCGAACACATCTCACCACACACACACAGCTTCAATCTTTCGAAACACTTTCTCGTCGCCAACAACAAGACGAGCAGCGCTACTAACGACAGCCTCTGATGAAGCCTTCTATAGGTGAAAGCCGGTTTAGTCTGTAAGGTAAAACTTTACGTTTTTACTTATAAAAAACTTTGTGTTCCGAGTCGTCAATATTATAGTGATATTTAGTTAAGTAACGGACACGTCATGGACAACGAAATCCAAGAATTTAACTCAGCAAGACGAGCCAACGTCCAAGCGTACAAGTTCACAACTTTGAAGGTTAGAAAGATTGTAGCTCACATAAATTTCAACAAAACATGCATAAACAATTCACTAACACCTAAATATGCCCAAATCAAAATTAAACATAACAACCAGGCCGCCCGAATAACACAAAACATCGCACAAAGAACATACATAAAAGAATCAATTAAACAACTATATAAGAAAAAAGACGCTCTTAACCGCAAAGCATTAACACTACACCTACATATCGCCAACACATAAGGACACAATTACATGACTGAACTAATACATCACACAAATGAATGGACAAAAAAACAAATACATATCATACAGACAAAACACGACAGAAAAATAAAAAACCTGACACCAATCAAAACAGATATAATTCCCTCGCACAAATTCTACCCACGTACAGTAAACCTCACGAACGTCACACTCACAAAAAATGAACAAACACTCCTTGATAAAGGCCTAAAACATAACATACATTACAAACATAACAACCAAACACTAACAAAGCTCATAATTGACACAGAAACAAATATACAAAACACAGCACCAGAACATCAAGACACATTAAGACATAATATAAACAACACAATAGGAGTACATAAGACACCAGACAACAACAACCACAACTCAGAAATACACACAGCCATCAAACTGAGGGAAAAGGCACACAAACACAACATCACATTTGTAAAAGCTGACAAAGGCAACACGACTGTAATTATCCCTACAGACAACCTACACAAAAAAGTACAAGACTTCATAGAACAGAACAACATCACAGAACTAAAACACGACCCCACCGACACATACCAAAACTCAGTAAAACAAATAGTCAACAAAGCAGAACACATTATGACACATAAACAAAAGCCCTACATGAAACAAATCCGACCATCAGCACCTACACTCCAAGCGCTTCCCAAAATCCATAAAGAAGACATTCCGATCCGCCCCATTATCAACTACCGTAATGCCCCTGCACAAAAACTGGCAAAATATCTAGACAAAATTATTAGACAACACACACAAATAGACAACAACATTGCAGTAAAAAACAACACTGACCTAGTAACAAAAATAAAAGACATACACATCCCCCATAACGCCACATTAGTCTCCTTTGACATTAAAAACCTGTACACAAACATCCCCATCTCTGAAACAATCACCATCCTACAAAACAAACTCAAACAGAACAACACACCAGACGAACTTATCAATGAAATAACAGAAACTCTGAACATTATCACAAAACAAAACTACTTTACTTATAACAATAAATACTACACACAGAACGATGGCCTACCCATGGGCTCCCCCATATCCAGCATTCTAGCAGAAGTCTTCCTCCAACACTTAGAAAAAACAAAAATACTCACAAACAATGACAGACACTCACATAAAATACTATATTGGCACAGATATGTTGATGACATTCTAATACTATACAGGGGAAACAAAAGACAATGTGAACAGTTACTAACGCACATAAACAAAATACATAAAAACATAACCTTCACTGCCGAATACGAACACAACAATACCATAAACTTCTTAGACCACTCCATCACAAAACTAGAACACAGGCACAAATTCAGTATATACAGAAAACCAACTACAACTGACACACTAATACACAACACCTCCAATCACCCAATACAACACAAACTAGCTGCTTTTAGAACCATGATACATAGACTTAACAACATCCCCTTAGATGAAATAGACTACAAAGACGAACTAAACACGATAAAATATCTACCAGAATCTAACGGTTATGACAGAACAATAGTCAGTAAACTCCTACACAAAACACAAAACAAACAACAGACAAAGACAGAAAACAACAAATTCATAACACTAACATACATCAACAAACAAACAGAAAAAATTGCCCACAAATTCAAAAAAGCAGGATAAAGAATCGCTTACGAAACTGCTAACAAAACAGAACACACACTATCAAAACGCATGCCCAAAGCACAAAACAAATTCGATCTACCCGGTGTATATAAACTAAATTGTTCAAATTGCAGTAAATTCTACATAGGCCAGACAGGACGTAGCTTCAAACAGAGATACATTGAACACACAAAAGCACTCCACACCACTACAGAATCTACCTTCGCAAACCACCTCATTGAAGCAAACCACACATATAAAAACATCGACAATAACATGAACATACTACACGTACACACAAAAGGCCGAAAACTAGACACTCTAGAACAATTAGAAATATACAAACACACAAAAACAAATAAAAACGACATCCTAAACGAACAGACACAATTCAAATCGCACGCATTATTCGAACACATCTCACCACACACACACAGCTTCAATCTTTCGAAACACTTTCTCGTCGCCAACAACAAGACGAGCAGCGCTACTAACGACAGCCTCTGATGAAGCCTTCTATAGGTGAAAGCCGGTTTAGTCTGTAAGGTAAAACTTTACGTTTTTACTTATAAAAAACTTTGTGTTCCGAGTCGTCAATATTATAGTGATATTTAGTTAAGTAACGGACACGTCATGGACAACGAAATCCAAGAAATAAAAAATAGTATCGAACTCACGGAACAACTAATAAACGTAGAAGTAAACAGAAATACAAAATTATATTCATTCGACATATCAAACATGTATACAAACATTCCCATTGAAGAAACTATAAATATTATAATAAATAATCTGAAAACAAATAACGAAAGTAACACATACATTAAACAGTTAACTAATACTTTAAAAATAATTTTAAATCAAAATTATTTTCAATACAACAACAAATTGTACTATCAAACAGATGGCCTTGCTATGGGAGCCCCAACCTCCGCTATCATATCAGAAATCTTCCTACAAAACCTCGACGAACAAATAATAAATATAATAAAATTAAACGACCCATTAGGATGTTATTTTAGATACGTTGATGACACTCTGTACATTTCCCAAAACAATGGTATAAATATAAATAAAATATTCAACTCCATAAATAATTTACATTCTAAAATAAAATTCACGTTAGAAGAAGAATCTAATAATAAATTAAATTATTTAGACTTAACAATAAAGAAAAATGAAACAAATTTTGAGTACGCAATATACAGGAAACCTTCTCAAACTGACTTAGTAATACCAAATACTTCTAATCATCCTCCCCAACACAAAATGGCAGTATTTAATTCCATGATTTACCGAATGCTTAGGATCCCATTAAATAACACAGAAAGAAACAAAGAAAGAAAAATTATCCAACAAATAGCAGTTAAAAATGGATACAAAAAAAAACTATTAATAAATTAGAAAATAAAATTAAACATAAAATCACTAATAAAATTCCAAAAACACTACATTTAAAAATTCATCTATTAATAATAATATAAAATATACAACCTTCACTTATTACGGAAATATAACTCAAAAACTAAATAAAATATTTAAAGATACTAATTTAAAAATATCTTATAACACAGATAATATAATTTTTAATAAAATAAAACCTAAAACTAAATCCAATACTCACAATAAAAATGGAATATATAAAATAGAATGTCCAGATTGCAATAAATTTTACGTGGGCCAGACGAAGAAAAAACTACGAGATAGATTCGTTCAACACCGCAATGCATATTTAAAACCAAATATTTATAAATCTAATTTAGCCACACATTGTCTAAATAATAACCACCAGTTTCCAAACATTGAAAATATAAAATTAATTAAAAACATACAAAAAGGTCAAAAAATGAATATTTGGGAAAATGTTAACATTTACAAACACAATAACAATAATTTATTAATTAAAGAACAAACCCAAATAAAAACAAAACAAGACGATCTATTTAAAATTATAAATTTACTAAAAAATAAAAATAAAAATAAAAATAAAAATGAATAAAATATAAACAAAATTTCAAATATAACCGAGAAAACAGCTGCTGAAGAAAATAAACATTAAAACAATCGTTAACTAATCGACCTAAATCGATTATCAGTTATTTTATTTTACATTAAAATCGATACAAATTCGATTATTCGTTAATTTTATATTAATAGAATTATTTCGATTGTTATTAATTCACTTAGAAACCTCTGATGATACTGATATTTTTCAGTGAAACGTGCGTCAGGTGTTAAAAAGAATATACAATATTATCTACTTGCAGAAGAAACAAATTGAAAACATCATAAATTATATAATTACTGCAAGAAACATCGAGTTACTTATATAGAAAATGATGGATGAAAACACCATACAAGGTGATGTAACTCATTCCTATAACCAATTTATTAAACGTAAAAAACAATTAATTAATTGTTTTGGAAACATATATTTTAACAAAAAATGCCTACACCTTAATATTTTTCCAAAATACACAAAAATAATAGTAAAAAACAACAATAACAATAAAGTAAGCAAATATATTACTCAAGCCCAATATAAATGGATTAAAGACGAAATATCAAATAATTACAGAAAAATCGACTACATTAATAAACAATTAATTAATTTACATCTTCTTTTAGCCAACACACTTGATTATCATACGTGGAATAATAAATATATTAATATGCTTAAAATACTAAATAAACACAAAACAATTAAATTTAACACAATCAATAAAAAACTTAAAAATCTACTAATAAATAGTACACCTAAAGAAGATAACCAAAATTTACACACATTAAATAATAACCACACTTTTTACCCAAAATTCGTAAATTTATCTAATATTAAATTCACGGAAAACGAAATAGCTACCCTAGAATCATCAAACAAAACAAATCTTAAAAATGTAAACAAATATGTAATAGATAATATCATAGTCGAAACTGAAAACGCAATTAATAATGTAGAACAAGAAAAACAAGATAAAATAAGAACAGAAGCCTCAATGGAAATAATAAAATATATCAAAAAATATAATAACCAAAATCATCATATTAAAAATAAAAATAAACAAAATAAAACCATTAATAACATAAAACAGAAACTAACGACTAATAACCTCACTTTAACCAAAGCTGATAAGAGTAATAGTACAATAATAATTTCTCAGAAAGATTTAGACGTTAAAACAGAAGAATTTATAGTTAATAATAATTGCATAACATTAAATAAAGATCCCACAAATAAATATCAAACACAAATAACAAATATATTAAAAAATAGTAACCAAATCATAAATCCTAAAGAATCCTTTAAATATAAAATGGATAATCCTTGTGCACCAAAATTAAATTCTTTAATAAAATTACACAAAATCAATAAACCTATCAGACCTTTAATAAACGCTAGGACCGCACCAAATTATAAAATATCAAAATTATTAACTCAAATCTTAAAACATAAAATTGAACTTCCAGCAAAACACAATATAAAAAATAGTTAGAGCCATGGGCTCCCCCATATCCAGCATTCTAGCAGAAGTCTTCCTCCAACACTTAGAAAAAACAAAAATACTCACAAACAATGACAGACACTCACATAAAATACTATATTGGCACAGATACGTTGATGACATTCTAATACTATACAGGGGAAACAAAAGACAATGTGAACAGTTACTAACGCACATAAACAAAATACATAAAAACATAACCTTCACTGCCGAATACGAACACAACAATACCATAAACTTCTTAGACCTCTCCATCACAAAACTAGAACACAGGCACAAATTCAGTATATACAGAAAACCAACTACAACTGACACACTAATACACAACACCTCCAATCACCCAATACAACACAAACTAGCTGCTTTTAGAACCATGATACATAGACTTAACAACATCCCCTTAGATGAAATAGACTACAAAGACGAACTAAACACGATAAAATATCTAGCAGAATCTAATGGTTATGACAGAACAATAGTCAGTAAACTCCTACACAAAACACAAAACAAACAACAGACAAAGACAGAAAACAACAAATTCATAACACTAACATACATCAACAAACAAACAGAAAAAATTGCCCACAAATTCAAAAAAGCAGGATACAGAATCGCTTACAAAACTGCTAACAAAACAGAACACACACTATCAAAACGCATGCCCAAAGCACAAAACAAATTCGATCTACCCGGTGTATATAAACTAAATTGTTCAAATTGCAGTAAATTCTACATAGGCCAGACAGGACGTAGCTTCAAACAGAGATACATTGAACACACAAAAGCACTCCACACCACTACAGAATCTACCTTCGCAAACCACCTGATTGAAGCAAACCACACATATAAAAACATCGACAATAACATGAACATACTACACGTACACACAAAAGGCCGAAAACTAGACACTCTAGAACAATTAGAAATATACAAACACACAAAAACAAATAAAAACGACATCCTAAACGAACAGACACAATTCAAATCGCACGCATTATTCGAACACATCTCACCACACACACACAGCTTCAATCTTTCGAAACACTTTCTCGTCGCCAACAACAAGACGAGCAGCACTACTAACGACAGCCTCTGATGAAGCCTTCTATAGGTGAAAGCCGGTTTAGTCTGTAAGGTAAAACTTTACGTTTTTACTTATAAAAAACTTTGTGTTCCGAGTCGTCAATATTATAGTGATATTTAGTTAAGTAACGGACACGTCATGGACAACGAAATCCAAGAATTTAACTCAGCAAGACGAGCCAACGTCCAAGCGTACAAGTTCACAACTTTGAAGGTTAGAAAGATTGTAGCTCACATAAATTTCAACAAAACATGCATAAACAATTCACTAACACCTAAATATGCCCAAATCAAAATTAAACATAACAACCAGGCCGCCCGAATAACACAAAACATCGCACAAAGAACATACATAAAAGAATCAATTAAACAACTATATAAGAAAAAAGACGCTCTTAACCGCAAAGCATTAACACTACACCTACATATCGCCAACACATAAGGACACAATTACATGACTGAACTAATACATCACACAAATGAATGGACAAAAAAACAAATACATATCATACAGACAAAACACGACAGAAAAATAAAAAACCTGACACCAATCAAAACAGATATAATTCCCTCGCACAAATTCTACCCACGTACAGTAAACCTCACGAACGTCACACTCACAAAAAATGAACAAACACTCCTTGATAAAGGCCTAAAACATAACATACATTACAAACATAACAACCAAACACTAACAAAGCTCATAATTGACACAGAAACAAATATACAAAACACAGCACCAGAACATCAAGACACATTAAGACATAATATAAACAACACAATAGGAGTACATAAGACACCAGACAACAACAACCACAACTCAGAAATACACACAGCCATCAAACTGAGGGAAAAGGCACACAAACACAACATCACATTTGTAAAAGCTGACAAAGGCAACACGACTGTAATTATCCCTACAGACAACCTACACAAAAAAGTACAAGACTTCATAGAACAGAACAACATCACAGAACTAAAACACGACCCCACCGACACATACCAAAACTCAGTAAAACAAATAGTCAACAAAGCAGAACACATTATGACACATAAACAAAAGCCCTACATGAAACAAATCCGACCATCAGCACCTACACTCCAAGCGCTTCCCAAAATCCATAAAGAAGACATTCCGATCCGCCCCATTATCAACTACCGTAATGCCCCTGCACAAAAACTGGCAAAATATCTAGACAAAATTATTAGACAACACACACAAATAGACAACAACATTGCAGTAAAAAACAACACTGACCTAGTAACAAAAATAAAAGACATACACATCCCCCATAACGCCACATTAGTCTCCTTTGACATTAAAAACCTGTACACAAACATCCCCATCTCTGAAACAATCACCATCCTACAAAACAAACTCAAACAGAACAACACACCAGACGAACTTATCAATGAAATAACAGAAACTCTGAACATTATCACAAAACAAAACTACTTTACTTATAACAATAAATACTACACACAGAACGATGGCCTACCCATGGGCTCCCCCATATCCAGCATTCTAGCAGAAGTCTTCCTCCAACACTTAGAAAAAACAAAAATACTCACAAACAATGACAGACACTCACATAAAATACTATATTGGCACAGATATGTTGATGACATTCTAATACTATACAGGGGAAACAAAAGACAATGTGAACAGTTACTAACGCACATAAACAAAATACATAAAAACATAACCTTCACTGCCGAATACGAACACAACAATACCATAAACTTCTTAGACCACTCCATCACAAAACTAGAACACAGGCACAAATTCAGTATATACAGAAAACCAACTACAACTGACACACTAATACACAACACCTCCAATCACCCAATACAACACAAACTAGCTGCTTTTAGAACCATGATACATAGACTTAACAACATCCCCTTAGATGAAATAGACTACAAAGACGAACTAAACACGATAAAATATCTACCAGAATCTAACGGTTATGACAGAACAATAGTCAGTAAACTCCTACACAAAACACAAAACAAACAACAGACAAAGACAGAAAACAACAAATTCATAACACTAACATACATCAACAAACAAACAGAAAAAATTGCCCACAAATTCAAAAAAGCAGGATAAAGAATCGCTTACGAAACTGCTAACAAAACAGAACACACACTATCAAAACGCATGCCCAAAGCACAAAACAAATTCGATCTACCCGGTGTATATAAACTAAATTGTTCAAATTGCAGTAAATTCTACATAGGCCAGACAGGACGTAGCTTCAAACAGAGATACATTGAACACACAAAAGCACTCCACACCACTACAGAATCTACCTTCGCAAACCACCTCATTGAAGCAAACCACACATATAAAAACATCGACAATAACATGAACATACTACACGTACACACAAAAGGCCGAAAACTAGACACTCTAGAACAATTAGAAATATACAAACACACAAAAACAAATAAAAACGACATCCTAAACGAACAGACACAATTCAAATCGCACGCATTATTCGAACACATCTCACCACACACACACAGCTTCAATCTTTCGAAACACTTTCTCGTCGCCAACAACAAGACGAGCAGCGCTACTAACGACAGCCTCTGATGAAGCCTTCTATAGGTGAAAGCCGGTTTAGTCTGTAAGGTAAAACTTTACGTTTTTACTTATAAAAAACTTTGTGTTCCGAGTCGTCAATATTATAGTGATATTTAGTTAAGTAACGGACACGTCATGGACAACGAAATCCAAGAAATAAAAAATAGTATCGAACTCACGGAACAACTAATAAACGTAGAAGTAAACAGAAATACAAAATTATATTCATTCGACATATCAAACATGTATACAAACATTCCCATTGAAGAAACTATAAATATTATAATAAATAATCTGAAAACAAATAACGAAAGTAACACATACATTAAACAGTTAACTAATACTTTAAAAATAATTTTAAATCAAAATTATTTTCAATACAACAACAAATTGTACTATCAAACAGATGGCCTTGCTATGGGAGCCCCAACCTCCGCTATCATATCAGAAATCTTCCTACAAAACCTCGACGAACAAATAATAAATATAATAAAATTAAACGACCCATTAGGATGTTATTTTAGATACGTTGATGACACTCTGTACATTTCCCAAAACAATGGTATAAATATAAATAAAATATTCAACTCCATAAATAATTTACATTCTAAAATAAAATTCACGTTAGAAGAAGAATCTAATAATAAATTAAATTATTTAGACTTAACAATAAAGAAAAATGAAACAAATTTTGAGTACGCAATATACAGGAAACCTTCTCAAACTGACTTAGTAATACCAAATACTTCTAATCATCCTCCCCAACACAAAATGGCAGTATTTAATTCCATGATTTACCGAATGCTTAGGATCCCATTAAATAACACAGAAAGAAACAAAGAAAGAAAAATTATCCAACAAATAGCAGTTAAAAATGGATACAAAAAAAAACTATTAATAAATTAGAAAATAAAATTAAACATAAAATCACTAATAAAATTCCAAAAACACTACATTTAAAAATTCATCTATTAATAATAATATAAAATATACAACCTTCACTTATTACGGAAATATAACTCAAAAACTAAATAAAATATTTAAAGATACTAATTTAAAAATATCTTAAAACACAGATAATATAATTTTTAATAAAATAAAACCTAAAACTAAATCCAATACTCACAATAAAAATGGAATATATAAAATAGAATGTCCAGATTGCAATAAATTTTACGTGGGCCAGACGAAGAAAAAACTACGAGATAGATTCGTTCAACACCGCAATGCATATTTAAAACCAAATATTTATAAATCTAATTTAGCCACACATTGTCTAAATAATAACCACCAGTTTCCAAACATTGAAAATATAAAGTTAATTAAAAACATACAAAAAGGTCAAAAAATGAATATTTGGGAAAATGTTAACATTTACAAACACAATAACAATAATTTATTAATTAAAGAACAAACCCAAATAAAAACAAAACAAGACGATCTATTTAAAATTATAAATTTACTAAAAAATAAAAATAAAAATAAAAATAAAAATGAATAAAATATAAACAAAATTTCAAATATAACCGAGAAAACAGCTGCTGAAGAAAATAAACATTAAAACAATCGTTAACTAATCGACCTAAATCGATTATCAGTTATTTTATTTTACATTAAAATCGATACAAATTCGATTATTCGTTAATTTTATATTAATAGAATTATTTCGATTGTTATTAATTCACTTAGAAACCTCTGATGATACTGATATTTTTCAGTGAAACGTGCGTCAGGTGTTAAAAAGAATATACAATATTATCTACTTGCAGAAGAAACAAATTGAAAACATCATAAATTATATAATTACTGCAAGAAACATCGAGTTACTTATATAGAAAATGATGGATGAAAACACCATACAAGGTGATGTAACTCATTCCTATAACCAATTTATTAAACGTAAAAAACAATTAATTAATTGTTTTGGAAACATATATTTTAACAAAAAATGCCTACACCTTAATATTTTTCCAAAATACACAAAAATAATAGTAAAAAACAACAATAACAATAAAGTAAGCAAATATATTACTCAAGCCTAATATAAATGGATTAAAGACGAAATATCAAATAATTACAGAAAAATCGACTACATTAATAAACAATTAATTAATTTACATCTTCTTTTAGCCAACACACTTGATTATCATACGTGGAATAATAAATATATTAATATGCTTAAAATACTAAATAAACACAAAACAATTAAATTTAACACAATCAATAAAAAACTTAAAAATCTACTAATAAATAGTACACCTAAAGAAGATAACCAAAATTTACACACATTAAATAATAACCACACTTTTTACCCAAAATTCGTAAATTTATCTAATATTAAATTCACGGAAAACGAAATAGCTACCCTAGAATCATCAAACAAAACAAATCTTAAAAATGTAAACAAATATGTAATAGATAATATCATAGTCGAAACTGAAAACGCAATTAATAATGTAGAACAAGAAAAACAAGATAAAATAAGAACAGAAGCCTCAATGGAAATAATAAAATATATCAAAAAATATAATAACCAAAATCATCATATTAAAAATAAAAATAAACAAAATAAAACCATTAATAACATAAAACAGAAACTAACGACTAATAACCTCACTTTAACCAAAGCTGATAAGAGTAATAGTACAATAATAATTTCTCAGAAAGATTTAGACGTTAAAACAGAAGAATTTATAGTTAATAATAATTGCATAACATTAAATAAAGATCCCACAAATAAATATCAAACACAAATAACAAATATATTAAAAAATAGTAACCAAATCATAAATCCTAAAGAATCCTTTAAATATAAAATGGATAATCCTTGTGCACCAAAATTAAATTCTTTAATAAAATTACACAAAATCAATAAACCTATCAGACCTTTAATAAACGCTAGGACCGCACCAAATTATAAAATATCAAAATTATTAACTCAAATCTTAAAACATAAAATTGAACTTCCAGCAAAACACAATATAAAAAATAGTTAGAGCCATGGGCTCCCCCATATCCAGCATTCTAGCAGAAGTCTTCCTCCAACACTTAGAAAAAACAAAAATACTCACAAACAATGACAGACACTCACATAAAATACTATATTGGCACAGATACGTTGATGACATTCTAATACTATACAGGGGAAACAAAAGACAATGTGAACAGTTACTAACGCACATAAACAAAATACATAAAAACATAACCTTCACTGCCGAATACGAACACAACAATACCATAAACTTCTTAGACCTCTCCATCACAAAACTAGAACACAGGCACAAATTCAGTATATACAGAAAACCAACTACAACTGACACACTAATACACAACACCTCCAATCACCCAATACAACACAAACTAGCTGCTTTTAGAACCATGATACATAGACTTAACAACATCCCCTTAGATGAAATAGACTACAAAGACGAACTAAACACGATAAAATATCTAGCAGAATCTAATGGTTATGACAGAACAATAGTCAGTAAACTCCTACACAAAACACAAAACAAACAACAGACAAAGACAGAAAACAACAAATTCATAACACTAACATACATCAACAAACAAACAGAAAAAATTGCCCACAAATTCAAAAAAGCAGGATACAGAATCGCTTACAAAACTGCTAACAAAACAGAACACACACTATCAAAACGCATGCCCAAAGCACAAAACAAATTCGATCTACCCGGTGTATATAAACTAAATTGTTCAAATTGCAGTAAATTCTACATAGGCCAGACAGGACGTAGCTTCAAACAGAGATACATTGAACACACAAAAGCACTCCACACCACTACAGAATCTACCTTCGCAAACCACCTGATTGAAGCAAACCACACATATAAAAACATCGACAATAACATGAACATACTACACGTACACACAAAAGGCCGAAAACTAGACACTCTAGAACAATTAGAAATATACAAACACACAAAAACAAATAAAAACGACATCCTAAACGAACAGACACAATTCAAATCGCACGCATTATTCGAACACATCTCACCACACACACACAGCTTCAATCTTTCGAAACACTTTCTCGTCGCCAACAACAAGACGAGCAGCGCTACTAACGACAGCCTCTGATGAAGCCTTCTATAGGTGAAAGCCGGTTTAGTCTGTAAGGTAAAACTTTACGTTTTTACTTATAAAAAACTTTGTGTTCCGAGTCGTCAATATTATAGTGATATTTAGTTAAGTAACGGACACGTCATGGACAACGAAATCCAAGAATTTAACTCAGCAAGACGAGCCAACGTCCAAGCGTACAAGTTCACAACTTTGAAGGTTAGAAAGATTGTAGCTCACATAAATTTCAACAAAACATGCATAAACAATTCACTAACACCTAAATATGCCCAAATCAAAATTAAACATAACAACCAGGCCGCCCGAATAACACAAAACATCGCACAAAGAACATACATAAAAGAATCAATTAAACAACTATATAAGAAAAAAGACGCTCTTAACCGCAAAGCATTAACACTACACCTACATATCGCCAACACATAAGGACACAATTACATGACTGAACTAATACATCACACAAATGAATGGACAAAAAAACAAATACATATCATACAGACAAAACACGACAGAAAAATAAAAAACCTGACACCAATCAAAACAGATATAATTCCCTCGCACAAATTCTACCCACGTACAGTAAACCTCACGAACGTCACACTCACAAAAAATGAACAAACACTCCTTGATAAAGGCCTAAAACATAACATACATTACAAACATAACAACCAAACACTAACAAAGCTCATAATTGACACAGAAACAAATATACAAAACACAGCACCAGAACATCAAGACACATTAAGACATAATATAAACAACACAATAGGAGTACATAAGACACCAGACAACAACAACCACAACTCAGAAATACACACAGCCATCAAACTGAGGGAAAAGGCACACAAACACAACATCACATTTGTAAAAGCTGACAAAGGCAACACGACTGTAATTATCCCTACAGACAACCTACACAAAAAAGTACAAGACTTCATAGAACAGAACAACATCACAGAACTAAAACACGACCCCACCGACACATACCAAAACTCAGTAAAACAAATAGTCAACAAAGCCAAACACATTATGACACATAAACAAAAGCCCTACATGAAACAAATCCGACCATCAGCACCTACACTCCAAGCGCTTCCCAAAATCCATAAAGAAGACATTCCGATCCGCCCCATTATCAACTACCGTAATGCCCCTGCACAAAAACTGGCAAAATATCTAGACAAAATTATTAGACAACACACACAAATAGACAACAACATTGCAGTAAAAAACAACACTGACCTAGTAACAAAAATAAAAGACATACACATCCCCCATAACGCCACATTAGTCTCCTTTGACATTAAAAACCTGTACACAAACATCCCCATCTCTGAAACAATCACCATCCTACAAAACAAACTCAAACAGAACAACACACCAGACGAACTTATCAATGAAATAACAGAAACTCTGAACATTATCACAAAACAAAACTACTTTACTTATAACAATAAATACTACACACAGAACGATGGCCTACCCATGGGCTCCCCCATATCCAGCATTCTAGCAGAAGTCTTCCTCCAACACTTAGAAAAAACAAAAATACTCACAAACAATGACAGACACTCACATAAAATACTATATTGGCACAGATATGTTGATGACATTCTAATACTATACAGGGGAAACAAAAGACAATGTGAACAGTTACTAACGCACATAAACAAAATACATAAAAACATAACCTTCACTGCCGAATACGAACACAACAATACCATAAACTTCTTAGACCACTCCATCACAAAACTAGAACACAGGCACAAATTCAGTATATACAGAAAACCAACTACAACTGACACACTAATACACAACACCTCCAATCACCCAATACAACACAAACTAGCTGCTTTTAGAACCATGATACATAGACTTAACAACATCCCCTTAGATGAAATAGACTACAAAGACGAACTAAACACGATAAAATATCTACCAGAATCTAACGGTTATGACAGAACAATAGTCAGTAAACTCCTACACAAAACACAAAACAAACAACAGACAAAGACAGAAAACAACAAATTCATAACACTAACATACATCAACAAACAAACAGAAAAAATTGCCCACAAATTCAAAAAAGCAGGATAAAGAATCGCTTACGAAACTGCTAACAAAACAGAACACACACTATCAAAACGCATGCCCAAAGCACAAAACAAATTCGATCTACCCGGTGTATATAAACTAAATTGTTCAAATTGCAGTAAATTCTACATAGGCCAGACAGGACGTAGCTTCAAACAGAGATACATTGAACACACAAAAGCACTCCACACCACTACAGAATCTACCTTCGCAAACCACCTCATTGAAGCAAACCACACATATAAAAACATCGACAATAACATGAACATACTACACGTACACACAAAAGGCCGAAAACTAGACACTCTAGAACAATTAGAAATATACAAACACACAAAAACAAATAAAAACGACATCCTAAACGAACAGACACAATTCAAATCGCACGCATTATTCGAACACATCTCACCACACACACACAGCTTCAATCTTTCGAAACACTTTCTCGTCGCCAACAACAAGACGAGCAGCGCTACTAACGACAGCCTCTGATGAAGCCTTCTATAGGTGAAAGCCGGTTTAGTCTGTAAGGTAAAACTTTACGTTTTTACTTATAAAAAACTTTGTGTTCCGAGTCGTCAATATTATAGTGATATTTAGTTAAGTAACGGACACGTCATGGACAACGAAATCCAAGAAATAAAAAATAGTATCGAACTCACGGAACAACTAATAAACGTAGAAGTAAACAGAAATACAAAATTATATTCATTCGACATATCAAACATGTATACAAACATTCCCATTGAAGAAACTATAAATATTATAATAAATAATCTGAAAACAAATAACGAAAGTAACACATACATTAAACAGTTAACTAATACTTTAAAAATAATTTTAAATCAAAATTATTTTCAATACAACAACAAATTGTACTATCAAACAGATGGCCT
This sequence comes from Magicicada septendecula, assembly GCA_034769895.1. NCBI lineage: Eukaryota > Metazoa > Arthropoda > Insecta > Hemiptera > Cicadidae > Magicicada > Magicicada septendecula. The sequence goes on from CM068369.1 coordinate 227,832,594, forward strand.
TGCTATGGGAGCCCCAACCTCCGCTATCATATCAGAAATCTTCCTACAAAACCTCGACGAACAAATAATAAATATAATAAAATTAAACGACCCATTAGGATGTTATTTTAGATACGTTGATGACACTCTGTACATTTCCCAAAACAATGGTATAAATATAAATAAAATATTCAACTCCATAAATAATTTACATTCTAAAATAAAATTCACGTTAGAAGAAGAATCTAATAATAAATTAAATTATTTAGACTTAACAATAAAGAAAAATGAAACAAATTTTGAGTACGCAATATACAGGAAACCTTCTCAAACTGACTTAGTAATACCAAATACTTCTAATCATCCTCCCCAACACAAAATGGCAGTATTTAATTCCATGATTTACCGAATGCTTAGGATCCCATTAAATAACACAGAAAGAAACAAAGAAAGAAAAATTATCCAACAAATAGCAGTTAAAAATGGATACAAAAAAAAACTATTAATAAATTAGAAAATAAAATTAAACATAAAATCACTAATAAAATTCCTAAAAACACTACATTTAAAAATTCATCTATTAATAATAATATAAAATATACAACCTTCACTTATTACGGAAATATAACTCAAAAACTAAATAAAATATTTAAAGATACTAATTTAAAAATATCTTATAACACAGATAATATAATTTTTAATAAAATAAAACCTAAAACTAAATCCAATACTCACAATAAAAATGGAATATATAAAATAGAATGTCCAGATTGCAATAAATTTTACGTGGGCCAGACGAAGAAAAAACTACGAGATAGATTCGTTCAACACCGCAATGCATATTTAAAACCAAATATTTATAAATCTAATTTAGCCACACATTGTCTAAATAATAACCACCAGTTTCCAAACATTGAAAATATAAAATTAATTAAAAACATACAAAAAGGTCAAAAAATGAATATTTGGGAAAATGTTAACATTTACAAACACAATAACAATAATTTATTAATTAAAGAACAAACCCAAATAAAAACAAAACAAGACGATCTATTTAAAATTATAAATTTACTAAAAAATAAAAATAAAAATAAAAATAAAAATGAATAAAATATAAACAAAATTTCAAATATAACCGAGAAAACAGCTGCTGAAGAAAATAAACATTAAAACAATCGTTAACTAATCGACCTAAATCGATTATCAGTTATTTTATTTTACATTAAAATCGATACAAATTCGATTATTCGTTAATTTTATATTAATAGAATTATTTCGATTGTTATTAATTCACTTAGAAACCTCTGATGATACTGATATTTTTCAGTGAAACGTGCGTCAGGTGTTAAAAAGAATATACAATATTATCTACTTGCAGAAGAAACAAATTGAAAACATCATAAATTATATAATTACTGCAAGAAACATCGAGTTACTTATATAGAAAATGATGGATGAAAACACCATACAAGGTGATGTAACTCATTCCTATAACCAATTTATTAAACGTAAAAAACAATTAATTAATTGTTTTGGAAACATATATTTTAACAAAAAATGCCTACACCTTAATATTTTTCCAAAATACACAAAAATAATAGTAAAAAACAACAATAACAATAAAGTAAGCAAATATATTACTCAAGCCCAATATAAATGGATTAAAGACAAAATATCAAATAATTACAGAAAAATCGACTACATTAATAAACAATTAATTAATTTACATCTTCTTTTAGCCAACACACTTGATTATCATACGTGGAATAATAAATATATTAATATGCTTAAAATACTAAATAAACACAAAACAATTAAATTTAACACAATCAATAAAAAACTTAAAAATCTACTAATAAATAGTACACCTAAAGAAGATAACCAAAATTTACACACATTAAATAATAACCACACTTTTTACCCAAAATTCGTAAATTTATCTAATATTAAATTCACGGAAAACGAAATAGCTACCCTAGAATCATCAAACAAAACAAATCTTAAAAATGTAAACAAATATGTAATAGATAATATCATAGTCGAAACTGAAAACGCAATTAATAATGTAGAACAAGAAAAACAAGATAAAATAAGAACAGAAGCCTCAATGGAAATAATAAAATATATCAAAAAATATAATAACCAAAATCATCATATTAAAAATAAAAATAAACAAAATAAAACCATTAATAACATAAAACAGAAACTAACGACTAATAACCTCACTTTAACCAAAGCTGATAAGAGTAATAGTACAATAATAATTTCTCAGAAAGATTTAGACGTTAAAACAGAAGAATTTATAGTTAATAATAATTGCATAACATTAAATAAAGATCCCACAAATAAATATCAAACACAAATAACAAATATATTAAAAAATAGTAACCAAATCATAAATCCTAAAGACTCCTTTAAATATAAAATGGATAATCCTTGTGCACCAAAATTAAATTCTTTAATAAAATTACACAAAATCAATAAACCTATCAGACCTTTAATAAACGCTAGGACCGCACCAAATTATAAAATATCAAAATTATTAACTCAAATCTTAAAACATAAAATTGAACTTCCAGCAAAACACAATATAAAAAATAGTTAGAGCCATGGGCTCCCCCATATCCAGCATTCTAGCAGAAGTCTTCCTCCAACACTTAGAAAAAACAAAAATACTCACAAACAATGACAGACACTCACATAAAATACTATATTGGCACAGATACGTTGATGACATTCTAATACTATACAGGGGAAACAAAAGACAATGTGAACAGTTACTAACGCACATAAACAAAATACATAAAAACATAACCTTCACTGCCGAATACGAACACAACAATACCATAAACTTCTTAGACCTCTCCATCACAAAACTAGAACACAGGCACAAATTCAGTATATACAGAAAACCAACTACAACTGACACACTAATACACAACACCTCCAATCACCCAATACAACACAAACTAGCTGCTTTTAGAACCATGATACATAGACTTAACAACATCCCCTTAGATGAAATAGACTACAAAGACGAACTAAACACGATAAAATATCTAGCAGAATCTAATGGTTATGACAGAACAATAGTCAGTAAACTCCTACACAAAACACAAAACAAACAACAGACAAAGACAGAAAACAACAAATTCATAACACTAACATACATCAACAAACAAACAGAAAAAATTGCCCACAAATTCAAAAAAGCAGGATACAGAATCGCTTACAAAACTGCTAACAAAACAGAACACACACTATCAAAACGCATGCCCAAAGCACAAAACAAATTCGATCTACCCGGTGTATATAAACTAAATTGTTCAAATTGCAGTAAATTCTACATAGGCCAGACAGGACGTAGCTTCAAACAGAGATACATTGAACACACAAAAGCACTCCACACCACTACAGAATCTACCTTCGCAAACCACCTGATTGAAGCAAACCACACATATAAAAACATCGACAATAACATGAACATACTACACGTACACACAAAAGGCCGAAAACTAGACACTCTAGAACAATTAGAAATATACAAACACACAAAAACAAATAAAAACGACATCCTAAACGAACAGACACAATTCAAATCGCACGCATTATTCGAACACATCTCACCACACACACACAGCTTCAATCTTTCGAAACACTTTCTCGTCGCCAACAACAAGACGAGCAGCGCTACTAACGACAGCCTCTGATGAAGCCTTCTATAGGTGAAAGCCGGTTTAGTCTGTAAGGTAAAACTTTACGTTTTTACTTATAAAAAACTTTGTGTTCCGAGTCGTCAATATTATAGTGATATTTAGTTAAGTAACGGACACGTCATGGACAACGAAATCCAAGAATTTAACTCAGCAAGACGAGCCAACGTCCAAGCGTACAAGTTCACAACTTTGAAGGTTAGAAAGATTGTAGCTCACATAAATTTCAACAAAACATGCATAAACAATTCACTAACACCTAAATATGCCCAAATCAAAATTAAACATAACAACCAGGCCGCCCGAATAACACAAAACATCGCACAAAGAACATACATAAAAGAATCAATTAAACAACTATATAAGAAAAAAGACGCTCTTAACCGCAAAGCATTAACACTACACCTACATATCGCCAACACATAAGGACACAATTACATGACTGAACTAATACATCACACAAATGAATGGACAAAAAAACAAATACATATCATACAGACAAAACACGACAGAAAAATAAAAAACCTGACACCAATCAAAACAGATATAATTCCCTCGCACAAATTCTACCCACGTACAGTAAACCTCACGAACGTCACACTCACAAAAAATGAACAAACACTCCTTGATAAAGGCCTAAAACATAACATACATTACAAACATAACAACCAAACACTAACAAAGCTCATAATTGACACAGAAACAAATATACAAAACACAGCACCAGAACATCAAGACACATTAAGACATAATATAAACAACACAATAGGAGTACATAAGACACCAGACAACAACAACCACAACTCAGAAATACACACAGCCATCAAACTGAGGGAAAAGGCACACAAACACAACATCACATTTTTAAAAGCTGACAAAGGCAACACGACTGTAATTATCCCTACAGACAACCTACACAAAAAAGTACAAGACTTCATAGAACAGAACAACATCACAGAACTAAAACACGACCCCACCGACACATACCAAAACTCAGTAAAACAAATAGTCAACAAAGCAGAACACATTATGACACATAAACAAAAGCCCTACATGAAACAAATCCGACCATCAGCACCTACACTCCAAGCGCTTCCCAAAATCCATAAAGAAGACATTCCGATCCGCCCCATTATCAACTACCGTAATGCCCCTGCACAAAAACTGGCAAAATATCTAGACAAAATTATTAGACAACACACACAAATAGACAACAACATTGCAGTAAAAAACAACACTGACCTAGTAACAAAAATAAAAGACATACACATCCCCCATAACGCCACATTAGTCTCCTTTGACATTAAAAACCTGTACACAAACATCCCCATCTCTGAAACAATCACCATCCTACAAAACAAACTCAAACAGAACAACACACCAGACGAACTTATCAATGAAATAACAGAAACTCTGAACATTATCACAAAACAAAACTACTTTACTTATAACAATAAATACTACACACAGAACGATGGCCTACCCATGGGCTCCCCCATATCCAGCATTCTAGCAGAAGTCTTCCTCCAACACTTAGAAAAAACAAAAATACTCACAAACAATGACAGACACTCACATAAAATACTATATTGGCACAGATATGTTGATGACATTCTAATACTATACAGGGGAAACAAAAGACAATGTGAACAGTTACTAACGCACATAAACAAAATACATAAAAACATAACCTTCACTGCCGAATACGAACACAACAATACCATAAACTTCTTAGACCACTCCATCACAAAACTAGAACACAGGCACAAATTCAGTATATACAGAAAACCAACTACAACTGACACACTAATACACAACACCTCCAATCACCCAATACAACACAAACTAGCTGCTTTTAGAACCATGATACATAGACTTAACAACATCCCCTTAGATGAAATAGACTACAAAGACGAACTAAACACGATAAAATATCTACCAGAATCTAACGGTTATGACAGAACAATAGTCAGTAAACTCCTACACAAAACACAAAACAAACAACAGACAAAGACAGAAAACAACAAATTCATAACACTAACATACATCAACAAACAAACAGAAAAAATTGCCCACAAATTCAAAAAAGCAGGATAAAGAATCGCTTACGAAACTGCTAACAAAACAGAACACACACTATCAAAACGCATGCCCAAAGCACAAAACAAATTCGATCTACCCGGTGTATATAAACTAAATTGTTCAAATTGCAGTAAATTCTACATAGGCCAGACAGGACGTAGCTTCAAACAGAGATACATTGAACACACAAAAGCACTCCACACCACTACAGAATCTACCTTCGCAAACCACCTCATTGAAGCAAACCACACATATAAAAACATCGACAATAACATGAACATACTACACGTACACACAAAAGGCCGAAAACTAGACACTCTAGAACAATTAGAAATATACAAACACACAAAAACAAATAAAAACGACATCCTAAACGAACAGACACAATTCAAATCGCACGCATTATTCGAACACATCTCACCACACACACACAGCTTCAATCTTTCGAAACACTTTCTCGTCGCCAACAACAAGACGAGCAGCGCTACTAACGACAGCCTCTGATGAAGCCTTCTATAGGTGAAAGCCGGTTTAGTCTGTAAGGTAAAACTTTACGTTTTTACTTATAAAAAACTTTGTGTTCCGAGTCGTCAATATTATAGTGATATTTAGTTAAGTAACGGACACGTCATGGACAACGAAATCCAAGAAATAAAAAATAGTATCGAACTCACGGAACAACTAATAAACGTAGAAGTAAACAGAAATACAAAATTATATTCATTCGACATATCAAACATGTATACAAACATTCCCATTGAAGAAACTATAAATATTATAATAAATAATCTGAAAACAAATAACGAAAGTAACACATACATTAAACAGTTAACTAATACTTTAAAAATAATTTTAAATCAAAATTATTTTCAATACAACAACAAATTGTACTATCAAACAGATGGCCTTGCTATGGGAGCCCCAACCTCCGCTATCATATCAGAAATCTTCCTACAAAACCTCGACGAACAAATAATAAATATAATAAAATTAAACGACCCATTAGGATGTTATTTTAGATACGTTGATGACACTCTGTACATTTCCCAAAACAATGGTATAAATATAAATAAAATATTCAACTCCATAAATAATTTACATTCTAAAATAAAATTCACGTTAGAAGAAGAATCTAATAATAAATTAAATTATTTAGACTTAACAATAAAAAAAAATGAAACAAATTTTGAGTACGCAATATACAGGAAACCTTCTCAAACTGACTTAGTAATACCAAATACTTCTAATCATCCTCCCCAACACAAAATGGCAGTATTTAATTCCATGATTTACCGAATGCTTAGGATCCCATTAAATAACACAGAAAGAAACAAAGAAAGAAAAATTATCCAACAAATAGCAGTTAAAAATGGATACAAAAAAAAACTATTAATAAATTAGAAAATAAAATTAAACATAAAATCACTAATAAAATTCCTAAAAACACTACATTTAAAAATTCATCTATTAATAATAATATAAAATATACAACCTTCACTTATTACGGAAATATAACTCAAAAACTAAATAAAATATTTAAAGATACTAATTTAAAAATATCTTATAACACAGATAATATAATTTTTAATAAAATAAAACCTAAAACTAAATCCAATACTCACAATAAAAATGGAATATATAAAATAGAATGTCCAGATTGCAATAAATTTTACGTGGGCCAGACGAAGAAAAAACTACGAGATAGATTCGTTCAACACCGCAATGCATATTTAAAACCAAATATTTATAAATCTAATTTAGCCACACATTGTCTAAATAATAACCACCAGTTTCCAAACATTGAAAATATAAAATTAATTAAAAACATACAAAAAGGTCAAAAAATGAATATTTGGGAAAATGTTAACATTTACAAACACAATAACAATAATTTATTAATTAAAGAACAAACCCAAATAAAAACAAAACAAGACGATCTATTTAAAATTATAAATTTACTAAAAAATAAAAATAAAAATAAAAATAAAAATGAATAAAATATAAACAAAATTTCAAATATAACCGAGAAAACAGCTGCTGAAGAAAATAAACATTAAAACAATCGTTAACTAATCGACCTAAATCGATTATCAGTTATTTTATTTTACATTAAAATCGATACAAATTCGATTATTCGTTAATTTTATATTAATAGAATTATTTCGATTGTTATTAATTCACTTAGAAACCTCTGATGATACTGATATTTTTCAGTGAAACGTGCGTCAGGTGTTAAAAAGAATATACAATATTATCTACTTGCAGAAGAAACAAATTGAAAACATCATAAATTATATAATTACTGCAAGAAACATCGAGTTACTTATATAGAAAATGATGGATGAAAACACCATACAAGGTGATGTAACTCATTCCTATAACCAATTTATTAAACGTAAAAAACAATTAATTAATTGTTTTGGAAACATATATTTTAACAAAAAATGCCTACACCTTAATATTTTTCCAAAATACACAAAAATAATAGTAAAAAACAACAATAACAATAAAGTAAGCAAATATATTACTCAAGCCCAATATAAATGGATTAAAGACAAAATATCAAATAATTACAGAAAAATCGACTACATTAATAAACAATTAATTAATTTACATCTTCTTTTAGCCAACACACTTGATTATCATACGTGGAATAATAAATATATTAATATGCTTAAAATACTAAATAAACACAAAACAATTAAATTTAACACAATCAATAAAAAACTTAAAAATCTACTAATAAATAGTACACCTAAAGAAGATAACCAAAATTTACACACATTAAATAATAACCACACTTTTTACCCAAAATTCGTAAATTTATCTAATATTAAATTCACGGAAAACGAAATAGCTACCCTAGAATCATCAAACAAAACAAATCTTAAAAATGTAAACAAATATGTAATAGATAATATCATAGTCGAAACTGAAAACGCAATTAATAATGTAGAACAAGAAAAACAAGATAAAATAAGAACAGAAGCCTCAATGGAAATAATAAAATATATCAAAAAATATAATAACCAAAATCATCATATTAAAAATAAAAATAAACAAAATAAAACCATTAATAACATAAAACAGAAACTAACGACTAATAACCTCACTTTAACCAAAGCTGATAAGAGTAATAGTACAATAATAATTTCTCAGAAAGATTTAGACGTTAAAACAGAAGAATTTATAGTTAATAATAATTGCATAACATTAAATAAAGATCCCACAAATAAATATCAAACACAAATAACAAATATATTAAAAAATAGTAACCAAATCATAAATCCTAAAGACTCCTTTAAATATAAAATGGATAATCCTTGTGCACCAAAATTAAATTCTTTAATAAAATTACACAAAATCAATAAACCTATCAGACCTTTAATAAACGCTAGGACCGCACCAAATTATAAAATATCAAAATTATTAACTCAAATCTTAAAACATAAAATTGAACTTCCAGCAAAACACAATATAAAAAATAGTTAGAGCCATGGGCTCCCCCATATCCAGCATTCTAGCAGAAGTCTTCCTCCAACACTTAGAAAAAACAAAAATACTCACAAACAATGACAGACACTCACATAAAATACTATATTGGCACAGATACGTTGATGACATTCTAATACTATACAGGGGAAACAAAAGACAATGTGAACAGTTACTAACGCACATAAACAAAATACATAAAAACATAACCTTCACTGCCGAATACGAACACAACAATACCATAAACTTCTTAGACCTCTCCATCACAAAACTAGAACACAGGCACAAATTCAGTATATACAGAAAACCAACTACAACTGACACACTAATACACAACACCTCCAATCACCCAATACAACACAAACTAGCTGCTTTTAGAACCATGATACATAGACTTAACAACATCCCCTTAGATGAAATAGACTACAAAGACGAACTAAACACGATAAAATATCTAGCAGAATCTAATGGTTATGACAGAACAATAGTCAGTAAACTCCTACACAAAACACAAAACAAACAACAGACAAAGACAGAAAACAACAAATTCATAACACTAACATACATCAACAAACAAACAGAAAAAATTGCCCACAAATTCAAAAAAGCAGGATACAGAATCGCTTACAAAACTGCTAACAAAACAGAACACACACTATCAAAACGCATGCCCAAAGCACAAAACAAATTCGATCTACCCGGTGTATATAAACTAAATTGTTCAAATTGCAGTAAATTCTACATAGGCCAGACAGGACGTAGCTTCAAACAGAGATACATTGAACACACAAAAGCACTCCACACCACTACAGAATCTACCTTCGCAAACCACCTCATTGAAGCAAACCACACATATAAAAACATCGACAATAACATGAACATACTACACGTACACACAAAAGGCCGAAAACTAGACACTCTAGAACAATTAGAAATATACAAACACACAAAAACAAATAAAAACGACATCCTAAACGAACAGACACAATTCAAATCGCACGCATTATTCGAACACATCTCACCACACACACACAGCTTCAATCTTTCGAAACACTTTCTCGTCGCCAACAACAAGACGAGCAGCGCTACTAACGACAGCCTCTGATGAAGCCTTCTATAGGTGAAAGCCGGTTTAGTCTGTAAGGTAAAACTTTACGTTTTTACTTATAAAAAACTTTGTGTTCCGAGTCGTCAATATTATAGTGATATTTAGTTAAGTAACGGACACGTCATGGACAACGAAATCCAAGAATTTAACTCAGCAAGACGAGCCAACGTCCAAGCGTACAAGTTCACAACTTTGAAGGTTAGAAAGATTGTAGCTCACATAAATTTCAACAAAACATGCATAAACAATTCACTAACACCTAAATATGCCCAAATCAAAATTAAACATAACAACCAGGCCACCCGAATAACACAAAACATCGCACAAAGAACATACATAAAAGAATCAATTAAACAACTATATAAGAAAAAAGACGCTCTTAACCGCAAAGCATTAACACTACACCTACATATCGCCAACACATAAGGACACAATTACATGACTGAACTAATACATCACACAAATGAATGGACAAAAAAACAAATACATATCATACAGACAAAACACGACAGAAAAATAAAAAACCTGACACCAATCAAAACAGATATAATTCCCTCGCACAAATTCTACCCACGTACAGTAAACCTCACGAACGTCACACTCACAAAAAATGAACAAACACTCCTTGATAAAGGCCTAAAACATAACATACATTACAAACATAACAACCAAACACTAACAAAGCTCATAATTGACACAGAAACAAATATACAAAACACAGCACCAGAACATCAAGACACATTAAGACATAATATAAGCAACACAATAGGAGTACATAAGACACCAGACAACAACAACCACAACTCAGAAATACACACAGCCATCAAACTGAGGGAAAAGGCACACAAACACAACATCACATTTGTAAAAGCTGACAAAGGCAACACGACTGTAATTATCCCCACAGACAACCTACACAAAAAAGTACAAGACTTCATAGAACAGAACAACATCACAGAACTAAAACACGACCCCACCGACACATACCAAAACTCAGTAAAACAAATAGTCAACAAAGCCAAACACATTATGACACATAAACAAAAGCCCTACATGAAACAAATCCGACCATCAGCACCTACACTCCAAGCGCTTCCCAAAATCCATAAAGAAGACATTCCGATCCGCCCCATTATCAACTACCGTAATGCCCCTGCACAAAAACTGGCAAAATATCTAGACAAAATTATTAGACAACACACACAAATAGACAACAACATTGCAGTAAAAAACAACACTGACCTAGTAACAAAAATAAAAGACATACACATCCCCCATAACGCCACATTAGTCTCCTTTGACATTAAAAACCTGTACACAAACATCCCCATCTCTGAAACAATCACCATCCTACAAAACAAACTCAAACAGAACAACACACCAGACGAACTTATCAATGAAATAACAGAAACTCTGAACATTATCACAAAACAAAACTACTTTACTTATAACAATAAATACTACACACAGAACGATGGCCTACCCATGGGCTCCCCCATATCCAGCATTCTAGCAGAAGTCTTCCTCCAACACTTAGAAAAAACAAAAATACTCACAAACAATGACAGACACTCACATAAAATACTATATTGGCACAGATATGTTGATGACATTCTAATACTATACAGGGGAAACAAAAGACAATGTGAACAGTTACTAACGCACATAAACAAAATACATAAAAACATAACCTTCACTGCCGAATACGAACACAACAATACCATAAACTTCTTAGACCACTCCATCACAAAACTAGAACACAGGCACAAATTCAGTATATACAGAAAACCAACTACAACTGACACACTAATACACAACACCTCCAATCACCCAATACAACACAAACTAGCTGCTTTTAGAACCATGATACATAGACTTAACAACATCCCCTTAGATGAAATAGACTACAAAGACGAACTAAACACGATAAAATATCTACCAGAATCTAACGGTTATGACAGAACAATAGTCAGTAAACTCCTACACAAAACACAAAACAAACAACAGACAAAGACAGAAAACAACAAATTCATAACACTAACATACATCAACAAACAAACAGAAAAAATTGCCCACAAATTCAAAAAAGCAGGATACAGAATCGCTTACAAAACTGCTAACAAAACAGAACACACACTATCAAAACGCATGCCCAAAGCACAAAACAAATTCAATCTACCCGGTGTATATAAACTAAATTGTTCTAATTGCAGTAAATTCTACATAGGCCAGACAGGACGTAGCTTCAAACAGAGATACATTGAACACACAAAAGCACTCCACACCACTACAGAATCTACCTTCGCAAACCACCTCATTGAAGCAAACCACACATATAAAAACATCGACAATAACATGAACATACTACACGTACACACAAAAGGCCGAAAACTAGACACTCTAGAACAATTAGAAATATACAAACACACAAAAACAAATAAAAACGACATCCTAAACGAACAGACACAATTCAAATCGCACGCATTATTCGAACACATCTCACCACACACACACAGCTTCAATCTTTCGAAACACTTTCTCGTCGCCAACAACAAGACGAGCAGTGCTACTAACGACAGCCTCTGATGAAGCCTTCTATAGGTGAAAGCCGGTTTAGTCTGTAAGGTAAAACTTTACGTTTTTACTTATAAAAAACTTTGTGTTCCGAGTCGTCAATATTATAGTGATATTTAGTTAAGTAACGGACACGTCATGGACAACGAAATCCAAGAAATAAAAAATAGTATCGAACTCACGGAACAACTAATAAACGTAGAAGTAAACAGAAATACAAAATTATATTCATTCGACATATCAAACATGTATACAAACATTCCCATTGAAGAAACTATAAATATTATAATAAATAATCTGAAAACAAATAACGAAAGTAACACATACATTAAACAGTTAACTAATACTTTAAAAATAATTTTAAATCAAAATTATTTTCAATACAACAACAAATTGTACTATCAAACAGATGGCCTTGCTATGGGAGCCCCAACCTCCGCTATCATATCAGAAATCTTCCTACAAAACCTCGACGAACAAATAATAAATATAATAAAATTAAACGACCCATTAGGATGTTATTTTAGATACGTTGATGACACTCTGTACATTTCCCAAAACAATGGTATAAATATAAATAAAATATTCAACTCCATAAATAATTTACATTCTAAAATAAAATTCACGTTAGAAGAAGAATCTAATAATAAATTAAATTATTTAGACTTAACAATAAAGAAAAATGAAACAAATTTTGAGTACGCTATATACAGGAAACCTTCTCAAACTGACTTAGTAATACCAAATACTTCTAATCATCCTCCCCAACACAAAATGGCAGTATTTAATTCCATGATTTACCGAATGCTTAGGATCCCATTAAATAACACAGAAAGAAACAAAGAAAGAAAAATTATCCAACAAATAGCAGTTAAAAATGGATACAAAAAAAAACTATTAATAAATTAGAAAATAAAATTAAACATAAAATCACTAATAAAATTCCTAAAAACACTACATTTAAAAATTCATCTATTAATAATAATATAAAATATACAACCTTCACTTATTACGGAAATATAACTCAAAAACTAAATAAAATATTTAAAGATACTAATTTAAAAATATCTTATAACACAGATAATATAATTTTTAATAAAATAAAACCTAAAACTAAATCCAATACTCACAATAAAAATGGAATATATAAAATAGAATGTCCAGATTGCAATAAATTTTACGTGGGCCAGACGAAGAAAAAACTACGAGATAGATTCGTTCAACACCGCAATGCATATTTAAAACCAAATATTTATAAATCTAATTTAGCCACACATTGTCTAAATAATAACCACCAGTTTCCAAACATTGAAAATATAAAATTAATTAAAAACATACAAAAAGGTCAAAAAATGAATATTTGGGAAAATGTTAACATTTACAAACACAATAACAATAATTTATTAATTAAAGAACAAACCCAAATAAAAACAAAACAAGACGATCTATTTAAAATTATAAATTTACTAAAAAATAAAAATAAAAATAAAAATAAAAATGAATAAAATATAAACAAAATTTCAAATATAACCGAGAAAACAGCTGCTGAAGAAAATAAACATTAAAACAATCGTTAACTAATCGACCTAAATCGATTATCAGTTATTTTATTTTACATTAAAATCGATACAAATTCGATTATTCGTTAATTTTATATTAATAGAATTATTTCGATTGTTATTAATTCACTTAGAAACCTCTGATGATACTGATATTTTTCAGTGAAACGTGCGTCAGGTGTTAAAAAGAATATACAATATTATCTACTTGCAGAAGAAACAAATTGAAAACATCATAAATTATATAATTACTGCAAGAAACATCGAGTTACTTATATAGAAAATGATGGATGAAAACACCATACAAGGTGATGTAACTCATTCCTATAACCAATTTATTAAACGTAAAAAACAATTAATTAATTGTTTTGGAAACATATATTTTAACAAAAAATGCCTACACCTTAATATTTTTCCAAAATACACAAAAATAATAGTAAAAAACAACAATAACAATAAAGTAAGCAAATATATTACTCAAGCCCAATATAAATGGATTAAAGACGAAATATCAAATAATTACAGAAAAATCGACTACATTAATAAACAATTAATTAATTTACATCTTCTTTTAGCCAACACACTTGATTATCATACGTGGAATAATAAATATATTAATATGCTTAAAATACTAAATAAACACAAAACAATTAAATTTAACACAATCAATAAAAAACTTAAAAATCTACTAATAAATAGTACACCTAAAGAAGATAACCAAAATTTACACACATTAAATAATAACCACACTTTTTACCCAAAATTCGTAAATTTATCTAATATTAAATTCACGGAAAACGAAATAGCTACCCTAGAATCATCAAACAAAACAAATCTTAAAAATGTAAACAAATATGTAATAGATAATATCATAGTCGAAACTGAAAACGCAATTAATAATGTAGAACAAGAAAAACAAGATAAAATAAGACAGAAGCCTCAATGGAAATAATAAAATATATCAAAAAATATAATAACCAAAATCATCATATTAAAAATAAAAATAAACAAAATAAAACCATTAATAACATAAAACAGAAACTAACGACTAATAACCTCACTTTAACCAAAGCTGATAAGAGTAATAGTACAATAATAATTTCTCAGAAAGATTTAGACGTTAAAACAGAAGAATTTATAGTTAATAATAATTGCATAACATTAAATAAAGATCCCACAAATAAATATCAAACACAAATAACAAATATATTAAAAAATAGTAACCAAATCATAAATCCTAAAGACTCCTTTAAATATAAAATGGATAATCCTTGTGCACCAAAATTAAATTCTTTAATAAAATTACACAAAATCAATAAACCTATCAGACCTTTAATAAACGCTAGGACCGCACCAAATTATAAAATATCAAAATTATTAACTCAAATCTTAAAACATAAAATTGAACTTCCAGCAAAACACAATATAAAAAATAGTTAGAGCCATGGGCTCCCCCATATCCAGCATTCTAGCAGAAGTCTTCCTCCAACACTTAGAAAAAACAAAAATACTCACAAACAATGACAGACACTCACATAAAATACTATATTGGCACAGATACGTTGATGACATTCTAATACTATACAGGGGAAACAAAAGACAATGTGAACAGTTACTAACGCACATAAACAAAATACATAAAAACATAACCTTCACTGCCGAATACGAACACAACAATACCATAAACTTCTTAGACCTCTCCATCACAAAACTAGAACACAGGCACAAATTCAGTATATACAGAAAACCAACTACAACTGACACACTAATACACAACACCTCCAATCACCCAATACAACACAAACTAGCTGCTTTTAGAACCATGATACATAGACTTAACAACATCCCCTTAGATGAAATAGACTACAAAGACGAACTAAACACGATAAAATATCTAGCAGAATCTAATGGTTATGACAGAACAATAGTCAGTAAACTCCTACACAAAACACAAAACAAACAACAGACAAAGACAGAAAACAACAAATTCATAACACTAACATACATCAACAAACAAACAGAAAAAATTGCCCACAAATTCAAAAAAGCAGGATACAGAATCGCTTACAAAACTGCTAACAAAACAGAACACACACTATCAAAACGCATGCCCAAAGCACAAAACAAATTCGATCTACCCGGTGTATATAAACTAAATTGTTCAAATTGCAGTAAATTCTACATAGGCCAGACAGGACGTAGCTTCAAACAGAGATACATTGAACACACAAAAGCACTCCACACCACTACAGAATCTACCTTCGCAAACCACCTCATTGAAGCAAACCACACATATAAAAACATCGACAATAACATGAACATACTACACGTACACACAAAAGGCCGAAAACTAGACACTCTAGAACAATTAGAAATATACAAACACACAAAAACAAATAAAAACGACATCCTAAACGAACAGACACAATTCAAATCGCACGCATTATTCGAACACATCTCACCACACACACACAGCTTCAATCTTTCGAAACACTTTCTCGTCGCCAACAACAAGACGAGCAGCGCTACTAACGACAGCCTCTGATGAAGCCTTCTATAGGTGAAAGCCGGTTTAGTCTGTAAGGTAAAACTTTACGTTTTTACTTATAAAAAACTTTGTGTTCCGAGTCGTCAATATTATAGTGATATTTAGTTAAGTAACGGACACGTCATGGACAACGAAATCCAAGAATTTAACTCAGCAAGACGAGCCAACGTCCAAGCGTACAAGTTCACAACTTTGAAGGTTAGAAAGATTGTAGCTCACATAAATTTCAACAAAACATGCATAAACAATTCACTAACACCTAAATATGCCCAAATCAAAATTAAACATAACAACCAGGCCGCCCGAATAACACAAAACATCGCACAAAGAACATACATAAAAGAATCAATTAAACAACTATATAAGAAAAAAGACGCTCTTAACCGCAAAGCATTAACACTACAACTACATATCGCCAACACATAAGGACACAATTACATGACTGAACTAATACATCACACAAATGAATGGACAAAAAAACAAATACATATCATACAGACAAAACACGACAGAAAAATAAAAAACCTGACACCAATCAAAACAGATATAATTCCCTCGCACAAATTCTACCCACGTACAGTAAACCTCACGAACGTCACACTCACAAAAAATGAACAAACACTCCTTGATAAAGGCCTAAAACATAACATACATTACAAACATAACAACCAAACACTAACAAAGCTCATAATTGACACAGAAACAAATATACAAAACACAGCACCAGAACATCAAGACACATTAAGACATAATATAAACAACACAATAGGAGTACATAAGACACCAGACAACAACAACCACAACTCAGAAATACACACAGCCATCAAACTGAGGGAAAAGGCACACAAACACAACATCACATTTGTAAAAGCTGACAAAGGCAACACGACTGTAATTATCCCCACAGACAACCTACACAAAAAAGTACAAGACTTCATAGAACAGAACAACATCACAGAACTAAAACACGACCCCACCGACACATACCAAAACTCAGTAAAACAAATAGTCAACAAAGCCAAACACATTATGACACATAAACAAAAGCCCTACATGAAACAAATCCGACCATCAGCACCTACACTCCAAGCGCTTCCCAAAATCCATAAAGAAGACATTCCGATCCGCCCCATTATCAACTACCGTAATGCCCCTGCACAAAAACTGGCAAAATATCTAGACAAAATTATTAGACAACACACACAAATAGACAACAACATTGCAGTAAAAAACAACACTGACCTAGTAACAAAAATAAAAGACATACACATCCCCCATAACGCCACATTAGTCTCCTTTGACATTAAAAACCTGTACACAAACATCCCCATCTCTGAAACAATCACCATCCTACAAAACAAACTCAAACAGAACAACACACCAGACGAACTTATCAATGAAATAACAGAAACTCTGAACATTATCACAAAACAAAACTACTTTACTTATAACAATAAATACTACACACAGAACGATGGCCTACCCATGGGCTCCCCCATATCCAGCATTCTAGCAGAAGTCTTCCTCCAACACTTAGAAAAAACAAAAATACTCACAAACAATGACAGACACTCACATAAAATACTATATTGGCACAGATATGTTGATGACATTCTAATACTATACAGGGGAAACAAAAGACAATGTGAACAGTTACTAACGCACATAAACAAAATACATAAAAACATAACCTTCACTGCCGAATACGAACACAACAATACCATAAACTTCTTAGACCACTCCATCACAAAACTAGAACACAGGCACAAATTCAGTATATACAGAAAACCAACTACAACTGACACACTAATACACAACACCTCCAATCACCCAATACAACACAAACTAGCTGCTTTTAGAACCATGATACATAGACTTAACAACATCCCCTTAGATGAAATAGACTACAAAGACGAACTAAACACGATAAAATATCTACCAGAATCTAACGGTTATGACAGAACAATAGTCAGTAAACTCCTACACAAAACACAAAACAAACAACAGACAAAGACAGAAAACAACAAATTCATAACACTAACATACATCAACAAACAAACAGAAAAAATTGCCCACAAATTCAAAAAAGCAGGATAAAGAATCGCTTACGAAACTGCTAACAAAACAGAACACACACTATCAAAACGCATGCCCAAAGCACAAAACAAATTCGATCTACCCGGTGTATATAAACTAAATTGTTCAAATTGCAGTAAATTCTACATAGGCCAGACAGGACGTAGCTTCAAACAGAGATACATTGAACACACAAAAGCACTCCACACCACTACAGAATCTACCTTCGCAAACCACCTCATTGAAGCAAACCACACATATAAAAACATCGACAATAACATGAACATACTACACGTACACACAAAAGGCCAAAAACTAGACACTCTAGAACAATTAGAAATATACAAACACACAAAAACAAATAAAAACGACATCCTAAACGAACAGACACAATTCAAATCGCACGCATTATTCGAACACATCTCACCACACACACACAGCTTCAATCTTTCGAAACACTTTCTCGTCGCCAACAACAAGACGAGCAGCGCTACTAACGACAGCCTCTGATGAAGCCTTCTATAGGTGAAAGCCGGTTTAGTCTGTAAGGTAAAACTTTACGTTTTTACTTATAAAAAACTTTGTGTTCCGAGTCGTCAATATTATAGTGATATTTAGTTAAGTAACGGACACGTCATGGACAACGAAATCCAAGAAATAAAAAATAGTATCGAACTCACGGAACAACTAATAAACGTAGAAGTAAACAGAAATACAAAATTATATTCATTCGACATATCAAACATGTATACAAACATTCCCATTGAAGAAACTATAAATATTATAATAAATAATCTGAAAACAAATAACGAAAGTAACACATACATTAAACAGTTAACTAATACTTTAAAAATAATTTTAAATCAAAATTATTTTCAATACAACAACAAATTGTACTATCAAACAGATGGCCTTGCTATGGGAGCCCCAACCTCCGCTATCATATCAGAAATCTTCCTACAAAACCTCGACGAACAAATAATAAATATAATAAAATTAAACGACCCATTAGGATGTTATTTTAGATACGTTGATGACACTCTGTACATTTCCCAAAACAATGGTATAAATATAAATAAAATATTCAACTCCATAAATAATTTACATTCTAAAATAAAATTCACGTTAGAAGAAGAATCTAATAATAAATTAAATTATTTAGACTTAACAATAAAGAAAAATGAAACAAATTTTGAGTACGCAATATACAGGAAACCTTCTCAAACTGACTTAGTAATACCAAATACTTCTAATCATCCTCCCCAACACAAAATGGCAGTATTTAATTCCATGATTTACCGAATGCTTAGGATCCCATTAAATAACACAGAAAGAAACAAAGAAAGAAAAATTATCCAACAAATAGCAGTTAAAAATGGATACAAAAAAAAACTATTAATAAATTAGAAAATAAAATTAAACATAAAATCACTAATAAAATTCCTAAAAACACTACATTTAAAAATTCATCTATTAATAATAATATAAAATATACAACCTTCACTTATTACGGAAATATAACTCAAAAACTAAATAAAATATTTAAAGATACTAATTTAAAAATATCTTATAACACAGATAATATAATTTTTAATAAAATAAAACCTAAAACTAAATCCAATACTCACAATAAAAATGGAATATATAAAATAGAATGTCCAGATTGCAATAAATTTTACGTGGGCCAGACGAAGAAAAAACTACGAGATAGATTCGTTCAACACCGCAATGCATATTTAAAACCAAATATTTATAAATCTAATTTAGCCACACATTGTCTAAATAATAACCACCAGTTTCCAAACATTGAAAATATAAAATTAATTAAAAACATACAAAAAGGTCAAAAAATGAATATTTGGGAAAATGTTAACATTTACAAACACAATAACAATAATTTATTAATTAAAGAACAAACCCAAATAAAAACAAAACAAGACGATCTATTTAAAATTATAAATTTACTAAAAAATAAAAATAAAAATAAAAATGAATAAAATATAAACAAAATTTCAAATATAACCGAGAAAACAGCTGCTGAAGAAAATAAACATTAAAACAATCGTTAACTAATCGACCTAAATCGATTATCAGTTATTTTATTTTACATTAAAATCGATACAAATTCGATTATTCGTTAATTTTATATTAATAGAATTATTTCGATTGTTATTAATTCACTTAGAAACCTCTGATGATACTGATATTTTTCAGTGAAACGTGCGTCAGGTGTTAAAAAGAATATACAATATTATCTACTTGCAGAAGAAACAAATTGAAAACATCATAAATTATATAATTACTGCAAGAAACATCGAGTTACTTATATAGAAAATGATGGATGAAAACACCATACAAGGTGATGTAACTCATTCCTATAACCAATTTATTAAACGTAAAAAACAATTAATTAATTGTTTTGGAAACATATATTTTAACAAAAAATGCCTACACCTTAATATTTTTCCAAAATACACAAAAATAATAGTAAAAAACAACAATAACAATAAAGTAAGCAAATATATTACTCAAGCCCAATATAAATGGATTAAAGACGAAATATCAAATAATTACAGAAAAATCGACTACATTAATAAACAATTAATTAATTTACATCTTCTTTTAGCCAACACACTTGATTATCATACGTGGAATAATAAATATATTAATATGCTTAAAATACTAAATAAACACAAAACAATTAAATTTAACACAATCAATAAAAAACTTAAAAATCTACTAATAAATAGTACACCTAAAGAAGATAACCAAAATTTACACACATTAAATAATAACCACACTTTTTACCCAAAATTCGTAAATTTATCTAATATTAAATTCACGGAAAACGAAATAGCTACCCTAGAATCATCAAACAAAACAAATCTTAAAAATGTAAACAAATATGTAATAGATAATATCATAGTCGAAACTGAAAACGCAATTAATAATGTAGAACAAGAAAAACAAGATAAAATAAGAACAGAAGCCTCAATGGAAATAATAAAATATATCAAAAAATATAATAACCAAAATCATCATATTAAAAATAAAAATAAACAAAATAAAACCATTAATAACATAAAACAGAAACTAACGACTAATAACCTCACTTTAACCAAAGCTGATAAGAGTAATAGTACAATAATAATTTCTCAGAAAGATTTAGACGTTAAAACAGAAGAATTTATAGTTAATAATAATTGCATAACATTAAATAAAGATCCCACAAATAAATATCAAACACAAATAACAAATATATTAAAAAATAGTAACCAAATCATAAATCCTAAAGACTCCTTTAAATATAAAATGGATAATCCTTGTGCACCAAAATTAAATTCTTTAATAAAATTACACAAAATCAATAAACCTATCAGACCTTTAATAAACGCTAGGACCGCACCAAATTATAAAATATCAAAATTATTAACTCAAATCTTAAAACATAAAATTGAACTTCCAGCAAAACACAATATAAAAAATAGTTAGAGCCATGGGCTCCCCCATATCCAGCATTCTAGCAGAAGTCTTCCTCCAACACTTAGAAAAAACAAAAATACTCACAAACAATGACAGACACTCACATAAAATACTATATTGGCACAGATACGTTGATGACATTCTAATACTATACAGGGGAAACAAAAGACAATGTGAACAGTTACTAACGCACATAAACAAAATACATAAAAACATAACCTTCACTGCCGAATACGAACACAACAATACCATAAACTTCTTAGACCTCTCCATCACAAAACTAGAACACAGGCACAAATTCAGTATATACAGAAAACCAACTACAACTGACACACTAATACACAACACCTCCAATCACCCAATACAACACAAACTAGCTGCTTTTAGAACCATGATACATAGACTTAACAACATCCCCTTAGATGAAATAGACTACAAAGACGAACTAAACACGATAAAATATCTAGCAGAATCTAATGGTTATGACAGAACAATAGTCAGTAAACTCCTACACAAAACACAAAACAAACAACAGACAAAGACAGAAAACAACAAATTCATAACACTAACATACATCAACAAACAAACAGAAAAAATTGCCCACAAATTCAAAAAAGCAGGATACAGAATCGCTTACAAAACTGCTAACAAAACAGAACACACACTATCAAAACGCATGCCCAAAGCACAAAACAAATTCGATCTACCCGGTGTATATAAACTAAATTGTTCAAATTGCAGTAAATTCTACATAGGCCAGACAGGACGTAGCTTCAAACAGAGATACATTGAACACACAAAAGCACTCCACACCACTACAGAATCTACCTTCGCAAACCACCTCATTGAAGCAAACCACACATATAAAAACATCGACAATAACATGAACATACTACACGTACACACAAAAGGCCGAAAACTAGACACTCTAGAACAATTAGAAATATACAAACACACAAAAACAAATAAAAACGACATCCTAAACGAACAGACACAATTCAAATCGCACGCATTATTCGAACACATCTCACCACACACACACAGCTTCAATCTTTCGAAACACTTTCTCGTCGCCAACAACAAGACGAGCAGCGCTACTAACGACAGCCTCTGATGAAGCCTTCTATAGGTGAAAGCCGGTTTAGTCTGTAAGGTAAAACTTTACGTTTTTACTTATAAAAAACTTTGTGTTCCGAGTCGTCAATATTATAGTGATATTTAGTTAAGTAACGGACACGTCATGGACAACGAAATCCAAGAATTTAACTCAGCAAGACGAGCCAACGTCCAAGCGTACAAGTTCACAACTTTGAAGGTTAGAAAGATTGTAGCTCACATAAATTTCAACAAAACATGCATAAACAATTCACTAACACCTAAATATGCCCAAATCAAAATTAAACATAACAACCAGGCCGCCCGAATAACACAAAACATCGCACAAAGAACATACATAAAAGAATCAATTAAACAACTATATAAGAAAAAAGACGCTCTTAACCGCAAAGCATTAACACTACAACTACATATCGCCAACACATAAGGACACAATTACATGACTGAACTAATACATCACACAAATGAATGGACAAAAAAACAAATACATATCATACAGACAAAACACGACAGAAAAATAAAAAACCTGACACCAATCAAAACAGATATAATTCCCTCGCACAAATTCTACCCACGTACAGTAAACCTCACGAACGTCACACTCACAAAAAATGAACAAACACTCCTTGATAAAGGCCTAAAACATAACATACATTACAAACATAACAACCAAACACTAACAAAGCTCATAATTGACACAGAAACAAATATACAAAACACAGCACCAGAACATCAAGACACATTAAGACATAATATAAACAACACAATAGGAGTACATAAGACACCAGACAACAACAACCACAACTCAGAAATACACACAGCCATCAAACTGAGGGAAAAGGCACACAAACACAACATCACATTTGTAAAAGCTGACAAAGGCAACACGACTGTAATTATCCCCACAGACAACCTACACAAAAAAGTACAAGACTTCATAGAACAGAACAACATCACAGAACTAAAACACGACCCCACCGACACATACCAAAACTCAGTAAAACAAATAGTCAACAAAGCCAAACACATTATGACACATAAACAAAAGCCCTACATGAAACAAATCCGACCATCAGCACCTACACTCCAAGCGCTTCCCAAAATCCATAAAGAAGACATTCCGATCCGCCCCATTATCAACTACCGTAATGCCCCTGCACAAAAACTGGCAAAATATCTAGACAAAATTATTAGACAACACACACAAATAGACAACAACATTGCAGTAAAAAACAACACTGACCTAGTAACAAAAATAAAAGACATACACATCCCCCATAACGCCACATTAGTCTCCTTTGACATTAAAAACCTGTACACAAACATCCCCATCTCTGAAACAATCACCATCCTACAAAACAAACTCAAACAGAACAACACACCAGACGAACTTATCAATGAAATAACAGAAACTCTGAACATTATCACAAAACAAAACTACTTTACTTATAACAATAAATACTACACACAGAACGATGGCCTACCCATGGGCTCCCCCATATCCAGCATTCTAGCAGAAGTCTTCCTCCAACACTTAGAAAAAACAAAAATACTCACAAACAATGACAGACACTCACATAAAATACTATATTGGCACAGATATGTTGATGACATTCTAATACTATACAGGGGAAACAAAAGACAATGTGAACAGTTACTAACGCACATAAACAAAATACATAAAAACATAACCTTCACTGCCGAATACGAACACAACAATACCATAAACTTCTTAGACCACTCCATCACAAAACTAGAACACAGGCACAAATTCAGTATATACAGAAAACCAACTACAACTGACACACTAATACACAACACCTCCAATCACCCAATACAACACAAACTAGCTGCTTTTAGAACCATGATACATAGACTTAACAACATCCCCTTAGATGAAATAGACTACAAAGACGAACTAAACACGATAAAATATCTACCAGAATCTAACGGTTATGACAGAACAATAGTCAGTAAACTCCTACACAAAACACAAAACAAACAACAGACAAAGACAGAAAACAACAAATTCATAACACTAACATACATCAACAAACAAACAGAAAAAATTGCCCACAAATTCAAAAAAGCAGGATAAAGAATCGCTTACGAAACTGCTAACAAAACAGAACACACACTATCAAAACGCATGCCCAAAGCACAAAACAAATTCGATCTACCCGGTGTATATAAACTAAATTGTTCAAATTGCAGTAAATTCTACATAGGCCAGACAGGACGTAGCTTCAAACAGAGATACATTGAACACACAAAAGCACTCCACACCACTACAGAATCTACCTTCGCAAACCACCTCATTGAAGCAAACCACACATATAAAAACATCGACAATAACATGAACATACTACACGTACACACAAAAGGCCAAAAACTAGACACTCTAGAACAATTAGAAATATACAAACACACAAAAACAAATAAAAACGACATCCTAAACGAACAGACACAATTCAAATCGCACGCATTATTCGAACACATCTCACCACACACACACAGCTTCAATCTTTCGAAACACTTTCTCGTCGCCAACAACAAGACGAGCAGCGCTACTAACGACAGCCTCTGATGAAGCCTTCTATAGGTGAAAGCCGGTTTAGTCTGTAAGGTAAAACTTTACGTTTTTACTTATAAAAAACTTTGTGTTCCGAGTCGTCAATATTATAGTGATATTTAGTTAAGTAACGGACACGTCATGGACAACGAAATCCAAGAAATAAAAAATAGTATCGAACTCACGGAACAACTAATAAACGTAGAAGTAAACAGAAATACAAAATTATATTCATTCGACATATCAAACATGTATACAAACATTCCCATTGAAGAAACTATAAATATTATAATAAATAATCTGAAAACAAATAACGAAAGTAACACATACATTAAACAGTTAACTAATACTTTAAAAATAATTTTAAATCAAAATTATTTTCAATACAACAACAAATTGTACTATCAAACAGATGGCCTTGCTATGGGAGCCCCAACCTCCGCTATCATATCAGAAATCTTCCTACAAAACCTCGACGAACAAATAATAAATATAATAAAATTAAACGACCCATTAGGATGTTATTTTAGATACGTTGATGACACTCTGTACATTTCCCAAAACAATGGTATAAATATAAATAAAATATTCAACTCCATAAATAATTTACATTCTAAAATAAAATTCACGTTAGAAGAAGAATCTAATAATAAATTAAATTATTTAGACTTAACAATAAAGAAAAATGAAACAAATTTTGAGTACGCAATATACAGGAAACCTTCTCAAACTGACTTAGTAATACCAAATACTTCTAATCATCCTCCCCAACACAAAATGGCAGTATTTAATTCCATGATTTACCGAATGCTTAGGATCCCATTAAATAACACAGAAAGAAACAAAGAAAGAAAAATTATCCAACAAATAGCAGTTAAAAATGGATACAAAAAAAAACTATTAATAAATTAGAAAATAAAATTAAACATAAAATCACTAATAAAATTCCTAAAAACACTACATTTAAAAATTCATCTATTAATAATAATATAAAATATACAACCTTCACTTATTACGGAAATATAACTCAAAAACTAAATAAAATATTTAAAGATACTAATTTAAAAATATCTTATAACACAGATAATATAATTTTTAATAAAATAAAACCTAAAACTAAATCCAATACTCACAATAAAAATGGAATATATAAAATAGAATGTCCAGATTGCAATAAATTTTACGTGGGCCAGACGAAGAAAAAACTACGAGATAGATTCGTTCAACACCGCAATGCATATTTAAAACCAAATATTTATAAATCTAATTTAGCCACACATTGTCTAAATAATAACCACCAGTTTCCAAACATTGAAAATATAAAATTAATTAAAAACATACAAAAAGGTCAAAAAATGAATATTTGGGAAAATGTTAACATTTACAAACACAATAACAATAATTTATTAATTAAAGAACAAACCCAAATAAAAACAAAACAAGACGATCTATTTAAAATTATAAATTTACTAAAAAATAAAAATAAAAATAAAAATGAATAAAATATAAACAAAATTTCAAATATAACCGAGAAAACAGCTGCTGAAGAAAATAAACATTAAAACAATCGTTAACTAATCGACCTAAATCGATTATCAGTTATTTTATTTTACATTAAAATCGATACAAATTCGATTATTCGTTAATTTTATATTAATAGAATTATTTCGATTGTTATTAATTCACTTAGAAACCTCTGATGATACTGATATTTTTCAGTGAAACGTGCGTCAGGTGTTAAAAAGAATATACAATATTATCTACTTGCAGAAGAAACAAATTGAAAACATCATAAATTATATAATTACTGCAAGAAACATCGAGTTACTTATATAGAAAATGATGGATGAAAACACCATACAAGGTGATGTAACTCATTCCTATAACCAATTTATTAAACGTAAAAAACAATTAATTAATTGTTTTGGAAACATATATTTTAACAAAAAATGCCTACACCTTAATATTTTTCCAAAATACACAAAAATAATAGTAAAAAACAACAATAACAATAAAGTAAGCAAATATATTACTCAAGCCCAATATAAATGGATTAAAGACGAAATATCAAATAATTACAGAAAAATCGACTACATTAATAAACAATTAATTAATTTACATCTTCTTTTAGCCAACACACTTGATTATCATACGTGGAATAATAAATATATTAATATGCTTAAAATACTAAATAAACACAAAACAATTAAATTTAACACAATCAATAAAAAACTTAAAAATCTACTAATAAATAGTACACCTAAAGAAGATAACCAAAATTTACACACATTAAATAATAACCACACTTTTTACCCAAAATTCGTAAATTTATCTAATATTAAATTCACGGAAAACGAAATAGCTACCCTAGAATCATCAAACAAAACAAATCTTAAAAATGTAAACAAATATGTAATAGATAATATCATAGTCGAAACTGAAAACGCAATTAATAATGTAGAACAAGAAAAACAAGATAAAATAAGAACAGAAGCCTCAATGGAAATAATAAAATATATCAAAAAATATAATAACCAAAATCATCATATTAAAAATAAAAATAAATAAAATAAAACCATTAATAACATAAAACAGAAACTAACGACTAATAACCTCACTTTAACCAAAGCTGATAAGAGTAATAGTACAATAATAATTTCTCAGAAAGATTTAGACGTTAAAACAGAAGAATTTATAGTTAATAATAATTGCATAACATTAAATAAAGATCCCACAAATAAATATCAAACACAAATAACAAATATATTAAAAAATAGTAACCAAATCATAAATCCTAAAGACTCCTTTAAATATAAAATGGATAATCCTTGTGCACCAAAATTAAATTCTTTAATAAAATTACACAAAATCAATAAACCTATCAGACCTTTAATAAACGCTAGGACCGCACCAAATTATAAAATATCAAAATTATTAACTCAAATCTTAAAACATAAAATTGAACTTCCAGCAAAACACAATATAAAAAATAGTTAGAGCCATGGGCTCCCCCATATCCAGCATTCTAGCAGAAGTCTTCCTCCAACACTTAGAAAAAACAAAAATACTCACAAACAATGACAGACACTCACATAAAATACTATATTGGCACAGATACGTTGATGACATTCTAATACTATACAGGGGAAACAAAAGACAATGTGAACAGTTACTAACGCACATAAACAAAATACATAAAAACATAACCTTCACTGCCGAATACGAACACAACAATACCATAAACTTCTTAGACCTCTCCATCACAAAACTAGAACACAGGCACAAATTCAGTATATACAGAAAACCAACTACAACTGACACACTAATACACAACACCTCCAATCACCCAATACAACACAAACTAGCTGCTTTTAGAACCATGATACATAGACTTAACAACATCCCCTTAGATGAAATAGACTACAAAGACGAACTAAACACGATAAAATATCTAGCAGAATCTAATGGTTATGACAGAACAATAGTCAGTAAACTCCTACACAAAACACAAAACAAACAACAGACAAAGACAGAAAACAACAAATTCATAACACTAACATACATCAACAAACAAACAGAAAAAATTGCCCCAAATTCAAAAAAGCAGGATACAGAATCGCTTACAAAACTGCTAACAAAACAGAACACACACTATCAAAACGCATGCCCAAAGCACAAAACAAATTCGATCTACCCGGTGTATATAAACTAAATTGTTCAAATTGCAGTAAATTCTACATAGGCCAGACAGGACGTAGCTTCAAACAGAGATACATTGAACACACAAAAGCACTCCACACCACTACAGAATCTACCTTCGCAAACCACCTCATTGAAGCAAACCACACATATAAAAACATCGACAATAACATGAACATACTACACGTACACACAAAAGGCCGAAAACTAGACACTCTAGAACAATTAGAAATATACAAACACACAAAAACAAATAAAAACGACATCCTAAACGAACAGACACAATTCAAATCGCACGCATTATTCGAACACATCTCACCACACACACACAGCTTCAATCTTTCGAAACACTTTCTCGTCGCCAACAACAAGACGAGCAGCGCTACTAACGACAGCCTCTGATGAAGCCTTCTATAGGTGAAAGCCGGTTTAGTCTGTAAGGTAAAACTTTACGTTTTTACTTATAAAAAACTTTGTGTTCCGAGTCGTCAATATTATAGTGATATTTAGTTAAGTAACGGACACGTCATGGACAACGAAATCCAAGAATTTAACTCAGCAAGACGAGCCAACGTCCAAGCGTACAAGTTCACAACTTTGAAGGTTAGAAAGATTGTAGCTCACATAAATTTCAACAAAACATGCATAAACAATTCACTAACACCTAAATATGCCCAAATCAAAATTAAACATAACAACCAGGCCGCCCGAATAACACAAAACATCGCACAAAGAACATACATAAAAGAATCAATTAAACAACTATATAAGAAAAAAGACGCTCTTAACCGCAAAGCATTAACACTACACCTACATATCGCCAACACATAAGGACACAATTACATGACTGAACTAATACATCACACAAATGAATGGACAAAAAAACAAATACATATCATACAGACAAAACACGACAGAAAAATAAAAAACCTGACACCAATCAAAACAGATATAATTCCCTCGCACAAATTCTACCCACGTACAGTAAACCTCACGAACGTCACACTCACAAAAAATGAACAAACACTCCTTGATAAAGGCCTAAAACATAACATACATTACAAACATAACAACCAAACACTAACAAAGCTCATAATTGACACAGAAACAAATATACAAAACACAGCACCAGAACATCAAGACACATTAAGACATAATATAAACAACACAATAGGAGTACATAAGACACCAGACAACAACAACCACAACTCAGAAATACACACAGCCATCAAACTGAGGGAAAAGGCACACAAACACAACATCACATTTGTAAAAGCTGACAAAGGCAACACGACTGTAATTATCCCCACAGACAACCTACACAAAAAAGTACAAGACTTCATAGAACAGAACAACATCACAGAACTAAAACACGACCCCACCGACACATACCAAAACTCAGTAAAACAAATAGTCAACAAAGCAGAACACATTATGACACATAAACAAAAGCCCTACATGAAACAAATCCGACCATCAGCACCTACACTCCAAGCGCTTCCCAAAATCCATAAAGAAGACATTCCGATCCGCCCCATTATCAACTACCGTAATGCCCCTGCACAAAAACTGGCAAAATATCTAGACAAAATTATTAGACAACACACACAAATAGACAACAATATTGCAGTAAAAAACAACACTGACCTAGTAACAAAAATAAAAGACATACACATCCCCCATAACGCCACATTAGTCTCCTTTGACATTAAAAACCTGTACACAAACATCCCCATCTCTGAAACAATCACCATCCTACAAAACAAACTCAAACAGAACAACACACCAGACGAACTTATCAATGAAATAACAGAAACTCTGAACATTATCACAAAACAAAACTACTTTACTTATAACAATAAATACTACACACAGAACGATGGCCTACCCATGGGCTCCCCCATATCCAGCATTCTAGCATAAGTCTTCCTCCAACACTTAGAAAAAACAAAAATACTCACAAACAATGACAGACACTCACATAAAATACTATATTGGCACAGATATGTTGATGACATTCTAATACTATACAGGGGAAACAAAAGACAATGTGAACAGTTACTAACGCACATAAACAAAATACATAAAAACATAACCTTCACTGCCGAATACGAACACAACAATACCATAAACTTCTTAGACCACTCCATCACAAAACTAGAACACAGGCACAAATTCAGTATATACAGAAAACCAACTACAACTGACACACTAATACACAACACCTCCAATCACCCAATACAACACAAACTAGCTGCTTTTAGAACCATGATACATAGACTTAACAACATCCCCTTAGATGAAATAGACTACAAAGACGAACTAAACACGATAAAATATCTACCAGAATCTAACGGTTATGACAGAACAATAGTCAGTAAACTCCTACACAAAACACAAAACAAACAACAGACAAAGACAGAAAACAACAAATTCATAACACTAACATACATCAACAAACAAACAGAAAAAATTGCCCACAAATTCAAAAAAGCAGGATAAAGAATCGCTTACGAAACTGCTAACAAAACAGAACACACACTATCAAAACGCATGCCCAAAGCACAAAACAAATTCGATCTACCCGGTGTATATAAACTAAATTGTTCAAATTGCAGTAAATTCTACATAGGCCAGACAGGACGTAGCTTCAAACAGAGATACATTGAACACACAAAAGCACTCCACACCACTACAGAATCTACCTTCGCAAACCACCTCATTGAAGCAAACCACACATATAAAAACATCGACAATAACATGAACATACTACACGTACACACAAAAGGCCGAAAACTAGACACTCTAGAACAATTAGAAATATACAAACACACAAAAACAAATAAAAACGACATCCTAAACGAACAGACACAATTCAAATCGCACGCATTATTCGAACACATCTCACCACACACACACAGCTTCAATCTTTCGAAACACTTTCTCGTCGCCAACAACAAGACGAGCAGCGCTACTAACGACAGCCTCTGATGAAGCCTTCTATAGGTGAAAGCCGGTTTAGTCTGTAAGGTAAAACTTTACGTTTTTACTTATAAAAAACTTTGTGTTCCGAGTCGTCAATATTATAGTGATATTTAGTTAAGTAACGGACACGTCATGGACAACGAAATCCAAGAAATAAAAAATAGTATCGAACTCACGGAACAACTAATAAACGTAGAAGTAAACAGAAATACAAAATTATATTCATTCGACATATCAAACATGTATACAAACATTCCCATTGAAGAAACTATAAATATTATAATAAATAATCTGAAAACAAATAACGAAAGTAACACATACATTAAACAGTTAACTAATACTTTAAAAATAATTTTAAATCAAAATTATTTTCAATACAACAACAAATTGTACTATCAAACAGATGGCCTTGCTATGGGAGCCCCAACCTCCGCTATCATATCAGAAATCTTCCTACAAAAACTCGACGAACAAATAATAAATATAATAAAATTAAACGACCCATTAGGATGTTATTTTAGATACGTTGATGACACTCTGTACATTTCCCAAAACAATGGTATAAATATAAATAAAATATTCAACTCCATAAATAATTTACATTCTAAAATAAAATTCACGTTAGAAGAAGAATCTAATAATAAATTAAATTATTTAGACTTAACAATAAAGAAAAATGAAACAAATTTTGAGTACGCAATATACAGGAAACCTTCTCAAACTGACTTAGTAATACCAAATACTTCTAATCATCCTCCCCAACACAAAATGGCAGTATTTAATTCCATGATTTACCGAATGCTTAGGATCCCATTAAATAACACAGAAAGAAACAAAGAAAGAAAAATTATCCAACAAATAGCAGTTAAAAATGGATACAAAAAAAAACTATTAATAAATTAGAAAATAAAATTAAACATAAAATCACTAATAAAATTCCTAAAAACACTACATTTAAAAATTCATCTATTAATAATAATATAAAATATACAACCTTCACTTATTACGGAAATATAACTCAAAAACTAAATAAAATATTTAAAGATACTAATTTAAAAATATCTTATAACACAGATAATATAATTTTTAATAAAATAAAACCTAAAACTAAATCCAATACTCACAATAAAAATGGAATATATAAAATAGAATGTCCAGATTGCAATAAATTTTACGTGGGCCAGACGAAGAAAAAACTACGAGATAGATTCGTTCAACACCGCAATGCATATTTAAAACCAAATATTTATAAATCTAATTTAGCCACACATTGTCTAAATAATAACCACCAGTTTCCAAACATTGAAAATATAAAATTAATTAAAAACATACAAAAAGGTCAAAAAATGAATATTTGGGAAAATGTTAACATTTACAAACACAATAACAATAATTTATTAATTAAAGAACAAACCCAAATAAAAACAAAACAAGACGATCTATTTAAAATTATAAATTTACTAAAAAATAAAAATAAAAATAAAAATAAAAATGAATAAAATATAAACAAAATTTCAAATATAACCGAGAAAACAGCTGCTGAAGAAAATAAACATTAAAACAATCGTTAACTAATCGACCTAAATCGATTATCAGTTATTTTATTTTACATTAAAATCGATACAAATTCGATTATTCGTTAATTTTATATTAATAGAATTATTTCGATTGTTATTAATTCACTTAGAAACCTCTGATGATACTGATATTTTTCAGTGAAACGTGCGTCAGGTGTTAAAAAGAATATACAATATTATCTACTTGCAGAAGAAACAAATTGAAAACATCATAAATTATATAATTACTGCAAGAAACATCGAGTTACTTATATAGAAAATGATGGATGAAAACACCATACAAGGTGATGTAACTCATTCCTATAACCAATTTATTAAACGTAAAAAACAATTAATTAATTGTTTTGGAAACATATATTTTAACAAAAAATGCCTACACCTTAATATTTTTCCAAAATACACAAAAATAATAGTAAAAAACAACAATAACAATAAAGTAAGCAAATATATTACTCAAGCCCAATATAAATGGATTAAAGACGAAATATCAAATAATTACAGAAAAATCGACTACATTAATAAACAATTAATTAATTTACATCTTCTTTTAGCCAACACACTTGATTATCATACGTGGAATAATAAATATATTAATATGCTTAAAATACTAAATAAACACAAAACAATTAAATTTAACACAATCAATAAAAAACTTAAAAATCTACTAATAAATAGTACACCTAAAGAAGATAACCAAAATTTACACACATTAAATAATAACCACACTTTTTACCCAAAATTCGTAAATTTATCTAATATTAAATTCACGGAAAACGAAATAGCTACCCTAGAATCATCAAACAAAACAAATCTTAAAAATGTAAACAAATATGTAATAGATAATATCATAGTCGAAACTGAAAACGCAATTAATAATGTAGAACAAGAAAAACAAGATAAAATAAGAACAGAAGCCTCAATGGAAATAATAAAATATATCAAAAAATATAATAACCAAAATCATCATATTAAAAATAAAAATAAACAAAATAAAACCATTAATAACATAAAACAGAAACTAACGACTAATAACCTCACTTTAACCAAAGCTGATAAGAGTAATAGTACAATAATAATTTCTCAGAAAGATTTAGACGTTAAAACAGAAGAATTTATAGTTAATAATAATTGCATAACATTAAATAAAGATCCCACAAATAAATATCAAACACAAATAACAAATATATTAAAAAATAGTAACCAAATCATAAATCCTAAAGACTCCTTTAAATATAAAATGGATAATCCTTGTGCACCAAAATTAAATTCTTTAATAAAATTACACAAAATCAATAAACCTATCAGACCTTTAATAAACGCTAGGACCGCACCAAATTATAAAATATCAAAATTATTAACTCAAATCTTAAAACATAAAATTGAACTTCCAGCAAAACACAATATAAAAAATAGTTAGAGCCATGGGCTCCCCCATATCCAGCATTCTAGCAGAAGTCTTCCTCCAACACTTAGAAAAAACAAAAATACTCACAAACAATGACAGACACTCACATAAAATACTATATTGGCACAGATACGTTGATGACATTCTAATACTATACAGGGGAAACAAAAGACAATGTGAACAGTTACTAACGCACATAAACAAAATACATAAAAACATAACCTTCACTGCCGAATACGAACACAACAATACCATAAACTTCTTAGACCTCTCCATCACAAAACTAGAACACAGGCACAAATTCAGTATATACAGAAAACCAACTACAACTGACACACTAATACACAACACCTCCAATCACCCAATACAACACAAACTAGCTGCTTTTAGAACCATGATACATAGACTTAACAACATCCCCTTAGATGAAATAGACTACAAAGACGAACTAAACACGATAAAATATCTAGCAGAATCTAATGGTTATGACAGAACAATAGTCAGTAAACTCCTACACAAAACACAAAACAAACAACAGACAAAGACAGAAAACAACAAATTCATAACACTAACATACATCAACAAACAAACAGAAAAAATTGCCCACAAATTCAAAAAAGCAGGATACAGAATCGCTTACAAAACTGCTAACAAAACAGAACACACACTATCAAAACGCATGCCCAAAGCACAAAACAAATTCGATCTACCCGGTGTATATAAACTAAATTGTTCAAATTGCAGTAAATTCTACATAGGCCAGACAGGACGTAGCTTCAAACAGAGATACATTGAACACACAAAAGCACTCCACACCACTACAGAATCTACCTTCGCAAACCACCTCATTGAAGCAAACCACACATATAAAAACATCGACAATAACATGAACATACTACACGTACACACAAAAGGCCGAAAACTAGACACTCTAGAACAATTAGAAATATACAAACACACAAAAACAAATAAAAACGACATCCTAAACGAACAGACACAATTCAAATCGCACGCATTATTCGAACACATCTCACCACACACACACAGCTTCAATCTTTCGAAACACTTTCTCGTCGCCAACAACAAGACGAGCAGCGCTACTAACGACAGCCTCTGATGAAGCCTTCTATAGGTGAAAGCCGGTTTAGTCTGTAAGGTAAAACTTTACGTTTTTACTTATAAAAAACTTTGTGTTCCGAGTCGTCAATATTATAGTGATATTTAGTTAAGTAACGGACACGTCATGGACAACGAAATCCAAGAATTTAACTCAGCAAGACGAGCCAACGTCCAAGCGTACAAGTTCACAACTTTGAAGGTTAGAAAGATTGTAGCTCACATAAATTTCAACAAAACATGCATAAACAATTCACTAACACCTAAATATGCCCAAATCAAAATTAAACATAACAACCAGGCCGCCCGAATAACACAAAACATCGCACAAAGAACATACATAAAAGAATCAATTAAACAACTATATAAGAAAAAAGACGCTCTTAACCGCAAAGCATTAACACTACAACTACATATCGCCAACACATAAGGACACAATTACATGACTGAACTAATACATCACACAAATGAATGGACAAAAAAACAAATACATATCATACAGACAAAACACGACAGAAAAATAAAAAACCTGACACCAATCAAAACAGATATAATTCCCTCGCACAAATTCTACCCACGTACAGTAAACCTCACGAACGTCACACTCACAAAAAATGAACAAACACTCCTTGATAAAGGCCTAAAACATAACATACATTACAAACATAACAACCAAACACTAACAAAGCTCATAATTGACACAGAAACAAATATACAAAACACAGCACCAGAACATCAAGACACATTAAGACATAATATAAACAACACAATAGGAGTACATAAGACACCAGACAACAACAACCACAACTCAGAAATACACACAGCCATCAAACTGAGGGAAAAGGCACACAAACACAACATCACATTTGTAAAAGCTGACAAAGGCAACACGACTGTAATTATCCCCACAGACAACCTACACAAAAAAGTACAAGACTTCATAGAACAGAACAACATCACAGAACTAAAACACGACCCCACCGACACATACCAAAACTCAGTAAAACAAATAGTCAACAAAGCCAAACACATTATGACACATAAACAAAAGCCCTACATGAAACAAATCCGACCATCAGCACCTACACTCCAAGCGCTTCCCAAAATCCATAAAGAAGACATTCCGATCCGCCCCATTATCAACTACCGTAATGCCCCTGCACAAAAACTGGCAAAATATCTAGACAAAATTATTAGACAACACACACAAATAGACACAACATTGCAGTAAAAAACAACACTGACCTAGTAACAAAAATAAAAGACATACACATCCCCCATAACGCCACATTAGTCTCCTTGACATTAAAAACCTGTACACAAACATCCCCATCTCTGAAACAATCACCATCCTACAAAACAAACTCAAACAGAACAACACACCAGACGAACTTATCAATGAAATACAGAAACTCTGAACATTATCACAAAACAAAACTACTTTACCTTATAACAATAAATACTACACACAGAACGATGGCCTACCCATGGGCTCCCCCCATATCCAGCATTCTAGCAGAAGTCTTCCTCCAACACTTAGAAAAAACAAAAATACTCACAAACAATGACAGACACTCACATAAAATACTATATTGGCACAGATATGTTGATGACATTCTAATACTATACAGGGGAAACAAAAGACAATGTGAACAGTTACTAACGCACATAAACAAAATACATAAAAAACATAACCTTCACTGCCGAATACGAACACAACAATACCATAAACTTCTTAGACCACTCCATCACAAAACTAGAACACAGGCACAAATTCAGTATATACAGAAAACCAACTACAACTGACACACAAATACACAACACCTACAATCACCCATACAACACAAACTAGCTGCTTTTAGAACCATGATACATAGACTTAACAACATCCCTTAGATGAAAATAGACTACAAAGACGAACTAAACACGATAAAATATCTACCAGAATCTAACGGTTATGACAGAACAATTGTCAGTAAACTCCTACACAAAACACAAAACAAACAACAGACAAAGACAGAAAACAACAAATTCATAACACTAACATACATCAACAAACAAACAGAAAAAATTGCCCACAAATTCAAAAAAGCAGGATAAAGAATCGCTTACGAAACTGCTAACAAACAGAACACACACTATCAAAACGCATGCCCAAAGCACAAAACAAATTCGATCTACCCGGTGTATATAAACTAAATTGTTCAAATTGCAGTAAATTCTACATAGGCCAGACAGGACGTAGCTTCAAACAGAGATACATTGAACACACAAAAGCACTCCACACCACTACAGAATCTACCTTCGCAAACCACCTCATTGAAGCAAACCACACATATAAAAACATCGACAATAACATGAACATACTACACGTACACACAAAAGGCCAAAAACTAGACACTCTAGAACAATTAGAAATATACAAACACACAAAAACAAATAAAAACGACATCCTAAACGAACAGACACAATTCAAATCGCACGCATTATTCGAACACATCTCACCACACACACACACTTCAATCTTTCGAACACACTTTCTCGTCGCCAACAACCAAAGCGCGCAGCGCTACTAACGGACAGCCTCCTGATGAAGCCTTCTATAGGTGAAAGCCGGTTTAGTCTGTAAGGTAAAACTTTACGTTTTTACTTATAAAAAACTTTGTGTTCGAGTCGTCAATATTATAGTGATATTTAGTTAAGTAACGGACACGTCATGGACAACGAAATCCAAGAAATAAAAAATAGTATCGAACTCACGGAACAACTAATAAACGTAGAAGTAAACAGAAATACAAAATTATATTCATTCGACATATCAAACATGTATACAAACATTCCCATTGAAGAAACTATAAATATTATAATAAATAATCTGAAAACAAATAACGAAAGTAACACATACATTAAACAGTTAACTAATACTTTAAAAATAATTTTAAATCAAAATTATTTTCAATACAACAACAAATTGTACTATCAAACAGATGGCCTTGCTATGGGAGCCCCAACCTCCGCTATCATATCAGAAATCTTCCTACAAAACCTCGACGAACACAAATAATAAATATAATAAAATTAAACGACCCATTAGGATGTTATTTTAGATACGTTGATGACACTCTGTACATTTCCAAAACAATGGTATAAATATAAATAAAATATTCAACTCCATAAATAATTTACATTCTAAAATAAAATTCACGTTAGAAGAAGAATCTAATAATAAATTAAATTATTTAGACTTAACAATAAAGAAAAATGAAACAAATTTTGAGTACGCAATATACAGGAAACCTTCTCAAACTGACTTAGTAATACCAAATACTTCTAATCATCCTCCCCAACACAAAATGGCAGTATTTAATTCCATGATTTACCGAATGCTTAGGATCCCATTAAATAACACAGAAAGAAACAAAGAAAAGAAAAATTATCCAACAAATAGCAGTTAAAAATGATACAAAAAAAAACTATTAATAAATTAGAAAATAAAATTAAACATAAAATCACTAATAAATTCCCTAAAAACACTACATTTAAA
The DNA here is from genome assembly GCA_034769895.1 of Magicicada septendecula. Classification (NCBI taxonomy): domain Eukaryota; kingdom Metazoa; phylum Arthropoda; class Insecta; order Hemiptera; family Cicadidae; genus Magicicada; species Magicicada septendecula. Next base: position 227,873,222 of record CM068369.1, read on the forward strand.
AATTCATCTATTAATAATAATATAAAATATACAACCTTCACTTATTACGGAAATATAACTCAAAAACTAAATAAAATATTTAAAGATACTAATTTAAAAATATCTTATAACACAGATAATATAATTTTTAATAAAATAAAACCTAAAACTAAATCCAATACTCACAATAAAAATGGAATATATAAAATAGAATGTCCAGATTGCAATAAATTTTACGTGGGCCAGACGAAGAAAAAACTACGAGATAGATTCGTTCAACACCGCAATGCATATTTAAAACCAAATATTTATAAATCTAATTTAGCCACACATTGTCTAAATAATAACCACCAGTTTCCAAACATTGAAAATATAAAATTAATTAAAAACATACAAAAAGGTCAAAAAATGAATATTTGGGAAAATGTTAACATTTACAAACACAATAACAATAATTTATTAATTAAAGAACAAACCCAAATAAAAACAAAACAAGACGATCTATTTAAAATTATAAATTTACTAAAAAATAAAAATAAAAATAAAAATGAATAAAATATAAACAAAATTTCAAATATAACCGAGAAAACAGCTGCTGAAGAAAATAAACATTAAAACAATCGTTAACTAATCGACCTAAATCGATTATCAGTTATTTTATTTTACATTAAAATCGATACAAATTCGATTATTCGTTAATTTTATATTAATAGAATTATTTCGATTGTTATTAATTCACTTAGAAACCTCTGATGATACTGATATTTTTCAGTGAAACGTGCGTCAGGTGTTAAAAAGAATATACAATATTATCTACTTGCAGAAGAAACAAATTGAAAACATCATAAATTATATAATTACTGCAAGAAACATCGAGTTACTTATATAGAAAATGATGGATGAAAACACCATACAAGGTGATGTAACTCATTCCTATAACCAATTTATTAAACGTAAAAAACAATTAATTAATTGTTTTGGAAACATATATTTTAACAAAAAATGCCTACACCTTAATATTTTTCCAAAATACACAAAAATAATAGTAAAAAACAACAATAACAATAAAGTAAGCAAATATATTACTCAAGCCCAATATAAATGGATTAAAGACGAAATATCAAATAATTACAGAAAAATCGACTACATTAATAAACAATTAATTAATTTACATCTTCTTTTAGCCAACACACTTGATTATCATACGTGGAATAATAAATATATTAATATGCTTAAAATACTAAATAAACACAAAACAATTAAATTTAACACAATCAATAAAAAACTTAAAAATCTACTAATAAATAGTACACCTAAAGAAGATAACCAAAATTTACACACATTAAATAATAACCACACTTTTTACCCAAAATTCGTAAATTTATCTAATATTAAATTCACGGAAAACGAAATAGCTACCCTAGAATCATCAAACAAAACAAATCTTAAAAATGTAAACAAATATGTAATAGATAATATCATAGTCGAAACTGAAAACGCAATTAATAATGTAGAACAAGAAAAACAAGATAAAATAAGAACAGAAGCCTCAATGGAAATAATAAAATATATCAAAAAATATAATAACCAAAATCATCATATTAAAAATAAAAATAAACAAAATAAAACCATTAATAACATAAAACAGAAACTAACGACTAATAACCTCACTTTAACCAAAGCTGATAAGAGTAATAGTACAATAATAATTTCTCAGAAAGATTTAGACGTTAAAACAGAAGAATTTATAGTTAATAATAATTGCATAACATTAAATAAAGATCCCACAAATAAATATCAAACACAAATAACAAATATATTAAAAAATAGTAACCAAATCATAAATCCTAAAGACTCCTTTAAATATAAAATGGATAATCCTTGTGCACCAAAATTAAATTCTTTAATAAAATTACACAAAATCAATAAACCTATCAGACCTTTAATAAACGCTAGGACCGCACCAAATTATAAAATATCAAAATTATTAACTCAAATCTTAAAACATAAAATTGAACTTCCAGCAAAACACAATATAAAAAATAGTTAGAGCCATGGGCTCCCCCATATCCAGCATTCTAGCAGAAGTCTTCCTCCAACACTTAGAAAAAACAAAAATACTCACAAACAATGACAGACACTCACATAAAATACTATATTGGCACAGATACGTTGATGACATTCTAATACTATACAGGGGAAACAAAAGACAATGTGAACAGTTACTAACGCACATAAACAAAATACATAAAAACATAACCTTCACTGCCGAATACGAACACAACAATACCATAAACTTCTTAGACCTCTCCATCACAAAACTAGAACACAGGCACAAATTCAGTATATACAGAAAACCAACTACAACTGACACACTAATACACAACACCTCCAATCACCCAATACAACACAAACTAGCTGCTTTTAGAACCATGATACATAGACTTAACAACATCCCCTTAGATGAAATAGACTACAAAGACGAACTAAACACGATAAAATATCTAGCAGAATCTAATGGTTATGACAGAACAATAGTCAGTAAACTCCTACACAAAACACAAAACAAACAACAGACAAAGACAGAAAACAACAAATTCATAACACTAACATACATCAACAAACAAACAGAAAAAATTGCCCACAAATTCAAAAAAGCAGGATACAGAATCGCTTACAAAACTGCTAACAAAACAGAACACACACTATCAAAACGCATGCCCAAAGCACAAAACAAATTCGATCTACCCGGTGTATATAAACTAAATTGTTCAAATTGCAGTAAATTCTACATAGGCCAGACAGGACGTAGCTTCAAACAGAGATACATTGAACACACAAAAGCACTCCACACCACTACAGAATCTACCTTCGCAAACCACCTCATTGAAGCAAACCACACATATAAAAACATCGACAATAACATGAACATACTACACGTACACACAAAAGGCCGAAAACTAGACACTCTAGAACAATTAGAAATATACAAACACACAAAAACAAATAAAAACGACATCCTAAACGAACAGACACAATTCAAATCGCACGCATTATTCGAACACATCTCACCACACACACACAGCTTCAATCTTTCGAAACACTTTCTCGTCGCCAACAACAAGACGAGCAGCGCTACTAACGACAGCCTCTGATGAAGCCTTCTATAGGTGAAAGCCGGTTTAGTCTGTAAGGTAAAACTTTACGTTTTTACTTATAAAAAACTTTGTGTTCCGAGTCGTCAATATTATAGTGATATTTAGTTAAGTAACGGACACGTCATGGACAACGAAATCCAAGAATTTAACTCAGCAAGACGAGCCAACGTCCAAGCGTACAAGTTCACAACTTTGAAGGTTAGAAAGATTGTAGCTCACATAAATTTCAACAAAACATGCATAAACAATTCACTAACACCTAAATATGCCCAAATCAAAATTAAACATAACAACCAGGCCGCCCGAATAACACAAAACATCGCACAAAGAACATACATAAAAGAATCAATTAAACAACTATATAAGAAAAAAGACGCTCTTAACCGCAAAGCATTAACACTACACCTACATATCGCCAACACATAAGGACACAATTACATGACTGAACTAATACATCACACAAATGAATGGACAAAAAAACAAATACATATCATACAGACAAAACACGACAGAAAAATAAAAAACCTGACACCAATCAAAACAGATATAATTCCCTCGCACAAATTCTACCCACGTACAGTAAACCTCACGAACGTCACACTCACAAAAAATGAACAAACACTCCTTGATAAAGGCCTAAAACATAACATACATTACAAACATAACAACCAAACACTAACAAAGCTCATAATTGACACAGAAACAAATATACAAAACACAGCACCAGAACATCAAGACACATTAAGACATAATATAAACAACACAATAGGAGTACATAAGACACCAGACAACAACAACCACAACTCAGAAATACACACAGCCATCAAACTGAGGGAAAAGGCACACAAACACAACATCACATTTGTAAAAGCTGACAAAGGCAACACGACTGTAATTATCCCCACAGACAACCTACACAAAAAAGTACAAGACTTCATAGAACAGAACAACATCACAGAACTAAAACACGACCCCACCGACACATACCAAAACTCAGTAAAACAAATAGTCAACAAAGCAGAACACATTATGACACATAAACAAAAGCCCTACATGAAACAAATCCGACCATCAGCACCTACACTCCAAGCGCTTCCCAAAATCCATAAAGAAGACATTCCGATCCGCCCCATTATCAACTACCGTAATGCCCCTGCACAAAAACTGGCAAAATATCTAGACAAAATTATTAGACAACACACACAAATAGACAACAACATTGCAGTAAAAAACAACACTGACCTAGTAACAAAAATAAAAGACATACACATCCCCCATAACGCCACATTAGTCTCCTTTGACATTAAAAACCTGTACACAAACATCCCCATCTCTGAAACAATCACCATCCTACAAAACAAACTCAAACAGAACAACACACCAGACGAACTTATCAATGAAATAACAGAAACTCTGAACATTATCACAAAACAAAACTACTTTACTTATAACAATAAATACTACACACAGAACGATGGCCTACCCATGGGCTCCCCCATATCCAGCATTCTAGCAGAAGTCTTCCTCCAACACTTAGAAAAAACAAAAATACTCACAAACAATGACAGACACTCACATAAAATACTATATTGGCACAGATACGTTGATGACATTCTAATACTATACAGGGGAAACAAAAGACAATGTGAACAGTTACTAACGCACATAAACAAAATACATAAAAACATAACCTTCACTGCCGAATACGAACACAACAATACCATAAACTTCTTAGACCACTCCATCACAAAACTAGAACACAGGCACAAATTCAGTATATACAGAAAACCAACTACAACTGACACACTAATACACAACACCTCCAATCACCCAATACAACACAAACTAGCTGCTTTTAGAACCATGATACATAGACTTAACAACATCCCCTTAGATGAAATAGACTACAAAGACGAACTAAACACGATAAAATATCTACCAGAATCTAACGGTTATGACCGAACAATAGTCAGTAAACTCCTACACAAAACACAAAACAAACAACAGACAAAGAAAGAAAACAACAAATTCATAACACTAACATACATCAACAAACAAACAGAAAAAATTGCCCACAAATTCAAAAAAGCAGGATACAGAATCGCTTACAAAACTGCTAACAAAACAGAACACACACTATCAAAACGCATGCCCAAAGCACAAAACAAATTCGATCTACCCGGTGTATATAAACTAAATTGTTCAAATTGCAGTAAATTCTACATAGGCCAGACAGGACGTAGCTTCAAACAGAGATACATTGAACACACAAAAGCACTCCACACCACTACAGAATCTACCTTCGCAAACCACCTCATTGAAGCAAACCACACATATAAAAACATCGACAATAACATGAACATACTACACGTACACACAAAAGGCCGAAAACTAGACACTCTAGAACAATTAGAAATATACAAACACACAAAAACAAATAAAAACGACATCCTAAACGAACAGACACAATTCAAATCGCACGCATTATTCGAACACATCTCACCACACACACACAGCTTCAATCTTTCGAAACACTTTCTCGTCGCCAACAACAAGACGAGCAGCGCTACTAACGACAGCCTCTGATGAAGCCTTCTATAGGTGAAAGCCGGTTTAGTCTGTAAGGTAAAACTTTACGTTTTTACTTATAAAAAACTTTGTGTTCCGAGTCGTCAATATTATAGTGATATTTAGTTAAGTAACGGACACGTCATGGACAACGAAATCCAAGAAATAAAAAATAGTATCGAACTCACGGAACAACTAATAAACGTAGAAGTAAACAGAAATACAAAATTATATTCATTCGACATATCAAACATGTATACAAACATTCCCATTGAAGAAACTATAAATATTATAATAAATAATCTGAAAACAAATAACGAAAGTAACACATACATTAAACAGTTAACTAATACTTTAAAAATAATTTTAAATCAAAATTATTTTCAATACAACAACAAATTGTACTATCAAACAGATGGCCTTGCTATGGGAGCCCCAACCTCCGCTATCATATCAGAAATCTTCCTACAAAAACTCGACGAACAAATAATAAATATAATAAAATTAAACGACCCATTAGGATGTTATTTTAGATACGTTGATGACACTCTGTACATTTCCCAAAACAATGGTATAAATATAAATAAAATATTCAACTCCATAAATAATTTACATTCTAAAATAAAATTCACGTTAGAAGAAGAATCTAATAATAAATTAAATTATTTAGACTTAACAATAAAGAAAAATGAAACAAATTTTGAGTACGCAATATACAGGAAACCTTCTCAAACTGACTTAGTAATACCAAATACTTCTAATCATCCTCCCCAACACAAAATGGCAGTATTTAATTCCATGATTTACCGAATGCTTAGGATCCCATTAAATAACACAGAAAGAAACAAAGAAAGAAAAATTATCCAACAAATAGCAGTTAAAAATGGATACAAAAAAAAACTATTAATAAATTAGAAAATAAAATTAAACATAAAATCACTAATAAAATTCCTAAAAACACTACATTTAAAAATTCATCTATTAATAATAATATAAAATATACAACCTTCACTTATTACGGAAATATAACTCAAAAACTAAATAAAATATTTAAAGATACTAATTTAAAAATATCTTATAACACAGATAATATAATTTTTAATAAAATAAAACCTAAAACTAAATCCAATACTCACAATAAAAATGGAATATATAAAATAGAATGTCCAGATTGCAATAAATTTTACGTGGGCCAGACGAAGAAAAAACTACGAGATAGATTCGTTCAACACCGCAATGCATATTTAAAACCAAATATTTATAAATCTAATTTAGCCACACATTGTCTAAATAATAACCACCAGTTTCCAAACATTGAAAATATAAAATTAATTAAAAACATACAAAAAGGTCAAAAAATGAATATTTGGGAAAATGTTAACATTTACAAACACAATAACAATAATTTATTAATTAAAGAACAAACCCAAATAAAAACAAAACAAGACGATCTATTTAAAATTATAAATTTACTAAAAAATAAAAATAAAAATAAAAATGAATAAAATATAAACAAAATTTCAAATATAACCGAGAAAACAGCTGCTGAAGAAAATAAACATTAAAACAATCGTTAACTAATCGACCTAAATCGATTATCAGTTATTTTATTTTACATTAAAATCGATACAAATTCGATTATTCGTTAATTTTATATTAATAGAATTATTTCGATTGTTATTAATTCACTTAGAAACCTCTGATGATACTGATATTTTTCAGTGAAACGTGCGTCAGGTGTTAAAAAGAATATACAATATTATCTACTTGCAGAAGAAACAAATTGAAAACATCATAAATTATATAATTACTGCAAGAAACATCGAGTTACTTATATAGAAAATGATGGATGAAAACACCATACAAGGTGATGTAACTCATTCCTATAACCAATTTATTAAACGTAAAAAACAATTAATTAATTGTTTTGGAAACATATATTTTAACAAAAAATGCCTACACCTTAATATTTTTCCAAAATACACAAAAATAATAGTAAAAAACAACAATAACAATAAAGTAAGCAAATATATTACTCAAGCCCAATATAAATGGATTAAAGACGAAATATCAAATAATTACAGAAAAATCGACTACATTAATAAACAATTAATTAATTTACATCTTCTTTTAGCCAACACACTTGATTATCATACGTGGAATAATAAATATATTAATATGCTTAAAATACTAAATAAACACAAAACAATTAAATTTAACACAATCAATAAAAAACTTAAAAATCTACTAATAAATAGTACACCTAAAGAAGATAACCAAAATTTACACACATTAAATAATAACCACACTTTTTACCCAAAATTCGTAAATTTATCTAATATTAAATTCACGGAAAACGAAATAGCTACCCTAGAATCATCAAACAAAACAAATCTTAAAAATGTAAACAAATATGTAATAGATAATATCATAGTCGAAACTGAAAACGCAATTAATAATGTAGAACAAGAAAAACAAGATAAAATAAGAACAGAAGCCTCAATGGAAATAATAAAATATATCAAAAAATATAATAACCAAAATCATCATATTAAAAATAAAAATAAACAAAATAAAACCATTAATAACATAAAACAGAAACTAACGACTAATAACCTCACTTTAACCAAAGCTGATAAGAGTAATAGTACAATAATAATTTCTCAGAAAGATTTAGACGTTAAAACAGAAGAATTTATAGTTAATAATAATTGCATAACATTAAATAAAGATCCCACAAATAAATATCAAACACAAATAACAAATATATTAAAAAATAGTAACCAAATCATAAATCCTAAAGACTCCTTTAAATATAAAATGGATAATCCTTGTGCACCAAAATTAAATTCTTTAATAAAATTACACAAAATCAATAAACCTATCAGACCTTTAATAAACGCTAGGACCGCACCAAATTATAAAATATCAAAATTATTAACTCAAATCTTAAAACATAAAATTGAACTTCCAGCAAAACACAATATAAAAAATAGTTAGAGCCATGGGCTCCCCCATATCCAGCATTCTAGCAGAAGTCTTCCTCCAACACTTAGAAAAAACAAAAATACTCACAAACAATGACAGACACTCACATAAAATACTATATTGGCACAGATACGTTGATGACATTCTAATACTATACAGGGGAAACAAAAGACAATGTGAACAGTTACTAACGCACATAAACAAAATACATAAAAACATAACCTTCACTGCCGAATACGAACACAACAATACCATAAACTTCTTAGACCTCTCCATCACAAAACTAGAACACAGGCACAAATTCAGTATATACAGAAAACCAACTACAACTGACACACTAATACACAACACCTCCAATCACCCAATACAACACAAACTAGCTGCTTTTAGAACCATGATACATAGACTTAACAACATCCCCTTAGATGAAATAGACTACAAAGACGAACTAAACACGATAAAATATCTAGCAGAATCTAATGGTTATGACAGAACAATAGTCAGTAAACTCCTACACAAAACACAAAACAAACAACAGACAAAGACAGAAAACAACAAATTCATAACACTAACATACATCAACAAACAAACAGAAAAAATTGCCCACAAATTCAAAAAAGCAGGATACAGAATCGCTTACAAAACTGCTAACAAAACAGAACACACACTATCAAAACGCATGCCCAAAGCACAAAACAAATTCGATCTACCCGGTGTATATAAACTAAATTGTTCAAATTGCAGTAAATTCTACATAGGCCAGACAGGACGTAGCTTCAAACAGAGATACATTGAACACACAAAAGCACTCCACACCACTACAGAATCTACCTTCGCAAACCACCTCATTGAAGCAAACCACACATATAAAAACATCGACAATAACATGAACATACTACACGTACACACAAAAGGCCGAAAACTAGACACTCTAGAACAATTAGAAATATACAAACACACAAAAACAAATAAAAACGACATCCTAAACGAACAGACACAATTCAAATCGCACGCATTATTCGAACACATCTCACCACACACACACAGCTTCAATCTTTCGAAACACTTTCTCGTCGCCAACAACAAGACGAGCAGCGCTACTAACGACAGCCTCTGATGAAGCCTTCTATAGGTGAAAGCCGGTTTAGTCTGTAAGGTAAAACTTTACGTTTTTACTTATAAAAAACTTTGTGTTCCGAGTCGTCAATATTATAGTGATATTTAGTTAAGTAACGGACACGTCATGGACAACGAAATCCAAGAATTTAACTCAGCAAGACGAGCCAACGTCCAAGCGTACAAGTTCACAACTTTGAAGGTTAGAAAGATTGTAGCTCACATAAATTTCAACAAAACATGCATAAACAATTCACTAACACCTAAATATGCCCAAATCAAAATTAAACATAACAACCAGGCCGCCCGAATAACACAAAACATCGCACAAAGAACATACATAAAAGAATCAATTAAACAACTATATAAGAAAAAAGACGCTCTTAACCGCAAAGCATTAACACTACACCTACATATCGCCAACACATAAGGACACAATTACATGACTGAACTAATACATCACACAAATGAATGGACAAAAAAACAAATACATATCATACAGACAAAACACGACAGAAAAATAAAAAACCTGACACCAATCAAAACAGATATAATTCCCTCGCACAAATTCTACCCACGTACAGTAAACCTCACGAACGTCACACTCACAAAAAATGAACAAACACTCCTTGATAAAGGCCTAAAACATAACATACATTACAAACATAACAACCAAACACTAACAAAGCTCATAATTGACACAGAAACAAATATACAAAACACAGCACCAGAACATCAAGACACATTAAGACATAATATAAACAACACAATAGGAGTACATAAGACACCAGACAACAACAACCACAACTCAGAAATACACACAGCCATCAAACTGAGGGAAAAGGCACACAAACACAACATCACATTTGTAAAAGCTGACAAAGGCAACACGACTGTAATTATCCCCACAGACAACCTACACAAAAAAGTACAAGACTTCATAGAACAGAACAACATCACAGAACTAAAACACGACCCCACCGACACATACCAAAACTCAGTAAAACAAATAGTCAACAAAGCAGAACACATTATGACACATAAACAAAAGCCCTACATGAAACAAATCCGACCATCAGCACCTACACTCCAAGCGCTTCCAAAATCCATAAAGAAGACATCCGATCCGCCCCATTATCAACTACCGTAATGCCCCTGCACAAAAACTGGCAAAATATCTAGACAAAATTATTAGACAACACACACAAATAGACAACAACATTGCAGTAAAAAACAACACTGACCTAGTAACAAAAATAAAAGACATACACATCCCCCATAACGCCACATTAGTCTCCTTTGACATTAAAAACCTGTACACAAACATCCCCATCTCTGAAACAATCACCATCCTACAAAACAAACTCAAACAGAACAACACACCAGACGAACTTATCAATGAAATAACAGAAACTCTGAACATTATCACAAAACAAAACTACTTTACTTATAACAATAAATACTACACACAGAACGATGGCCTACCCATGGGCTCCCCCATATCCAGCATTCTAGCAGAAGTCTTCCTCCAACACTTAGAAAAAACAAAAATACTCACAAACAATGACAGACACTCACATAAAATACTATATTGGCACAGATACGTTGATGACATTCTAATACTATACAGGGGAAACAAAAGACAATGTGAACAGTTACTAACGCACATAAACAAAATACATAAAAACATAACCTTCACTGCCGAATACGAACACAACAATACCATAAACTTCTTAGACCACTCCATCACAAAACTAGAACACAGGCACAAATTCAGTATATACAGAAAACCAACTACAACTGACACACTAATACACAACACCTCCAATCACCCAATACAACACAAACTAGCTGCTTTTAGAACCATGATACATAGACTTAACAACATCCCCTTAGATGAAATAGACTACAAAGACGAACTAAACACGATAAAATATCTACCAGAATCTAACGGTTATGACCGAACAATAGTCAGTAAACTCCTACACAAAACACAAAACAAACAACAGACAAAGAAAGAAAACAACAAATTCATAACACTAACATACATCAACAAACAAACAGAAAAAATTGCCCACAAATTCAAAAAAGCAGGATACAGAATCGCTTACAAAACTGCTAACAAAACAGAACACACACTATCAAAACGCATGCCCAAAGCACAAAACAAATTCGATCTACCCGGTGTATATAAACTAAATTGTTCAAATTGCAGTAAATTCTACATAGGCCAGACAGGACGTAGCTTCAAACAGAGATACATTGAAGACACAAAAGCACTCCACACCACTACAGAATCTACCTTCGCAAACCACCTCATTGAAGCAAACCACACATATAAAAACATCGACAATAACATGAACATACTACACGTACACACAAAAGGCCGAAAACTAGACACTCTAGAACAATTAGAAATATACAAACACACAAAAACAAATAAAAACGACATCCTAAACGAACAGACACAATTCAAATCGCACGCATTATTCGAACACATCTCACCACACACACACAGCTTCAATCTTTCGAAACACTTTCTCGTCGCCAACAACAAGACGAGCAGCGCTACTAACGACAGCCTCTGATGAAGCCTTCTATAGGTGAAAGCCGGTTTAGTCTGTAAGGTAAAACTTTACGTTTTTACTTATAAAAAACTTTGTGTTCCGAGTCGTCAATATTATAGTGATATTTAGTTAAGTAACGGACACGTCATGGACAACGAAATCCAAGAAATAAAAAATAGTATCGAACTCACGGAACAACTAATAAACGTAGAAGTAAACAGAAATACAAAATTATATTCATTCGACATATCAAACATGTATACAAACATTCCCATTGAAGAAACTATAAATATTATAATAAATAATCTGAAAACAAATAACGAAAGTAACACATACATTAAACAGTTAACTAATACTTTAAAAATAATTTTAAATCAAAATTATTTTCAATACAACAACAAATTGTACTATCAAACAGATGGCCTTGCTATGGGAGCCCCAACCTCCGCTATCATATCAGAAATCTTCCTACAAAACCTCGACGAACAAATAATAAATATAATAAAATTAAATGACCCATTAGGATGTTATTTTAGATACGTTGATGACACTCTGTACATTTCCCAAAACAATGGTATAAATATAAATAAAATATTCAACTCCATAAATAATTTACATTCTAAAATAAAATTCACGTTAGAAGAAGAATCTAATAATAAATTAAATTATTTAGACTTAACAATAAAGAAAAATGAAACAAATTTTGAGTACGCAATATACAGGAAACCTTCTCAAACTGACTTAGTAATACCAAATACTTCTAATCATCCTCCCCAACACAAAATGGCAGTATTTAATTCCATGATTTACCGAATGCTTAGGATCCCATTAAATAACACAGAAAGAAACAAAGAAAGAAAAATTATCCAACAAATAGCAGTTAAAAATGGATACAAAAAAAAAACTATTAATAAATTAGAAAATAAAATTAAACATAAAATCACTAATAAAATTCCTAAAAACACTACATTTAAAAATTCATCTATTAATAATAATATAAAATATACAACCTTCACTTATTACGGAAATATAACTCAAAAACTAAATAAAATATTTAAAGATACTAATTTAAAAATATCTTATAACACAGATAATATAATTTTTAATAAAATAAAACCTAAAACTAAATCCAATACTCACAATAAAAATGGAATATATAAAATAGAATGTCCAGATTGCAATAAATTTTACGTGGGCCAGACGAAGAAAAAACTACGAGATAGATTCGTTCAACACCGCAATGCATATTTAAAACCAAATATTTATAAATCTAATTTAGCCACACATTGTCTAAATAATAACCACCAGTTTCCAAACATTGAAAATATAAAATTAATTAAAAACATACAAAAAGGTCAAAAAATGAATATTTGGGAAAATGTTAACATTTACAAACACAATAACAATAATTTATTAATTAAAGAACAAACCCAAATAAAAACAAAACAAGACGATCTATTTAAAATTATAAATTTACTAAAAAATAAAAATAAAAATAAAAATGAATAAAATATAAACAAAATTTCAAATATAACCGAGAAAACAGCTGCTGAAGAAAATAAACATTAAAACAATCGTTAACTAATCGACCTAAATCGATTATCAGTTATTTTATTTTACATTAAAATCGATACAAATTCGATTATTCGTTAATTTTATATTAATAGAATTATTTCGATTGTTATTAATTCACTTAGAAACCTCTGATGATACTGATATTTTTCAGTGAAACGTGCGTCAGGTGTTAAAAAGAATATACAATATTATCTACTTGCAGAAGAAACAAATTGAAAACATCATAAATTATATAATTACTGCAAGAAACATCGAGTTACTTATATAGAAAATGATGGATGAAAACACCATACAAGGTGATGTAACTCATTCCTATAACCAATTTATTAAACGTAAAAAACAATTAATTAATTGTTTTGGAAACATATATTTTAACAAAAAATGCCTACACCTTAATATTTTTCCAAAATACACAAAAATAATAGTAAAAAACAACAATAACAATAAAGTAAGCAAATATATTACTCAAGCCCAATATAAATGGATTAAAGACGAAATATCAAATAATTACAGAAAAATCGACTACATTAATAAACAATTAATTAATTTACATCTTCTTTTAGCCAACACACTTGATTATCATACGTGGAATAATAAATATATTAATATGCTTAAAATACTAAATAAACACAAAACAATTAAATTTAACACAATCAATAAAAAACTTAAAAATCTACTAATAAATAGTACACCTAAAGAAGATAACCAAAATTTACACACATTAAATAATAACCACACTTTTTACCCAAAATTCGTAAATTTATCTAATATTAAATTCACGGAAAACGAAATAGCTACCCTAGAATCATCAAACAAAACAAATCTTAAAAATGTAAACAAATATGTAATAGATAATATCATAGTCGAAACTGAAAACGCAATTAATAATGTAGAACAAGAAAAACAAGATAAAATAAGAACAGAAGCCTCAATGGAAATAATAAAATATATCAAAAAATATAATAACCAAAATCATCATATTAAAAATAAAAATAAACAAAATAAAACCATTAATAACATAAAACAGAAACTAACGACTAATAACCTCACTTTAACCAAAGCTGATAAGAGTAATAGTACAATAATAATTTCTCAGAAAGATTTAGACGTTAAAACAGAAGAATTTATAGTTAATAATAATTGCATAACATTAAATAAAGATCCCACAAATAAATATCAAACACAAATAACAAATATATTAAAAAATAGTAACCAAATCATAAATCCTAAAGACTCCTTTAAATATAAAATGGATAATCCTTGTGCACCAAAATTAAATTCTTTAATAAAATTACACAAAATCAATAAACCTATCAGACCTTTAATAAACGCTAGGACCGCACCAAATTATAAAATATCAAAATTATTAACTCAAATCTTAAAACATAAAATTGAACTTCCAGCAAAACACAATATAAAAAATAGTTAGAGCCATGGGCTCCCCCATATCCAGCATTCTAGCAGAAGTCTTCCTCCAACACTTAGAAAAAACAAAAATACTCACAAACAATGACAGACACTCACATAAAATACTATATTGGCACAGATACGTTGATGACATTCTAATACTATACAGGGGAAACAAAAGACAATGTGAACAGTTACTAACGCACATAAACAAAATACATAAAAACATAACCTTCACTGCCGAATACGAACACAACAATACCATAAACTTCTTAGACCTCTCCATCACAAAACTAGAACACAGGCACAAATTCAGTATATACAGAAAACCAACTACAACTGACACACTAATACACAACACCTCCAATCACCCAATACAACACAAACTAGCTGCTTTTAGAACCATGATACATAGACTTAACAACATCCCCTTAGATGAAATAGACTACAAAGACGAACTAAACACGATAAAATATCTAGCAGAATCTAATGGTTATGACAGAACAATAGTCAGTAAACTCCTACACAAAACACAAAACAAACAACAGACAAAGACAGAAAACAACAAATTCATAACACTAACATACATCAACAAACAAACAGAAAAAATTGCCCACAAATTCAAAAAAGCAGGATACAGAATCGCTTACAAAACTGCTAACAAAACAGAACACACACTATCAAAACGCATGCCCAAAGCACAAAACAAATTCGATCTACCCGGTGTATATAAACTAAATTGTTCAAATTGCAGTAAATTCTACATAGGCCAGACAGGACGTAGCTTCAAACAGAGATACATTGAAGACACAAAAGCACTCCACACCACTACAGAATCTACCTTCGCAAACCACCTCATTGAAGCAAACCACACATATAAAAACATCGACAATAACATGAACATACTACACGTACACACAAAAGGCCGAAAACTAGACACTCTAGAACAATTAGAAATATACAAACACACAAAAACAAATAAAAACGACATCTAAACGAACAGACACAATTCAAATCGCACGCATTATTCGAACACATCTCACCACACACACACACAGCTTCAATCTTTCGAAACACTTTCTCGTCGCCAACAACAAGACGAGCAGCGCTACTAACGACAGCCTCTGATGAAGCCTTCTATAGGTGAAAGCCGGTTTAGTCTGTAAGGTAAAACTTTACGTTTTTACTTATAAAAATCTTTGTGTTCCGAGTCGTCAATATTATAGTGATATTTAGTTAAGTAACGGACACGTCATGGACAACGAAATCCAAGAAATAAAAAATAGTATCGAACTCACGGAACAACTAATAAACGTAGAAGTAAACAGAAATACAAAATTATATTCATTCGACATATCAAACATGTATACAAACATTCCCATTGAAGAAACTATAAATATTATAATAAATAATCTGAAAACAAATAACGAAAGTAACACATACATTAAACAGTTAACTAATACTTTAAAAATAATTTTAAATCAAAATTATTTTCAATACAACAACAAATTGTACTATCAAACAGATGGCCTTGCTATGGGAGCCCCAACCTCCGCTATCATATCAGAAATCTTCCTACAAAACCTCGACGAACAAATAATAAATATAATAAAATTAAACGACCCATTAGGATGTTATTTTAGATACGTTGGTGACACTCTGTACATTTCCCAAAACAATGGTATAAATATAAATAAAATATTCAACTCCATAAATAATTTACATTCTAAAATAAAATTCACGTTAGAAGAAGAATCTAATAATAAATTAAATTATTTAGACTTAACAATAAAGAAAAATAAAACAAATTTTGAATACGCAATATACAGGAAACCTTCTCAAACTGACTTAGTAATACCAAATACTTCTAATCATCCTCCCCAACACAAAATGGCAGTATTTAATTCCATGATTTACCGAATGCTTAGGATCCCATTAAATAACACAGAAAGAAACAAAGAAAGAAAAATTATCCAACAAATAGCAGTTAAAAATGGATACAAAATAAAAACTATTAATAAATTAGAAAATAAAATTAAACATAAAATCACTAATAAAATTCCTAAAAACACTACATTTAAAAATTCATCTATTAATAATAATATAAAATATACAACCTTCATTTATTACGGAAATATAACTCAAAAACTAAATAAAATATTTAAAGATACTAATTTAAAAATATCTTATAACACAGATAATATAATTTTTAATAAAATAAAACCTAAAACTAAATCCAATACTCACAATAAAAATGGAATATATAAAATAGAATGTCCAGATTGCAATAAATTTTACGTGGGCCAGACGAAGAAAAAACTACGAGATAGATTCGTTCAACACCGCAATGCATATTTAAAACCAAATATTTATAAATCTAATTTAGCCACACATTGTCTAAATAATAACCACGAGTTTCCAAACATTGAAAATATAAAATTAATTAAAAACATACAAAAAGGTCAAAAAATGAATATTTGGGAAAATCTTAACATTTACAAACACAATAACAATAATTTATTAATTAAAGAACAAACCCAAATAAAAACAAAACAAGACGATCTATTTAAAATTATAAATTTACTAAAAAATAAAAATAAAAATGAATAAAATATAAACAAAATTTCAAATATAACCGAGAAAAAGCTGCTGAAGAAAATAAACATTAAAACAATCGTTAACTAATCGACCTAAATTGATTATCAGTTATTTTATTTTACATTAAAATCGATACAAATTCGATTATTCGTTAATTTTATATTAATAGAATTATTTCGATTGTTATTAATTCACTTAGAAACCTCTGATGATACTGATATTTTTCAGTGAAACGTGCGTCAGGTGTTAAAAAGAATATACAATGTTATCTACTTGCAGAAGAAATAAATTGAAAACATCATAAATTATATATATATATATATATATATACGATCGCTCATTCTTACGACTAAACATTTATTTACATTTTAACATATTATTACTACGTATAAACTTTTCTTTGTTTTAATTTACTGTCTTTTGAAATCGTCTTTATGAGCTCTTTTTTTTTTTACAAATCAATTAAAATGCATTACGCATGTCACCTCGATTTCTGATGATCTTATGACTGTTGACCGGGGTCCAGCGTTGTCCAGAGTTAGTTTTCCATTCCTCTTGTCCTGGCGTGGTCCTGTATACATCTAAGAGTGCAGCGTCGTTCTACGGCAGCATGTTCCTGGGTACGTCTAGAGTCCAGCGTCGCTCTACAGCAGCATGTGTTCCTGGATACGTCTAGAGTCCAGCATCGTTCTATGGCAGCTTTCCCATATATACTCTTGGTAGACTTATTATTGCGGTATTTACTTTTTCCGTAATATTGTCATGAATTTAACGAACATTATTTTGTTTGTTACTGCGACTTGTAATAGAATAAAAATAAACTGTTGTGCCGACGGACAGCATGTCCGGCTGCAACTGTGTCTTGAAATGAAGAGAAGGGTTTTTGGTCGAACCCTTAATTTATACCCTCTCGAGATTCTGCGCCAGTCGGCTCCAAAATCGTCCTGTCGATACCTGCATATCTCGTGACAGCCCCCACTCCCGAACCTTTTCATCTAGTTGCAATTATTAGCAAATAGCAATGTTTTGCACGGAATCGAGATAGCACAAATCATAGCTAATTCGATTAAGCACTCACTATATTAATTTGAGCGTCTTAGGGTAATCTGCGTATTTTTTATCACGTTTATTTTGCACTGTCTTCGCATAGCATGTTCTATTAACGTCTCTTTTCACTGGGGATAACTATAAATTTTACACACACTTTGGTGCCTTTGGTTTGATCATACACTAATTAGTTTTCGCACAGTGAATTAAAATAATTAATTTATTAATTACTTGGGGCGGGTTGCTGAGATTCCTGTCTGCCTGCATCACTAACACACACAAGATACACGTGTAACACACATACAATTGAGCAGGTGTTCACCGCGTGTCAGAACAGGTTAATCTCTCCCCTAATCTAACAATGAAATATTTTTGCAATCTCAGACCTGTCCATTTACCCGTAACTTATACAAATTATACAAAATTTATATTTATCTACATTAATGCCTAATACAGCATATGGCTGTATCGTTGCATTATTCCTCTGCCTGAGAAAAAAAAATTTAATAAATATTTATTTATTCAATTTTTGTCTACTTGTTCTAGACAAATATAATCATGTTATATTAACTTAACTTAAGTTTATACATCGGTAAAACAAACACATAATAATGAGTAAGTCAGTCTAACGTTCACCATGGTGGTATGCAATATTCACCCCCCATTATACAGCTGATCGGTGTGTTGACCTTGTACTGATTCAGTGGCATTGTCCCACTCTTACTCTCTCGTCTCATTATTCATACGTAGCTAATTTTTTTTTCATTGTTCTCCTTTAATCTGGTCCCATCGACCTATTTTTTTTTTTACGTGTAGCACTTCCTACACGAGTTTGCATTCTTGCACTGGTAAACATTTTGCATCTTAACATATTATGCCATTCTTCAATCTGTAATTTTACATTTCCTTACTCATACATTCTTACCTTCGTTTCTTAACTCTTTTCTTAACATGAACATTACTTATACAATACATTAACATTTCTTACATTAATCGTATACAATACATTAACCTTCATTACCTTCTATTATTACATTTCTTTACTATTACCTTTCTGATCGCTAATAATTTTCTTCATTCGTACCATTACTTTCTGAAATACACCTTTTTCGTTAGCTTCGTAGTGAGTCATTATCGGCTACAGATGACTACCTTAGAAACACATCTATATCCAGACTTTATGTGCTTAACTCTACTCGACGTTTTAATCGTAGTATTTGGAGCTCTAAATAATCTCTGCCCTTGACTTTCACTATTGCTAAGGTATGAAGATTTCACTTGATCACCCATTCTGACAATTAACATTGATTTCTCATTCTAATTATTTCTTCATATTAATAACAACATCGATAATAACATTCCTTTACAGTCATTTCTTAAATATTTCTTTACACATTTCATTTCGGGCCATTCTTTCTATTATTAATTCTTTAATCTTTTTACACATATTATTTCTTATTAATTAACTCCTTTTCTTATTAATAATTATTAACAGTAGTATTTTTCTTTTAAAAATAATTATTCATTTCTATAGAGCATTGAGTGCAGTGTCGTTTGATTTCCACCCCTCACTATTATAACAATTGCATTGGGTCTGTGCATTGTATTTTGACGTGTGGTCGCCGTTGTCGTATATTAGCCGACATGTACAGTTATTTCCGTCTCGCACCCTCATTGTGTTAACATCCCAATGTAACATAGTGACAGTGAGCTCATCTGACATCATTGCGTAACTCACCTGTTTGTACGGCATGAATTTGTTTCTTAGATGCGATGAATAACCTCTCTCTCCTCTCTCAGTATGTTCCATAATTCTCTCGTCACAATGCATTGTGTAAGGTCAGTCCGTTTGAAGCCTATATAAACAGCTGTCGACTGTTTTTTCATTCACCATTTATGATAACCTCTGTAGTTTTTATATTTATTGTGATTATCATTATGATTATCGTTCAATCGATACTTACTGTGCGTACCCTTATCACGTGTGATTTGTTTCAATTGTGTTACCTTTTTAACTTGTTTTATTTGTGTGTGAGTGTAACCACTACTTTGGATACTTCTGCTAGCACGGTACGTTTGTTTAATTAAGTGTATTTTACATTCTTCCTTACAGTTAATTATTGTTTTAAAATTATCATCAGTAATTATGCAAGTCTGTTCTCTCTTACTTTCAATTACAATTGTTTGTTCAGAAACCATCATTTCACATATTTGTTCCGTTTGTTTAACAATTCTTTCACATACATTTTCTGTGATAGTCTCAATATGTGAGTTGGTATCACCAACCTTTTCTGTTAATTCTTTTAGACTCTCCGTATTTTTATGGTGTCCTTTTTAAAATTTTCAGTCTGTTGTTCTAATTTATTATTACAATTTTCAGTCTGTTGTTCTAATTTGTTTTCTAAACTTTCTGTTTGTTCTTTAAGTTTAGCATTCAAATTTTCTGTCTGTTTTGTAACTACTTCGTCCATCATGGCCCACATCATTTTTCGAAAGGCCTCCATGTCCAAATTTCCTGGAGTCGTCATGTTGAATTATTTTGTATTTAAATATTTATTTATAATTTATTATTATTAGTGAACTGTATGCAAGGTTTTATTTATTTATTGTTGAACTGTTATTATTTATTTATTTTTATTTACTCATGTTACAATTACACCTGTTTATTTTGTTGAGCGCCAGTTATGTTTTAGTACACAACAATTAACATAACATACAGTTAATGTTTAATATAAATAATTATTACATATAATATATTTTTCATTTAACACACTTTTATTTTTAGAGCAACCATTTAACTGCAAAATTTCTAATAGTTAAATGGTGGGGATCAGGCCACACGTTCATGTGCACCAAAATTATACAACACATTTATTATATAATTTAAATTTGTGGAGCCCCACGATCTAGGAGCGCCAAAATTATACAACGTTACATATACATACATATACATGTGGGCATGTCAGGCCTCACGTTCAAGGGATACAAAATTATACAACGAATTTATATGTAAATTCGATATACAGTAATTCATGCAGGTTATATAATTATACCAGGTTTATTTATAATAAGAGTATTTTTATTTATCAATATTTAAAACTCATATTTATTATTTATTCATTATTATAAATATTCATAAACATCATTAATAATTGTCGGTCACGATATTTCTCATTATTAAATGTTTATATCTTATGATATGCAACATTACACATATTTAAAAAATCTCTTATATCTAAACATGTTAATAATCTTATATCTAGACATGTTAAATAATTGGTTTATTAATTTATTATAAAATTAAAATATTTTTATATTGAAATAAATTGTCTTATCTCAGATCTGACCTCTACTCGCTCAGTCTATATCAATCTTTAAAATTCAATTTAAATTTATATTAATTGCTTGTAGACTGGCCTTTGTTTTAATATTCAACTTTAAATTAATCCTTCTATACTTCAAATATCTAATCACTTTACTATCTATTTTGATAATAAACTCTACTCTCTTTACTTTAAATTCTCTTTCATTTATTAATGCTTATATATATATATATATACGATCGCTCAATCTTACGACTAAACATTTATTTACATTTTAACATATTATTACTACATATAAACTTTTCTTTGTTTTAATTTACTGTCTTTTGAAATCGTCTTTATGAGCTTTTTTTTTTTTTACAAATCATTTAAAATGCATTACGCATGTCACCTCGATTTCTGATGATCTTATGACTGTTGTCCGGGGTCCAGCGTTGTCCAGAGTTAGTTTTCCATTCCTCTTGTCCTGGCGTGGTCCTGGATACGTCTAGAGTCCAGCGTCGTTCTACGGCAGCATGTTCCTGGGTACGTCTAGAGTCCAGTGTCGCTCTACAGCAGCATGTGTTCCTGGATACGTCTAGAGTCCAGCGTCGTTCTACGGCAGCTTTCCCGTATATACTCTTGGTAGACTTACTATTGCGGTATTTACTTTTTCCGTAATATTGTCGTGAATTTAACGAACGTTATTTCGTTTGTTACTGCGACTTGTAATAGAATAAAAATAAACTGTTTTGCCGATGGACAGCATGTCCGGCTGCAACTGTGTCTTGAAATGAAGAGAAGGGTTTTTGGTCGAACCCTTAATTTATACCCTTTCGAGATTCCGCGCCAGTCGGCTCCAAAATCGTCCTGTCGATACCTGCATATCTCGTGACAGCCCCCACTCCTGAACCTTTTCATCTATTTGCAATTATTAGCAAATAGCAATGTTACTATGTGTAATATAATTTTGGAACAAAATTTTAATAAACAGGGAATTCTATGTTATAGTACATAATAATAAAAATAAAGTGTTGGTGAGTCTCTGGGGTTTTAGGGATAGAGGTTTGTGCTTTGTTGTGTTCCTGTATAATCTCATTTGTAGATTATATAATTTAGAAAATTTTGTATTGAAATTGAAGTAGGAAATTGAGTTTTTTTAATGTAAATTCTAAGGATGTAATGTGTGCTTATTGTCATATGTGAATTATAATATACAGCCAGTAATGCTAGATTAAGTTTTTTTTTTTATTTGTCACCTGACCCCGATGTAACCTGTACAAAGGGGCTTCCTTATACGGACTTGGTAATTTATATCTTCTGCTAAGTAGTTTTTTGTTGTTGTAGTGTTACAGTCATTAGCTGGGATAGTGATACGGCTCTCACATGCCATCTATCAAGTGTGATTGGCGACCCGAATTATGTTCCTTCACATTTGGTGACCCTGCCAGGATGTTGGTAAATTTTTATTGGTCCCCTTTTATCCTGTCAGGACTTTTAATTTAACAGTCTAGGCCAGTCCAGAGTACAGAAGTGGGTTTGGGAAGGTGACAAATTATTGTGAATATGGAATGAAAATTGATTCAACAGTGATGAACGACTCAGGGGAGCATCCTCCCCAGCGTTATTATTAAATTATTTTATGGTAAAAATAATACAGAAAGAAATAAAGAAAATTTATTATTTAACTTTGAAAGGAAATTGTGTACTTATTTTTACAGTCAACAAGTTACATACATAACCACGCGAAGCCTAACCTTGTGAAGATAGTTGAGGCGACACCTAGTACACATTTTATGAATTAAATTTAAGAAAAAAAAAATAGTTGAACTGAATACCAATCATGAACTCTAATAAATCTTTTAAAACCATCATATGCTAAAATAAACCTTAATTACAGTTAAAACCCCATTATTAATTCATATTACAGATTTGTCTCCCAACAATGTGAGGCTTGTCAGTGTTTATTAATTATTACAATCAGACTAAAAAAATAATCATTTACTTAATTTTATATATCATAACTGACAACCAACTTGTGAGGCTGAGAGTAAAAGATAATATTTTATAATTGTATAATATTTTACCAATTTTTCTACTTAGCGATGACTACAATAAGATAAAAAAATGCCACAAAGAGCAACATGTTAACGAACCAAGGATACGTAGACTGAAATGGACATGCAAGAAAAGGAAGCAGAACCTGTTACAATGTTACATGCAAGAAAAGGAAATGGAGAACCTACAGCGGAAACAAGTGAAACAACAGGGAATATTAATTTCTAGAGCACCATGGAATTTATGGCCGAACAGAACAGGTGATTGACAGAAACATTAAAACAACAGATGGAAAATAACAACAAAGCTCTTAGCAAGAAATTGACCATAACAACGAGACACTAAAGCAATGGGTAGAAGGAGGCTATAAAACAACAAATAGCAGAGACCAATGAGAAAATTGAGAGAACCAGTGAAGCATTATTACAATTCAGAGAAGAGATATTAAACCAAATTAATAATGCTGAAGATAATAGTAAGATTAGAGTAGAAATGCTACAACAAGAAACTTGAGAAAGATTACAGAAATTACAGGACGCCAATGAACAAATTGACCATATAGGTAATAACTTGGGACAAGTACAACACCAAGTAACCAGCAATAAGGAAAGGATTGAAGAAAAACAACACAGAGAAATAATAAATGTCCCAGACGAACTAGAATCTTTCGAAATAGACCCATGAGTTATACACATATTCCACTGGGGGAGAATAAAGAGACCGTTAATTTCAAGGTAACACAGCGAATGTGAACTGTTTGCCTGTATCTATTCTTGAAATTAACAGAAAACAATTTAAAATGAGAAGAAAATTTTTAATTGATAATTTATTTAATTCTAGTCAATTTGCATATTAAAAACTTTCAATAAAATTGGACTGCCAGTGACGCAATACATTGATCAAGTTGTCACTGATCCATGGGATAAATGTGTGAATTACAAAATGGAGGTATGCAGAAATGTAGTGTGAGAGTATAATGTAAGTTTGAGTAATGGTTTTTAAGTAAGTAAAACCATTCAACATTTCACACATATTTGTTTTACAAGTGACCATTTACAGATTTATTTTGAAAGTAGCTGGAAAATTTTCATAATTTTACATTTAATGACGTTTTATATAATGAATAATTAACTAAAAAGAATATGAAATTAAGTTTTGTAAGTTATACTATCAATGTAATTATTCTGTCATAGAAAAAGATCTTCATTTGAAAGAAGAAATTAATGAAGGAGAGAGAATATACAGTTTGTTGAACTGGTATAGTGAATTCATAAAGAATTTGTATATGTTATCACAAGACAAATGGTACCAATCGTGCATTATCTTATATTTTTGTTCCTTTAAAGGGCTGTTGGATGAGAAACTAATTGCTGCTGGTGCAGCGAGTGATTCACTCAGGTTGCAGTTTGATGTGTACTGGCTGCTCTTGCTGTTAGTTCTGTGCCATAGTCCTCTTTGTTTGACAGCAGGATAGAGCCTACTGCTTTCCCAGTCTACTGTTTCACTTCACTTTCTTCTTCATCCCACTCTCCTCATTCTTTCTGCTTGCTTCACATCATCCAAAGGAGTGAATTTTGCGGGTTAGCCACACTCTTTTTATTCCTCAAAGGTTGGTCATTGCCACAAGCCTATCATAGGGCTGCTGAGTTCTGATTGACTCGCTTTGAGACTCCAGTTTCCTGCCATGTGTTTGTGATGAATCTAACACATGATTACTGCATAGGCTCACTGCAATTACTCCAGGCTGACACAGGGAACAGATGTTTCTCCTTATTTGATAATTTGTTATATTTTGTATTATCTATTATATTATCAAATAACAAATTACTTCTGTAAGTATAGTTACTTTTTATTACTATATTTGTACATGATGCATGTCACAGAATCAACCTGTACCCTCAGAGGTTTATTTATAAATTTATGAATAATTGATTTTGTTTTGATGTCAGTGTTAATTAACGAATTACCAGTTCTACTTCACAGACGTTTAATGAAGAAATTTGTGTTAGTGGTTGAAATCACAATCAGAATGATCACTGTTGCACACCACTATATAAAAATTATTCCGATTAGCGCTTTCAAGCTTCACAGCTCATTGTCAGATCAGGAATAGACACGAAATATGTGAAACCCAACCCTTCACCCCTCTCCCTCACCCTGCACACCCACAACAAACTAAAAATTAATGACCCCTCCCCACCCCCTAAACTCTGTCTCACCATCTGTACAGTTACATATTTTTCTAGTAAATTCCTTGTGTTTCAGTGTGTGTGTGTGTGTGTGCATCCTTTTAAACTACCCTCTTCCTCTCCACACACGTGGGTCAGTCACACACCCTTATTTTAAAACAACCAATTAGTACTATGAAATATAATTCTTAATCTTATCTATCTGCCCTCTCTCATTTACTTCTTAATCATGTTATAAAATATTTCTTCATTATCAAATTTAATTTTAATATTAATTAAATTGTCTAACCCTTTTTCTCTTTCTTTCAATATTTCTAACTCCTCTCTAAGCTTCCTTTCAACTGTGTTATTTACTACTTTTACAATTTCGTATTCTTCCAAAGGATTAACAAACTTGTGGTTGTCTTCTATGAAATGTCTTGCATATAACGAATTGGTTGTTCTATTACCTTCTCCACGTTTGTGGTCAGACAACCTGCATACGAATTTTCGTCCTGTCTCCCCTAGGTACACTTTGTTGCAGTCTTTACATTTTAATTTATAAATTCCGCTTTTCTGTAATACTGGAATTTTTTCTATATTCTTATTCCTTATCTTATCAAATACCGTTTCACATTTTTTAATAGCTATATCTACTCCATATTTATTAAAACATTTTATAATTTTTCTAGTATGTGAACCTATGTATGTCAATGACCCTGCATAATTCTTTCGTTCTGGTTCTATTTTAGCTTTTTGTATGTTGACCCTTTTCATAACTTTATCCACTATGTTGGTGCTATAATTATTATTCCTTACAATTCCCTTTATCGTTTTTAACTCCTTATCTTTTGATTCGGTCTCTTTTAAACACTTCTGAGCTCTGTAACAAAAGGAATTGATTGCCGCCATTTTATATCTGTATGGGTGGTAAGACTCTCTTGGTATAATTATATCAGAATACGACTCTTTCCTAAATATCCCAAACTGTAGTTTCTCATTATCTTTAATTTCTATGTTTAAATCTAAGTAATTTATTTGCTTACCTCCTATCTCTTCCTTAAATTGTAAGTTTTTATCCTTATTATTTACCTCCTTTATAAACTCATGCACTTCTTCTATGCTTCCTTCCCAAATTACTAATACATCATCAACGTATCTAGACCATAATTTTATATTGTCTTTATACTTAGTGGAAGTTATTAATTGCTTTTCAAAATCATTCATGTATATTTCAGCAAGAATAGGGGATAATGAAGACCCCATAGGTAAACCTTTTTTCTGTATATAAAACTTGTTATTAAACCTAAAATAGTTCTGATTTACACATTCTTTAATTACTTTCATCAACTGCTTTTTATACCTGTATTCTCCCATATTATTATCGTTTATTAACTTAATAACTTTATTTACTGTGATATTAGTAAACATGTCCTTAACATCCAGTGATATCAATTTTGTATTTACATTAATGCTAATATTTTCTAATTTTTCTATCAATTTTAAATTATTCTCTATGTTGTATTTTGTCCCAAATTCATATTTCTCTTTCAGTACTCTGCTAACTTCCTTTGATAATTTATAAATAGGTGCATTAATAAAAGAAACAATCGGTCTAATTGTTTTTCCTTCTTTATGTATCTTAACCTGACTTTTAAAAGTTGGTGCTGTTGGATTACTTTCCAATAAATACTTTTTCTTATTTTCTTCTATAAATGTTATCTGTTTCATCATTTGTTTTATCCTTGACTGGTACTTACTTGTATAATCATACTTTATTTCCTCGTATGGTCCTTCCCTTATAAATTCTTCCGTTTTCTTTATGTATTCTTCCTTTCTCATTAGTACCATTGTATTTCCTTTATCCGCCTTCGTAACTATAATATCATTCTTCTTTATTTTATTCTTTAGTTTAGTTACAGTTGCTTTGATTTTTTGTTCATTCTTTGAATTATACAAACTTTTCTTAAATATTTTATCTACTACATTCCCTACTTCCCACCTTATTCTTTTTTTATCATTTTCATTTCCTAGTTTTTGTATTATGCTTTCGCATTCAATAATCGTTTTTTCTTGATTTAATTCTGGTGGCGGTGCATATTTTAAGCCTTTCGCTAACATTTCTTTTTCTTCCGTATTGAAATTTACCTCTGTAAGGTTTATAACTCTTTTTTCATAGTTATTCTTAGAGAGGTGTTCCTTTTTTACTTCGTTCTTTCTTATTAATTTATTTAACTTAACTACCATTTTTTTATTTTTATTTTCCAATTTCTTTTCTACGTACCCCAAACCAAAATTATATAATATTTCTTCTAACTCTACATACGAGTATATTCTTAATAATTCTATGTGTCTGTCATATAATTCCCTATTATATCTATTGATTAAGCCGTAGAGTGACCTTATTTCCAGTTTTATCCACAACTTCTCGCTTTGTTCTTTTACTTTTTTGGCTACACTGTTCTTATTTTTAATTTTAACTTGAGCGTACTTTGGGATGACATTATTATCCAGACATTGTTTATTAAACCATATTTTACTTAAAACCCTCTTCAATTTAACTTTTAACTTAAGATATTTAAAAACTTTACTTACCTTATTGTTGTCGTTTATTACCTCATTGTTGTTGTCCATTACCTGTAGTCGATTGCACATCTTAACAGACGTTTAATGAAGAAATTTGTGTTAGTGGTTGAAATCACAATCAGAATGATCACTTTTGCACACCACTATATAAAAATTATTCCGATTAGCTCTTTCAAGCTTCACAGCTCATCGTCAGATCAGGAATAGACACGAAATATGTGAAACCCAACCCTTCACCCCTCTCCCTCACCCTGCTCACCCACAACAAACTAAAAATTAATGACCCTTCCCCACCCCCTAAACTCTGTCTCACCATCTGTACAGTTACATATTTTTCTAGTAAATTCCTTGTGTTTCAGTGTGTGTGTGTGTGTGTGTGTGCATCCTTTTAAACTACCCTCTTTCTCTCCACACACGTGGGTCAGTCACACACCCTTATTTTAAAACAACCAATTAGTACTATGAAAAATAATTCTTAATCTTATCTATCTGCCCTCTCTCATTTACTTCTTAATCATGTTATAAAATATTTCTTCATTATCAAATTTAATTTTAATATTAATTAAATTGTCTAACCCTTTTTCTCTTTCTTTCAATATTTCTAACTCCTCTCTAAGCTTCCTTTCAACTGTGTTATTTACTACTTTTACAATTTCGTATTCTTCCAAAGGATTAACAAACTTGTGGTTGTCTTCTATGAAATGTCTTGCATATAACGAATTGGTTGTTCTATTACCTTCTCCACGTTTGTGGTCAGACAACCTGCATACGAATTTTCGTCCTGTCTCCCCTAGGTACACTTTGTTGCAGTCTTTACATTTTAATTTATAAATTCCGCTTTTCTGTAATACTGGAATTTTTTCTATATTCTTATTCCTTATCTTATCAAATACCGTTTCACATTTTTTAATAGCTATATCTACTCCATATTTATTAAAACATTTTATAATTTTTCTAGTATGTGAACCTATGTATGTCAATGACCCTGCATAATTCTTTCGTTCTGGTTCTATTTTAGCTTTTTGTATGTTGACCCTTTTCATAACTTTATCCACTATGTTGGTGCTATAATTATTATTCCTTACAATTCCCTTAATCGTTTTTAACTCCTTATCTTTTGATTCGGTCTCTTTTAAACACTTCTGAGCTCTGTAACAAAAGGAATTGATTGCCGCCATTTTATATCTGTATGGGTGGTAAGACTCTCTTGGTATAATTATATCAGAATACGACTCTTTCCTAAATATCCCAAACTGTAGTTTCTCATTATCTTTAATTTCTATGTTTAAATCTAAGTAATTTATTTGCTTACCTCCTATCTCTTCCTTAAATTGTAAGTTTTTATCCTTATTATTTACCTCCTTTATAAACTCATGCACTTCTTCTATGCTTCCTTCCCAAATTACTAATACATCATCAACGTATCTAGACCATAATTTTATATTGTCTTTATACTTAGTGGAAGTTATTAATTGCTTTTCAAAATCATTCATGTATATTTCAGCAAGAATAGGGGATAATGAAGACCCCATAGGTAAACCTTTTTTCTGTATATAAAACTTGTTATTAAACCTAAAATAGTTCTGATTTACACATTCTTTAATTACTTTCATCAACTGCTTTTTATACCTGTATTCTCCCATATTATTATCGTTTATTAACTTAATAACTTTATTTACTGTGATATTAGTAAACATGTCCTTAACATCCAGTGATATCAATTTTGTATTTACATTAATGCTAATATTTTCTAATTTTTCTATCAATTTTACATTATTCTCTATGTTGTATTTTGTCCCAAATTCATATTTCTCTTTCAGTACTCTGCTAACTTCCTTTGATAATTTATAAATAGGTGCATTAATAAAAGAAACAATCGGTCTAATTGTTTTTCCTTCTTTATGTATCTTAACCTGACTTTTAAAAGTTGGTGCTGTTGGATTACTTTCCAATAAATACTTTTTCTTATTTTCTTCTATAAATGTTATCTGTTTCATCATTTGTTTTATCCTTGACTGGTACTTACTTGTATAATCATACTTTATTTCCTCGTATGGTCCTTCCCTTATAAATTCTTCCGTTTTCTTTATGTATTCTTCCTTTCTCATTAGTACCATTGTATTTCCTTTATCCGCCTTCGTAACTATAATATCATTCTTCTTTATTTTATTCTTTAGTTTAGTTACAGTTGCTTTGATTTTTTGTTCATTCTTTGAATTATACAAACTTTTCTTAAATATTTTATCTACTACATTCCCTACTTCCCACCTTATTCTTTTTTTTATCATTTTCATTTCCTAGTTTTTGTATTATGCTTTCGCATTCAATAATCGTTTTTTCTTGATTTAATTCTGGTGGCGGTGCACATTTTAAGCCTTTCGCTAACATTTCTTTTTCTTCCGTATTGAAATTTACCTCTGTAAGGTTTATAACTCTTTTTTCATAGTTATTCTTAGAGAGGTGTTCCTTTTTTACTTCGTTCTTTCTTATTAATTTATTTAACTTAACTACCATTTTTTTATTTTTATTTTCCAATTTCTTTTCTACGTACCCCAAACCAAAATTATATAATATTTCTTCTAACTCTACATACGAGTATATTCTTAATAATTCTATGTGTCTGTCATATAATTCCCTATTATATCTATTGATTAAGCCGTAGAGTGACCTTATTTCCAGTTTTATCCACAACTTCTCGCTTTGTTCTTTTACTTTTTTGGCTACACTGTTCTTATTTTTAATTTTAACTTGAGCGTACTTTGGGATGACATTATTATCCAGACATTGTTTATTAAACCATATTTTACTTAAAACCCTCTTCAATTTAACTTTTAACTTAAGATATTTAAAAACTTTACTTACCTTATTGTTGTCGTTTATTACCTCATTGTTGTTGTCCATTACCTGTAGTCGATTGCACATCTTAACAGACGTTTAATGAAGAAATTTGTGTTAGTGGTTGAAATCACAATCAGAATGATCACTTTTGCACACCACTATATAAAAATTATTCCGATTAGCTCTTTCAAGCTTCACAGCTCATCGTCAGATCAGGAATAGACACGAAATATGTGAAACCCAACCCTTCACCCCTCTCCCTCACCCTGCTCACCCACAACAAACTAAAAATTAATGACCCTTCCCCACCCCCTAAACTCTGTCTCACCATCTGTACAGTTACATATTTTTCTAGTAAATTCCTTGTGTTTCAGTGTGTGTGTGTGTGTGTGTGCATCCTTTTAAACTACCCTCTTTCTCTCCACACACGTGGGTCAGTCACACACCCTTATTTTAAAACAACCAATTAGTACTATGAAAAATAATTCTTAATCTTATCTATCTGCCCTCTCTCATTTAC
This sequence comes from Magicicada septendecula, assembly GCA_034769895.1. NCBI lineage: Eukaryota > Metazoa > Arthropoda > Insecta > Hemiptera > Cicadidae > Magicicada > Magicicada septendecula. The sequence continues at coordinate 227,905,697 of CM068369.1, forward strand.
TTCTTAATCATGTTATAAAATATTTCTTCAGTATCAAATTTAATTTTAATATTAATTAAATTGTCTAACCCTTTTTCTCTTTCTTTCAATATTTCTAACTCCTCTCTAAGCTTCCTTTCAACTGTGTTATTTACTACTTTTACAATTTCGTATTCTTCCAAAGGATTAACAAACTTGTGGTTGTCTTCTATGAAATGGCTTGCATATAACGAATTGGTTGTTCTATTACCTTCTCCACGTTTGTGGTCAGACAACCTGCATACGAATTTTCGTCCTGTCTCCCATAGGTACACTTTGTTGCAGTCTTTACATTTTAATTTATAAATTCCGCTTTTCTGTAATACTGGAATTTTTTCTATATTCTTATTCCTTATCTTATCAAATACCGTTTCACATTTTTTAATAGCTATATCTACTCCATATTTATTAAAACATTTTATAATTTTTCTAGTATGTGAACCTATGTATGTCAATGACCCTGCATAATTCTTTCGTTCTGGTTCTATTTTAGCTTTTTGTATGTTGACCCTTTTCATAACTTTATCCACTATGTTGGTGCTATAATTATTATTCCTTACAATTCCCTTTATCGTTTTTAACTCCTTATCTTTTGATTCGGTCTCTTTTAAACACTTCTGAGCTCTGTAACAAAAGGAATTGATTGCCGCCATTTTATATCTGTATGGGTGGTAAGACTCTCTTGGTATAATTATATCAGAATACGACTCTTTCCTAAATATCCCAAACTGTAGTTTCTCATTATCTTTAATTTCTATGTTTAAATCTAAGTAATTTATTTGCTTACCTCCTATCTCTTCCTTAAATTGTAAGTTTTTATCCTTATTATTTACCTCCTTTATAAACTCATGCACTTCTTCTATGCTTCCTTCCCAAATTACTAATACATCATCAACGTATCTTGACCATAATTTTATATTGTCTTTATACTTAGTGGAAGTTATTAATTGTTTTTCAAAATCATTCATGTATATTTCAGCAAGAATAGGGGATAATGAAGACCCCATAGGTAAACCTTTTTTCTGTATATAAAACTTGTTATTAAACCTAAAATAGTTCTGATTTACACATTCTTTAATTACTTTCATCAACTGCTTTTTATACATGTATTCTCCCATATTATTATCGTTTATTAACTTAACAACTTTATTTACTGTGATATTAGTAAACATGTCCTTAACATCCAGTGATATCAATTTTGTATTTACATTAATGCTAATATTTTCTAATTTTTCTATCAATTTTACATTATTCTCTATGTTGTATTTTTTCCCAAATTCATATTTCTCTTTCAGTACTCTGCTAACTTCCTTTGATAATTTATAAATAGGTGCATTAATAAAAGAAACAATCGGTCTAATTGTTTTTCCTTCTTTATGTATCTTAACCTGACTTTTAAAAGTTGGTGCTGTTGGATTACTTTCCAATAAATACTTTTTCTTATTTTCTTCTATAAATGTTATCTGTTTCATCATTTGTTTTATCCTTGACTGGTACTTACTTGTATAATCATACTTTATTTCCTCGTATGGTCCTTCCCTTATAAATTCTTCCGTTTTCTTTATGTATTCTTCCTTTCTCATTAGTACCATTGTATTTCCTTTATCCGCCTTCGTAACTATAATATCATTCTTCTTTATTTTATTCTTTAGTTTAGTTACAGTTGCTTTGATTTTTTGTTCATTCTTTGAATTATACAAACTTTTCTTAAATATTTTATCTACTACATTCCCTACTTCCCACCTTATTCTTTTTTTATCATTTTCATTTCCTAGTTTTTGTATTATGCTTTCGCATTCAATAATCGTTTTTTCTTGATTTAATTCTGGTGGCGGTGCATATTTTAAGCCTTTCGCTAACATTTCTTTTTCTTCCGTATTGAAATTTACCTCTGTAAGGTTTGTAACTCTTTTTTCATAGTAATTCTTAGAGAGGTGTTCCTTTTTTACTTCGTTCTTTCTTATTAATTTATTTAACTTAACTACCATTTTTTTATTTTTATTTTCCAATTTCTTTTCTACGTACCCCAAACCAAAATTATATAATATTTCTTCTAACTCTACATACGAGTATATTCTTAATAATTCTATGTGTCTGTCATATAATTCCCTATTAAATCTATTGATTAAGCCGTAGAGTGACCTTATTTCCAGTTTTATCCACAACTTCTCGCTTTGTTCTTTTACTTTTTTGGCTACATTGTTCTTATTTTTAATTTTAACTTGAGCGTACTTTGGGATGACATTATTATCCAGACATTGTTTATTAAACCATATTTTACTTAAAACCCTCTTCAATTTAACTTTTAACTTAAGATATTTAAAAACTTTACTTACCTTATTGTTGTCGTTTATTACCTCATTGTTGTTGTCCATTACCTGTAGTCGATTGCACATCTTAACAGACGTTTAATGAAGAAATTTGTGTTAGTGGTTGAAATCACAATCAGAATGATCACTTTTGCACACCACTATATAAAAATTATTCCGATTAGCTCTTTCAAGCTTCACAGCTCATTGTCAGATCAGGAATGGACACGAAATATGTGAAACCCAACCCTTCACCCCTCTCCCTCACCCTGCTCACCCACAACAAACTAAAAATTAATGACCCTTCCCCACCCCCTAAACTCTGTCTCACCATCTGTACAGTTACATATTTTTCTAGTAAATTCCTTGTGTTTCAGTGTGTGTGTGTGTGTGTGTGTGTGTGTGTGTGTGTGTGTGTGTGTGTGTGCATCCTTTTAAACTACCATCTTTCTCTCCACACACGTGGGTCAGTCACACACCCTTATTTTAAAACAACCAATTAGTACTATGAAAAATAATTCTTAATCTTATCTATCTGCCCTCTCTCATTTACTTCTTAATCATGTTATAAAATATTTCTTCATTATCAAATTTAATTTTAATATTAATTAAATTGTCTAACCCTTTTTCTCTTTCTTTCAATATTTCTAACTCCTCTCTAAGCTTCCTTTCAACTGTGTTATTTACTACTTTTACAATTTCGTATTCTTCCAAAGGATTAACAAACTTGTGGTTGTCTTCTATGAAATGTCTTGCATATAACGAATTGGTTCTTCTATTACCTTCTCCACGTTTGTGGTCAGACAACCTGCATACGAATTTTCGTCCTGTCTCCCATAGGTACACTTTGTTGCAGTCTTTACATTTTAATTTATAAATTCCGCTTTTCTGTAATACTGGAATTTTTTCTATATTCTTATTCCTTATCTTATCAAATACCGTTTCACATTTTTTAATAGCTATATCTACTCCATATTTATTAAAACATTTTATAATTTTTCTAGTATGTGAACCTATGTATGTCAATGACCCTGCATAATTCTTTCGTTCTGGTTCTATTTTAGCTTTTTGTATGTTGACCCTTTTCATAACTTTATCCACTATGTTTGTGCTATAATTATTATTCCTTACAATTCCCTTTATCGTTTTTAACTCCTTATCTTTTGATTCGGTCTCTTTTAAACACTTCTGAGCTCTGTAACAAAAGGAATTGATTGCCGCCATTTTATATCTGTATGGGTGGTAAGACTCTCTTGGTATAATTATATCAGAATACGACTCTTTCCTAAATATCCCAAACTGTAGTTTCTCATTATCTTTAATTTCTATGTTTAAATCTAAGTAATTTATTTGCTTACCTCCTATCTCTTCCTTAAATTGTAAGTTTTTATCCTTATTATTTACCTCCTTTATAAACTCATGCACTTCTTCTATGCTTCCTTCCCAAATTACTAATACATCATCAACGTATCTAGACCATAATTTTATATTGTCTTTATACTTAGTGGAAGTTATTAATTGTTTTTCAAAATCATTCATGTATATTTCAGCAAGAATAGGGGATAATGAAGACCCCATAGGTAAACCTTTTTTCTGTATATAAAACTTGTTATTAAACCTAAAATAGTTCTGATTTACACATTCTTTAATTACTTTCATCAACTGCTTGTTATACATGTATTCTCCCATATTATTATCGTTTATTAACTTAATAACTTTATTTACTGTGATATTAGTAAACATGTCCTTAACATCCAGTGATATCAATTTTGTATTTACATTAATGCTAATGTTTTTTAATTTTTCTATCAATTTTACATTATTCTCTATGTTGTATTTTGTCCCAAATTCATATTTCTCTTTCAGTACTCTGCTAACTTCCTTTGATAATTTATAAATAGGTGCATTAATAAAAGAAACAATCGGTCTAATTGTTTTTCCTTCTTTATGTATCTTAACCTGACTTTTAAAAGTTGGTGCTGTTGGATTACTTTCCAATAAATACTTTTTCTTATTTTCTTCTATAAATGTTATCTGTTTCATCATTTGGTTTATCCTTGACTGGTACTTACTTGTATAATCATACTTTATTTCCTCGTATGGTCCTTCCCTTATAAATTCTTCCGTTTTCTTTATGTATTCTTCCTTTCTCATTAGTACCATTGTATTTCCTTTATCTGCCTTCGTAACTATAATATCATTCTTCTTTATTTTATTCTTTAGTTTAGTTACAGTTGCTTTGATTTTTTGTTCATTCTTTGAATTATACAAACTTTTCTTAAATATTTTATCTACTACATTCCCTACTTCCCACCTTATTCTTTTTTTATCATTTTCATTTCCTAGTTTTTGTATTATGCTTTCGCATTCAATAATCGTTTTTTCTTGATTTAATTCTGGTGGCGGGGCGTATTTTATGCCTTTCACTAACATTTCTTTTTCTTCCGTATTGAAATTTACCTCTGTAAGGTTTATAACTCTTTTTTCATAGTTATTCTTAGAGAGGTGTTCCTTTTTTACTTCGTTCTTTCTTATTAATTTATTTAACTTAACTACCATTTTTTTATTTTTATTTTCCAATTTCTTTTCTACGTACCCCAAACCAAAATTATATAATATTTCTTCTAACTCTACATACGAGTATATTCTTAATAATTCTATGTGTCTGTCATATAATTCCCTATTATATCTATTGATTAAGCCGTAGAGTGACCTTATTTCCAGTTTTATCCACAACTTCTCGCTTTGTTCTTTTACTTTTTTGGCTACACTGTTCTTATTTTTAATTTTAACTTGAGCGTACTTTGGGATGACATTATTATCCAGACATTGTTTATTAAACCATATTTTACTTAAAACCCTCTTCAATTTAACTTTTAACTTAAGATATTTAAAAACTTTACTTACCTTATTGTTGTCGTTTATTACCTCATTGTTGTTGTCCATTACCTGTAGTCGATTGCACATCTTAACAGACGTTTAATGAAGAAATTTTTGTTAGTGGTTGAAATCACAATCAGAATGATCACTGTTGCACACCACTATATAAAAATTATTCCGATTAGCGCTTTCAAGCTTCACAGCTCATCGTCATATCAGGAATAGACACGAAATATGTGAAACCCAACCCTTCACCCCTCTCCCTCACCCTGCTCACCAACAACAAACTAAAAATTAATGACCCTTCCCCACCCCCTAAACTCTGTCTCACCATCTGTACAGTTACATATTTTTCTAGTAAATTCCTTGTGTTTCAGTGTGTGTGTGTGTGTGTGTGTGTGTGTGTGTGTGTGTGTGTGTGTGTGTGTGTGTGTGTGTGTGTGCATCCTTTTAAACTACCCTCTTCCTCTCCACACACGTGGGTCAGTCACACACCCTTATTTTAAAACAACCAATTAGTACTATGAAATATAATTCTTAATCTTATCTATCTGCCCTCTCTCATTTACTTCTTAATCATGTTATAAAATATTTCTTCATTATCAAATTTAATTTTAATATTAATTAAATTGTCTAACCCTTTTTCTCTTTCTTTCAATATTTCTAACTCCTCTCTAAGCTTCCCTTCAACTGTGTTATTTACTACTTTTACAATTTCGTATTCTTCCAAAGGATTAACAAACTTGTGGTTGTCTTCTATGAAATGTCTTGCATATAACGAATTGGTTGTTCTATTACCTTCTCCACGTTTGTGGTCAGACAACCTGCATACAAATTTTCGTCCTGTCTCCCCTAGGTACACTTTGTTGCAGTCTTTACATTTTAATTTATAAATTCCGCTTTTCTGTAATACTGGAATTTTTTCTATATTCTTATTCCTTATCTTATCAAATACCGTTTCACATTTTTTAATAGCTATATCTACTCCATATTTATTAAAACATTTTATAATTTTTCTAGTATGTGAACCTATGTATGTCAATGACCCTGCATAATTCTTTCGTTCTGGTTCTGTTTTAGCTTTTTGTATGTTGACCCTTTTCATAACTTTATCCACTATGTTGGTGCTATAATTATTATTCCTTACAATTCCCTTTATCGTTTTTAACTCCTTATCTTTTGATTCGGTCTCTTTTAAACACTTCTGAGCTCTGTAACAAAAGGAATTGATTGCCGCCATTTTATATCTCTATGGGTGGTAAGACTCTCTTGGTATAATTATATCAGAATACGACTCTTTCCTAAATATCCCAAACTGTAGTTTCTCATTATCTTTAATTTCTATGTTTAAATCTAAGTAATTTATTTGCTTACCTCCTATCTCTTCCTTAAATTGTAAGTTTTTATCCTTATTATTTACCTCCTTTATAAACTCATGCACTTCTTCTATGCTTCCTTCCCAAATTACTAATACATCATCAACGTATCTAGACCATAATTTTATATTGTCTTTATACTTAGTGGAAGTTATTAATTGCTTTTCAAAATCATTCATGTATATTTCAGCAAGAATAGGGGATAATGAAGACCCCATAGGTAAACCTTTTTTCTGTATATAAAACTTGTTATTAAACCTAAAATAGTTCTGATTTACACATTCTTTAATTACTTTCATCAACTGCTTTTTATACTTGTATTCTCCCATATTATTATCGTTTATTAACTTAATAACTTTATTTACTGTGATATTAGTAAACATGTCCTTAACATCCAGTGATATCAATTTTGTATTTACATTAATGCTAATATTTTCTAATTTTTCTATCAATTTTAAATTATTCTCTATGTTGTATTTTGTCCCAAATTCATATTTCTCTTTCAGTACTCTGCTAACTTCCTTTGATAATTTATAAATAGGTGCATTAATAAAAGAAACAATCGGTCTAATTGGTTTTCCTTCTTTATGTATCTTAACCTGACTTTTAAAAGTTGGTGCTGTTGGATTACTTTCCAATAAATACTTTTTCTTATTTTCTTCTATAAATGTTATCTGTTTCATCATTTGTTTTATCCTTGACTGGTACTTACTTGTATAATCATACTTTATTTCCTCGTATGGTCCTTCCCTTATAAATTCTTCCGTTTTCTTTATGTATTCTTCCTTTCTCATTAGTACCATTGTATTTCCTTTATCCGCCTTCGTAATTATAATATCATTCTTCTTTATTTTATTCTTTAGTTTAGTTACAGTTGCTTTGATTTTTTGTTCATTCTTTGAATTATACAAACTTTTCTTAAATATTTTATCTACTACATTCCCTACTTCCCACCTTATTCTTTTTTTTTTATCATTTTCATTTCCTAGTTTTTGTATTATGCTTTCGCATTCAATAATCGTTTTTTCTTGATTTAATTCTGGTGGCAGGGCGTATTTTAAGCCTTTCGCTAACATTACTTTTTCTTCCGTATTGAAATTTACCTCTGTAAAGTTTATTACTCTTTTTTCATAGTTATTCTTAGAGAGGTGTTCCTTTTTTACTTCGTTCTTTCTCATTAATTTATTTAACTTAACTACCATTTTTTTATTTTTATTTTCCAATTTCTTTTCTACGTACCCCAAACCAAAATTATATAATATTTCTTCTAACTCTACATACGAGTATATTCTTAATAATTCTATGTGTCTGTCATGCACACACACACACACACTGAAACACAAGGAATTTACTAGAAAAATATGTAACTTTACAGACGGTGAGACAGAGTTTAGGGGGTGGGGAAGGGTCATTAATTTTTAGTTTGTTGTGGGTGAGCAGGGTGTGGGAGAGGGGTGAAGGGTTGGGTTTCACATATTTCGTGTCTATTCCTGATCTGACGATGAGCTGAAGCTTGAAAGCGCTAATCGGAATAATTTTTATATAGTGGTGTGCAACAGTGATCATTCTGATTGTGATTTCAACCACTAACACAAATTTCTTCATTAAACGTCTGTTAAGATGTGCAATCGACTACAGGTAATGGACAACAACAATGAGGTAATAAACGACAACAATAAGGTAAGTAAAGTTTTTAAATATCTTAAGTTAAAAGTTAAATTGAAGAGGGTTTTAAGTAAAATATGGTTTAATAAACAATGTCTGGATAATAATGTCATCCCAAAGTACGCTCAAGTTAAAATTAAAAATAAGAACAGTGTAGCCAAAAAAGTAAAAGAACAATGGAGAAGTTGTGGATAAAACTGGAAATAAGGTCACTCTACGGCTTAATCAATAGATATAATAGGGAATTATATGACAGACACATAGAATTATTAAGAATATACTCGTATGTAGAGTGAGAAGAAATATTATATAATTTTGGTTTGGAGTACGTAGAAAAGAAATTGGAAAATAAAAATAAAAAAATGGTAGTTAAGTTAAATAAATTAATAAGAAAGAACGAAGTAAAAAAGGAACACCTCTCTAAGAATAACTATGAAAAAAGAGTTATAAACCTTACAGAGGTAAATTTCAATACGGAAGAAAAAGAAATGTTAGCGAAAGGCTTAAAATACACACCGCCACCAGAATTAAATCAAGAAAAAACGATTATTGAATGCGAAGGCATAATACAAAAACTAGGAAATGAAAATGATAAAAAAAGAATAAGGTGGGAAGTAGGGAATGTAGTAGATAAAATATTTAAGAAAAGTTTGTATAATTCAAAGAATGAACAAAAAATCAAAGCAACTGTAACTAAACTAAAGAATAAAATAAAGAAGAATGATATTATAGTTACGAAGGCGGATAAAGGAAATACAATGGTACTAATGAGAAAGGAAGAATACATAAAGAAAACGGAAGAATTTATAAGGGAAGGACCATACGAGGAAATAAAGTATGATTATACAAGTAAGTACCAGTCAAGGATAAAACAAATGATGAAACAGATAACATTTATAGAAGAAAATAAGAAAAAGTATTTATTGGAAAGTAATCCAACAGCACCAACTTTTAAAAGTCAGGTTAAGATACATAAAGAAGGAAAACCAATTAGACCGATTGTTTCTTTTATTAATGCACCTATTTATAAATTATCAAAGGAAGTTAGCAGAGTACTGAAAGAGAAATATGAATTTGGGACAAAATACAACGTAGAGAATAATGTAAAATTGATAGAAAAATTAGAAAATATTAGCATTAATGTAAATACAAAATTGATATCACTGGATGTTAAGGACATGTTTACTAATATCACAGTAAATAAAGTTATTAAGTTAATAAACGATAATAATATGGGAGAATACAGGTATAAAAAGCAGTTGATGAAAGTAATTAAAGAATGTGTAAATCAGAACTATTTTAGGTTTTATAACAAGTTTTATATACAGAAAAAAGGTTTACCTATGGGGTCTTCATTATCCCCTATTCTTGCTGAAATATACATGAATGATTTTGAAAAGCAATTAATAACTTCCACTAAGTATAAAGACAATATAAAATTATGGTCTAGATACGTTGATGATGTATTAGTAATTTGGGAAGGAAGCATAGAAGAAGTGCATGAGTTTATAAAGGAGGTAAATAATAAGGATAAAAACTTACAATTTAAGGAAGAGATAGGAGGTAAGCAAATAAATTACTTAGATTTAAACATAGAAATTAAAGATAATGAGAAACTACAGTTTGGGATATTTAGGAAAGAGTCGTATTCTGATATAATTATACCAAGAGAGTCTTACCACCCATAGAGATATAAAATGGCGGCAATCAATTCCTTTTGTTACAGAGCTCAGAAGTGTTTAAAAGAGACCGAATCAAAAGATAAGGAGTTAAAAACGATAAAGGGAATTGTAAGGAATAATAATTATAGCACCAACATAGTGGATAAAGTTATGAAAAGGGTCAACATACAAAAAGCTAAAATAGAACCAGAACGAAAGAATTATGCAGGGTCATTGACATACATAGGTTCACATACTAGAAAAATTATAAAATGTTTTAATAAATATGGAGTAGATATAGCTATTAAAAAATGTGAAAAGGTATTTGATAAGATATGGAATAAGAATATAGAAAAAATTCCAGTATTACAGAAAAGCGGAATTTATAAATTAAAATGTAAAGACTGCAACAAAGTGTACCTAGGGGAGACAGGACGAAAATTCGTATGCAGGTTGTCTGACCACAAACGTGGAGAAGGTAATAGAACAACCAATTCGTTATATGCAAGACATTTCATAGAAGACAACCACAAGTTTGTTAATCCTTTGGAAGAATACGAAATTGTAAAAGTAGTAAATAACACAGTTGAAAGGAAGCTTAGAGAGGAGTTAGAAATATTGAAAGAAAGAGAAAAAGGGTTAGACAATTTAATTAATATTAAAATTAAATTTGATAATGAAGAAATATTTTATAACATGATTAAGAAGTAAATGAGAGAGGGCAGATAGATAAGATTAAGAATTATATTTCATAGTACTAATTGGTTGTTTTAAAATAAGGGTGTGTGACTGACCCACGTGTGTGGAGAGGAAGAGGGTAGTTTAAAAGGATGCGCACACACACACACACACACACACACATACACACACACACACACACACACGCACACACACACACACACACTGAAACACAAGGAATTTACTAGAAAAATATGTAACTGTACAGATGGTGAGACAGAGTTTAGGGGGTGGGGAAGGGTCATTAATTTTTAGTTTGTTGTGGGTGAGCAGGTTGAGGGAGAGGGGTGATGGGTTGGGTTTCACATATTTCGTGTCTATTCCTGATCTGACGATGAGCTGTGAAGCTTGAAAGCGCTAATCGGAATAATATTTATATAGTGGTGTGCAACAGTGATCATTCTGATAGTTCTACTTCAATTAAACATTTTTCATTTGTAATGTTTGTTTATGAAATCATCAATTTTGACAGTTATAATGAAAATATTTAATTTTTACATTTGATATACTTAATAAATTTATAATTATAAATAATCTTATTTTGTTTTTATTTGAATTTGTTCTTTAATTAGCAAATTATTATTATTATGTTTGTACGTACTGAGATTTCCCTAAATATTCATTTTGTGAACTTTTTGCATGTTTTAAATAATTTAACATGTTGAATTTAACATGGAAATTTATGTTTATTAAGTGTGTGGGTAAATTAGACATGTAAATATTCAAAAATTACAATAATTGAATTATAATGTTAACAAAATTAAATACAAAATATAATTATAAATTAAATTGATTAGGCCTTAATTTACTTTTAAATAAACCGAAATCATTTATTCATGTATATATATTGCAATGGGTGAGATTTGCATATAAAATAATAATTTAACTCTTAACATATGATAACATGTTTCAATGAGAACTGGTCAAAGTAAAAGTTGCGTGTTGGAACATTGTCTTATAGACAGTAAGAATCATGTCAAAATTGTTAGATTAAGTTAATTTTTGACTGTATAAAAATATGTGTTTTTTCATAAAAAAGGTTTTATCACCCACAAGAAAAGCAATAAAATTATACCAGTTTTATTTGCACGTTTTACATTGCCCGTATGCAATTTCTTACAAGTAGAATGTTATCTGGACTTTAGCGTGAGGGTGAGGGAGCGGTTTTGACCAATGAGATTGGCTAATATATCAGTTGAGTTGATCTGTGATGAGATGCAAATCAGTCTACCGTAGAACTCTGAAGAACCAGTCTCGCTACTCTATAACGTGTAATCGTTAACTTTGATTCAGTACGATAGGTCTGTCAGCAGTTTTCGAACACTAATAGTAAAGTGCGCGACTGAATAATCGAGTGCTAATTCAAAGTACCCAACCCGTACAACGACCCTGAGAGCTTGAAAACAGGAGGAGATCCTGAAGAAGAACCACAGGAGGAGCAGGCGGTATCCTGACGATTACCTGAAAGGAGCAGCTGTAAACACTCATCAGGAAATAAAGAGAAACACCGCATCATTCATCACATCAGGAAAGTGAACCCATTTATATTAAAACTAAATAAACCAATAAAACAATTTATAAACTAAAAAGACAGAGAAACTTATAGAAATTAAAATATATGTTATTAGAGTGTAGGAATTATTTTAAGTATAAACTTGAAGGTCAACAGAAACTGTTTATTAATTTTTATTTACAAAAGAAGTAGTAATTTATTTATTTAAACTGAACGATTACTTTATTTTATTTGTATTAAAAACTGTCTATTAATTTTGTTGTGCTAATAAACTGTAGTAAATTCTGTTGTGATATTATCTTTTATGTCACATTATAATTAAACCTTAATTATTCATTTCTTCGGGCGCCATCTTGCCGTATTGCAAGAAATTAATTCAATTTGCAATTAATATGTATATAAGAAATAGGTACTTACCAATTCGGGTTCTTTTCGGCGAACTCAGGAGAACAGAAATGATTTATGTGCAGTAATTAGTTTAACTCATATTTGCATTGAACGAAATTTTTATTTATTCTGTAATGAACATAATAATAAACATAAATCTTCCTTTCCTACACTTAACTACTTTTGCAGATTTAGTTACAACTCATAAAAAGAAATTCATCAAGACTAATGCAATAATTGTAAAATTCATTATAGATTTTTAGATTATTTATAGATTATATTTCTTTCTTTTTATATACAAACCAGCACAATTTTTATATTCTTAGATTCACGCGCTCTCTCGCTCTCTCTCTCTCTCTCATTACGTTTCTATACCCCCCGGTTTATTTATTTCATTACATTTAGTTATAATTTAGGTTGCCAGTTTCTTTTACAAAACATTTCCAAATTTGAAAGCTTTTAGAGTTACCCCTTGTTGGTTACTTATCCATGAATTCTAAAATCTTGATTCCGTTTTTTACCACGCATTTTTCTTCCACTTTGCACATTTTCCCTATTTCACTCGTTTTTCCCGGAACAGTAAATTTATTAAACTGTTTACTTTATGATTACTTTCACATTTTTTGGTAATTTGTTATGTACGGGCGACGAAAACTTCGCCTAGCCGGCTAGCCGGCGGACGCTACGATTACATGCGTCCGACACTTATAGTTGTTGTTTGCCGACTGCCTTTTGTTCTGTCAGTGCGACGAAGCTGCTGGCGCTGACACACCTACATTCCAGCTTGGGGATCGTCGCTGACGTAAGATGTTGACGTCACATGGTCTGATGTTATTACATAACTTTTTTACCGTTTGTAAGTCATTGGAGCTGACCTTGACTCAATTTCGCTTGTTGTTTTCTGCGTCTTTATAATATTCATGAATAAATTCACCATCACTGCTGCCAACTTCACTACCAACAAAATTTACCTTCTGTCCCTTTATGTTTACGTTTCCCAAAATTTATTATTATATCATAAAAAATGCTGTTTACTTTCATGGAAATACAAATTTCTTTATTTTACCCCAGGTAGGCCAAAATGTCCCGTTACAATACCCCCTGAATGAGAGGTTTTATGCCGAAGCATAAAAACTCTCATTGACACATTCATACTTGCTAAAGGGATCAGCCAGGATATGTCGCCACAGCCCCCTTGATGGTTTACAAACAAAAAAATATAATTAACTCACCCTTGGTCCAGTGACTGTGACCGCACCTGAATGACATTACTGGACTTCTCTCTCGAGATCCCAACACCATAAAGTCAGACAGATACTTAACGCCCCTGCTCTGACGCGCTGGCCAGCTCAGGACCGCCGCCACAGCATCACCAAACACTGAAACAACAAATCAAATATCAACTAGTAGTGGCCTTATACAACACCATATCCCCAACTGATCTATTTCCCCCTAGCAGTGCTGGTTTGCGTTAAGAAGCACTGGTTTTGTTTTTCACTTAACCTCTAACACATATATGAATACATCTTTTAAACTTCCATAATTTTTCAATCTATCTATTTTTTCTTGTTAACTTTGATTCCAAAATTCAAAATTACTGCCCTGATTCCTATCAGAAATTAAATAAACATTTCCCATTACCATATTACACATTTCTCTTATCCCCAATTTGCATCAAACAATTTTTTGAATTCATAAAATTCTCTTAAATACTAACAAACACAATATAACATAAGAAAACATAGTACATTCATAATTCATATTGTTATTATTACATTAAAAATAAACAATTCACATTTAAATTTGACCACAATATACACACTTTACATCATTAACTTTGCCTATAAAATTATAAAAATTACCTTTTACTCTCAATTGAACTTTTATTAATTCATTTCCCAAGAAAAATTAAAAAAATTTTTTTTTCAACCTTCATTTTACATAACATTTCATTAATTTGGGTGATTCTCAGTTATTCATTATAATTTACTTTATCAACTTGGCATTTACTTATAATCTTCCCCTTTTATGACTCTATCGCTCCCTTGCAACTTCTTTAACTAGTATGACACCCATCTACCAAAAATCTACCAACCCTTCTCTACCCCTAACTAACTACTCTACTTCATTTCCCATCATTCTACCCTTATCACAAAATACTCTCTACCCCTTTGTACTCAGGATGTGTGTTCCCTCCCAAAGCTCATTCCCTTATCTGGTTCCTGGACTTTCCTAGGCAACCCTTTCCGGCGCTAAACGGTCCCCTCCCATCCCAACACCTTTCGTTGGACTCCTTACACCACCCCCTTACAAAATTCCCACTTACCTAATAATTACTCTCCCATTACCTCACTTTCACCTACAACATAACATCATCACTTATAAACATCAATATATCACTCTCATTTCTCCACATAAATTCTCCATTACTACTGTGTCTCCACTTATACTCAAATTCTCTATTACTTGTATTTCATCTCTTATTCTGGCTAACACCCATCTATATTCAACTTGTACTGACTCAAATGTCTTACTTAAACAATTACTATCACCCAACTTCTATCTTTTACAACCCATTGAAAATTCTGAAGTTTTGGAGGAATTTGTCCTCTCCTTGTCCTTGCTTCAGCGTTACATTTTTTAAAAACTAGATATCATAATATCTAAATGTACATATTATACGCCCTTAATGCGGGTCTACCACCTGGCCTTGCTGTTCCTACTCGAACAGAGTGGCAGCCGCTGTTCCATAATTTAGTGATTCCCCTATATTACCCCCCTGTCAATTTCTAAATTCACCTTTACAATGATAACAGCTATGGCCAGTTAAGGCAGAACGTGACGCAATGATCCCCAACCATAGCTGTTAAAGCTAAACCAATTCCACGGTCAGGGTTCGGTGAGGCCGTGACCGCCCGAAAAGTTGGGGAATCACAAGTAAAATATATTTTTGTTTAAAATTAACAATTTACATTACATGACATTTCTAGTCTTGGTTGTGTTTTAACCTCATACATTACTTTCTTAACTTTCCTTACCTTTACCTTCATTAACATAAAATAATAAGTACAACAAAATATTTACTTAGTCACTTAAATTAATCTATTTACACTTAACGATGTTGTCATTACATGAAAATAAACAATTCACATTTTAGATTTACCAAAATTACATAACTTACCATTTTAATTTCATTTTCAAATTCTATTTACTCATGATCTTGTTACATTTTATTATTGCATAATAAATTTTATTACATAAAGAGTAAATTTTGTTTGAACACACTGCCTCACTAAAATAATTTATTTACACGCCTAGGCATTCCACAAACTAAACATTTTTACATTTATTTATTTATTAATTATTATCAAATTAAACCTCATAAAATAATTTAAATCCATCATTAAACATCTCAAATTACTTTAATTAAATCAATTATTGAAAACACAACATTTTTAATTATTATCAAAACAATTACGATTCGTTAATTACTGTCTTCAAAATTATTTTTGTTATTTATTTAGTCTACTGAAATAATCTTATTATTATTAAAACAATTACCTACACACATTGTTTACATTATATACTTGTTACAATACACACCACTAATTTCACTATCAATTATTTACAAATTATTCGTCATTTATTATTCAATTTATCACACTTCATTTTCCAAGTCAGCAAGGTCATTACCATAAATTACAATATTTAAAAATCGTCCATTCACTCATTTTAATTTCAACCTCCATCATCATATATATAACGAATATATTTATAACATACATCATTGTTATCCACACACAATTTGTTATTATTATTATTATAATAATCCATTAACTTTATTTCATTCATTATGCTATTATAATTTATAGGGTTATTCCCTATTAATATTTCATAAATCTTGTCAACATAAGTTATTATTGTCCAGTCTCCATCAGTATTATTGGTTAACGTCAGGTAAGCTATTTTATCATTTTTTATCTTCACCCCTTCTAACCTTTCTCTCAATTCATTATAATTTCTCTTTAACTTATATAATTCTATTTCTCTTTCAATACACAACTCCCTATCTAAATCTCCCTCACCATAACACCATCTCACACTTTCTCTACTATCCCACACAGAGGGTACAATAAAAAACTTCAAAAAACAATTATCAGTAGTACACTTTTCTACCCAATACCTTCGTGAAGACTCTTCTTCACCCCCCTTAACACCTCGAAAAAAATTTACCCTCTGCTTCATACCCACAATATAACTCTCTTCACCCACTCTCTTTAACCCATCAACACACACTAACATTCCATTCTTACATTCTAAAACTTCATCAGTACTCTCAATATTTACCCCATTATTCTTTAACATCATATTTTCACTTATATTGTCATAATTATCGCTCCTACTTACCTCAGAATTGTAATTAACATCATTATCTTCACTAGTCAATACTTTATTATCTAACACTACCTCTTCCACTATTCTGTCATTATTAATATTCATAAAATTGTCACCTAACTTCTCAACACTCTGTTCTAATCTGTTAAAGTTAGCTTCTATTATGTCATTAGTGTGGTTTAAATGCTCATTAATTTTATTCATATGGTTTTTTAATTCATCAAATTTAATATTCTGTTCATCGAATTTGCTATCAAATTTATTCATATCCCCTCTTAGTTTACTGAAATTACTATACATCATATTATACAATCGTGTTAATACATTGTCCTCATCGGACTTCTTATTTTGGTTGACTGAAATAGGTGTCGATTGATGTTCGACATCTTTCATTATTTTTGATTCGGTTATTTCTACATTACTGTCAGTGAAGCTGACTTCTTCATTACTTTCACTCGTTAACAGTGACTCTGTTTGGATACCTGAATCGCTATTTATTTGACTTTCTGTCTGGCTGTCAGTGAAGCTGACTTCATTGTTAATATTATCATTAGTATTCATCATTGTTATTTGTGTAATTCTGACTTATTTACTATACATCTACTTCAATAACACTGTAACATAACCTTATGTGACACTCGTCACCTACGTCTATTTCTACGTACCAAAAAAAATTCGTTCTCATTTCAAACAACCATTCTGCTCTCCCAGTAGGCCTATTTTTATATAAAACAAAATTTTATATAAAATGTCCCTGCCTTCGGAAGCCAATTGTGATATTATCTTTTATGTCACATTATAATTAAACCTTAATTATTCATTTCTTCGGGCGCCATCTTGCCGTATTGCAAGAAATTAATTCAATTTGCAATTAATATGTATCTACGAAATAGGTACTTACCAATTCGGGTTCTTTTCGGCGAACTCAGGAGAACAGAAATGATTTATTTGCAGTAATTAGTTTAACTCATATTTGCATTGAACGAAATTTTTATTTATTCTGTAATGAACATAATAATAAACATAAATCTTCCTTTCCTACACTTAACTACTTTTGCAGATTTAGTTACAACTCATAAAAAGAAATTCATCAAGACTAATGCAATAATTGTAAAATTCATTATAGATTTTTAGATTATTTATAGATTATATTTCTTTCTTTTTATATACAAACCAGCACAATTTTTATATTCTTAGATTCACGCGCTCTCTCGCTCTCTCTCTCTCTCTCTCTCATTACGTTTGTATACCCCCCGGTTTATTTATTTCAGTACATTTAGTTATAATTTAGGTTGCCAGTTTCTTTTACAAAACATTTCCAAATTTGAAAGCTTTTAGAGTTATCCCTTGTTGGTTACTTATCCATGAATTTAATGAAGAAATTTGTGTTAGTGGTTGAAATCACAATCAGAATGATCACTGTTGCACACCACTATATAAAAATTATTCCGATTAGCGCTTTCAAGCTTCACAGCCCATCGTCAGATCGAAATAGACAGGAAATATGTAAAAACAAACCCTTCACCCCTCTCCCCACCCTGGTCACACACAACAAGCTATAAATTAATGACCCTTCCCCACCCCCTAAACCCTGTCCCACCATCTGTACAGTTACATATTTTACTTAAAACCCTCTTCAACTTAACTTTTAACTTAAGATATTTAAAAACTTTACTTACCTTATTGTTGTCGTTTATTACCTCATTGTTGTTGTCCATTACCTGTAGTCGATTGCACATCTTAACAGACGTTTAATGAAGAAATTTGTGTTAGTGGTTGAAATCACAATCAGAATGATCACTGTTGCACACCACTATATAAAAATTATTCCGATTAGCGCTTTCAAGCTTCACAGCCCATCGTCAGATCGAAATAGACAGGAAAGATGTAAAAACAAACCCTTCACCCCTCTCCCCACCCTGGTCACACACAACAAGCTATAAATTAATGACCCTTCCCCACCCCCTAAACCCTGTCCCACCATCTGTACAGTTACATATTTTACTTAAAACCCTCTGCAATTTAACTTTTAACTTAAGATATTTAAAAACTTTACTTACCTTATTGTTGTCGTTTATTACCTCATTGTTGTTGTCCATTACCTGTAGTCGATTGCACATCTTAACAGACGTTTAATGAAGAAATTTGTGTTAGTGGTTGAAATCACAATCAGAATGATCACTGTTGCACACCACTATATAAAAATTATTCCGATTAGCGCTTTCAAGCTTCACAGCCCATCGTCAGATCGAAATAGACAGGAAAGATGTAAAAACAAACCCTTCACCCCTCTCCCCACCCTGGTCAAACACAACAAGCTATAAATTAATGACCCTTCCCCACCCCCTAAACCCTGTCCCACCATCTGTACAGTTACATATTTTACTTAAAACCCTCTTCAATTTAACTTTTAACTTAAGATATTTAAAAACTTTACTTACCTTATTGTTGTCATTTATTACCTCATTGTTGTTGTCCATTACCTGTAGTCGATTAATCTATAATTTAATAGTTCCTAATCGGGGTTTTCAAACTGTTCCTAACATAACCTAACTTTTTTCGTGTTTTGTTACTGGGCTTGGTCAACTATTAAAGTTACTTTTATTGTTGTTTTTACTTTTCTGACCTTTAAAAATGTTTCATCTGTGATTATAAAGTCAATCTAAACATTATAGGTGATGGTGAAATAGTGAACAATTACCGATTTATAATTTGAATGACTTCCCATGCAAATTAGTAAAATATAATTTTTGTAAGAAAACAGTACAAGACAAATTCCTATATGTAAATTTCTGCATATATCTTTTCATAAGTTTTGGTAACGTTCTTCAGCCTTTTTTAATAATTGAAAGTAACCTTTTTTTTAATTAGTCATGTTTACCACTTTTTTGGACTTCAAAACCTGGAAGTAATCAGTAACCTGGAATTTTTTTGAAAATGTTCTGGAACACCTGGCATTATGCATGAATTTTCTGGCTTTGGTTTAGTGGCCACCCTGATCTGTCCACAATGAGAAGAATTTTTTGACCTTTTGCGTTCATTTTTGCATCAACACCTCGCAGTCAGTCTTCAGATTCTTTTGTTCACTATTTATTGTTGTTAGCGTATTTTGTTGGGAGCATTGTAACATTTTTAAAACACTGCGACCTCGCAAATTTTCCGACAGTTAAGGGAAGCAGTTTTTCACTTCCGTCACTGTTTGCGCACAACAACACTGTTACACGTTGTTTACTCTGGTTACCACCATGACAGCTGTCCCCTTTGAATGCCATTGTGTGGTCAGGAACTAAATTAAAAAAATGCCTGTTTCATCGGCATTGAACATGTCTTTGGAATCAAACTGAGATGTTAGTTCCCTCAAACGGGTTTCTTTCCACTCACGCACTGTATTAACGTCTACACTCTTACTCTCACTGCACACGCTTTTGCTCCCGGTGCCATGCCATACCTTAAATTTATGTAGCCACCTGGTCGATGCATGGAAATCTTCAACAGCGAACCTGGCTGCCAGTTCACTTGCTTTTTCGCAAAGGACTGGCCTGCTGATAGGAATTCCTTCCGCCCTGTGCTGCTGGAACCACTGTAACAGACAGTTCCAAGATTTTTTATTTTCCGCCTTGAGTATGTGTTCGCTTATTACTTGAAACACCAAACACATGAGCACTTTCTTCAATTTCGGTTGCTTTAGCCACGATTGAATTTAACGTAGACGGAGGAATCCCTAACTCCTTGGCGATGTATACTCGCTTCTTATTCCCACTTTCCTTCACTACTTTCAAAATGTTTAATTTCGCACTTCCTCTTCCTTCCACTCATTTTTCACTTACGATGTTATGTATAATAGAAACAGTATTGAACTGATGTCGACGAAGCGATGGAGCTTTGCAAGCATTGAACAAATACTGTACATTTCTAGGAATAAAAGCTTGCTGAAAAGGTACTCGTCAACTGCAAACTCAGCCGACCGGCACCAATTGACAATTCCCTAAAAATGTACAGTATGTTCAAAATATTTGCATTCGGACATTCACATGATATGCATTTTGTGATATACGCAACGTAAATAAGGCAAAAATATTTAAACGTATAAATGAAGTTTCGTATCTCCAGGGACTTAAAAATTTTACCATATAAGTGTAAAAAACGAATAAACGAAAAACGTATAACCGAAATAAAATAACACGGAAAGTATAGGAATTTGCCGGGACCTTACAGAAAAAACGAGTAAGTGTGAAAAACGTATAAGTGAGAAACGTATAAAAGAAGTTTTACTGTATAATGATTTGTATGGCAAGATTTGTACCTTGTCAAGTTCTTGAAACACCTCTCTCTCTCTCTCTCTCTCTCTCTCTCTCTCTCTCTCTCTCTCTCTCTCTCTCTCTCTCTCTCTCTCTCTCTCTCTCTCTCTCTCTTTCTTTCTGTCTCTCTCTCTTTCTTTCTGTCTCTCTCTGTCTGTCTGTCTGTCTCTCTCTCTCTCACACACACACACACACACACACTCTCCTATCATAATTTTGAGTTTTATATATTGAAATACAGCACTTTCTCCAGCACAGTCAATCCATTCAAAGGTAGGTGAAAGACTAGGATGAGTTCTTTTTGTTGCTCCCTGGAGTTGCCAATATGGCATTCGACTGCCTCCTGTATTGGGAAGGTTCAATTTCTATTCAAACATATAAAACTTTTACTTCTACCATTTTCTACTGATGTTTTGATAAACTAATTCTTATATATATTCAAAAAAAATTGTGCTTCAAATTTGTTTCTATTAAGCCCCACGTTCTTGGTGCCAATTCTATAACATGCCGTTATTTTCTTTCTTATCGTTATATGTGTAGATGTATTTTGGCCCCAAATTGCCGGTGGCAATATTAAAAGTTCAGTATTTTTTCAAAATAAATAATTATTTAGATTATTTTCCAGTTGTTGAGCGCCAAATTGTTTAATAACAAACAATTTAAAAAAAATTAAATATTAATCTAATTGTTTCCCAAATGATTTAATTAATTGGTAATTAGTCTTGATTTTCTTAAAATTCTGGAATCATTTATAAATTCTTCTTCCTTTATTTTGGTTAATTAACTTACCTTTCTGAATTATTCAATTCAAAAGTTGAAAAGTTGTACCAAAAATAGGCGTTGCCAATCTCTCTGCTATGGTGACAAATAACTCAAATTCAAATACATGAAAGGGAAAAAATTGTTAACTCCCAAAATAATAATTGTACCTCCAAATTAAGTAAGTCAATTTTCTTTTATTCTTTCTTATTATATTTTTCTTTAAATTAAATTAAATTACTTCCATATGAATTGTTTGTCCAGGCTAGTAAATAATTTTCTGCTCAGCGGATGGCATTCCTTATCTCCAAGCATAGATCACCAGTTAAATATTTACGGTTATTAATTTTGTTTGGATTCTTTCCACTACAAGAAAGTTAATGAAAATACCTTTTAGGAAGTACAGAACGTTATACTAATACCGTCAAATATAACATAAAGTAACAAATTAAATTTAATGTTATAAAAGTTAGCTAAATGAGCAATGTCTGTTTTTAGGTTAACTGTATATAAAGAGATTATACTCTTTACAAAATATTCGAACACACAAAAAATAATGGTAAATAAAGTGAAATAATTATAAATGTATCAGTGTCTTAATTCAGTGAAGTGTTATACATAATTCATAAGTGTATGTAAGTGGGAAAGTGAATTATCATTAATCGTTATTATTTTGTTTTATAATCTAAGGTCTATTCACTATACTTTCCTTTATAATTGTTTTTTACACTTTTATTTAAACACTTTAATACTTTTCTTCTACTTTTATAGTAACTTGATAATATTTCATTCTTCAATCACTTTTCTATGTAGGTTTCACTTTCACCCAACCTATCTTCGGTTCGATGCCGGATTCGATTTTCTTTTCTTGAGTTGTACAAATTTTTAATCTTTACTCCTTGAAATACAATAATCAACTAACTTGTCTCGTTACAAATTTTGGTCATCAAAACACAAAAAGTAAAATTCCCATTGGTGGAAACTGATAATATTGTTAGACATGGCTACAATATTTTATACAAAAAATTAATAAAAATTCTTAAAACTAATATAATTCTTTTATACTATTTACAATCCGAAAGATAATTATACCATTGAACAGCTTTTTAGTTACTGATTAATTTGAAATCTCACATGACTAGTTTATGTTTAGTAATTCCAAACTTACACTTTTTAAGAATTTGGCCTACTTTTATAAATTAAGTTTAACTAGTCCTTTTGAATACATTCTCATTCCAGTCATTGTATAACTAAATCTATGAACATAAAACACCTTTTTACATTAGTTATTATTGGTTTGAACATAAATTTTTTCCAAATCCTTTGCTTTTACCATGGCAAACTTTGGCCTAGTGTCCCTTCTGCTAAAACTTGTAACATTTTCTCTTAATCTTATAAACATTTAACATTTATAGTATTTCATAATAAATACTATTAACTATGACATGTAACTTATTAAATTAAACACAAACACAATTATTAGATTAAATAGTTCACACATTAACTTATATCCATAAAATGTTCCTTTCTACCAATTAATCTGGCATAAATTCTTTAAGTTAATTGTCTTTAATATGTCAACTTATCATTTGATTTATATTATTCTTTTATCTGCTCTTATCACAATATGTTAGTTTTTTCAATTACAAGTTTTTTCGTTTTTCTTATGTCTTATTTTAATTATTTTACCATATTTGATACTGGTTCTACCAGTTACATTTTTATGGATAATAATAGCTTATTCTTTAAGTTCATTAATGATACTGTTGTGTACTTCATTGATTTAAACAATTTTATTCTTACGGGGGGGGGGGAGAAGCGTCACGTTACAATATATATATTTTGAGTGAGTTTGCATACATACATGAAACAAAACCTGTACTGTACCTCTCTCTAATATATATACTACCAGTTCGCATAACCTTAGATTATATGCTACATATACAGAATGTAATACGTGTTTTTCGATTAGTATACTTTTTTCAAATTGTATTGTTACAATCTGTAGTACTATTGACAATGTTGGTGATACTTTTCTCTATTCTTCTGCTCAAATTTGAATTATAGCTTCATTTAGAAGCATCTCTATGTAAGCAATTTTAAATGTTTTATTAATTTTCTGTTCAAAGCTTTGTGTTCAAAACATTTCTATAGCATTTAGTATGATCACATATAGTGGCATCTGTAGTAAAATTTTGTTTTATTTTTAAGTCATTTCATCAATAATAAATCCATAAATTGGTTTTTTTTTTGTAAGAATAAACTATGGAAGGTGTCAGAAAAATGTGAAACTTTCGAATAGCATGCCAGCTGGTATGTAGTGTGTGTTGTGGCTACTGAGCTTTCCTAGTTTCATTTTTTGACAAATGCGATTTGTCCTGCTATACTATGAGTATTAGTCTAGGGTCTATATGCGAGGAGCTAGTTTGTGCACCTGTTGTTGGATTAGTAAGAAAGTAATAATGAAAGAACTTGATCATCGTGCTCGCGCACGCACACACACACACACACACACACAAACACACACACATACATGTGTGTGTTTTATTATGTATTGTTTTGTTATGTATTGTATATCAAAACGGGGGTACAATTGAATCAATTTATTTTACACTGTTAAATGATTAATACTCTGGTTGTAAAAAATTCTATACAAATTATCTTGAAAGTTGCTATAAAATTTCATTCAAATGAAAAAAAGTTACTCCTAAATCTTTAATTTAATGTCCCAATGTCTGGTTCTGCTTCAGCATTGATATATTGATATATTTTGAGAATTTAAACTTCTTTTTTCATCCTTCCAATTAAGATGCTTTATATTTTTGAGTATGTCATATTGTACATTCTATCATTTTAAGACTTCTCCATATTAAACAAAAAACCTTGTAAGACTTGGTACTAAATTTTACTTGATGCCATACTGATATTAACGTTTTGTTTAAGGTTAGTGACTGCATTATCTAATGTTGTTCACTATGAAGGATCATATAAATTTGTGTTATTTGAAATTGTGGAAAAAATTGGTAAAGAAATGAATAATGAAAAAAACTTGATCCTCTAGCAACTTCATGCATGCCCTCTGTCTTGACTGTACATGCAAATAAAATAATGATGTACGTACAAGAGAAGACTCAAATAACTCACCAGCTTTTTAAATATGTAATAAATAAATGGGAATGTGTCAAACTCTATTAATTAATTAATTCTATTAACTGTATTTTTAATATTAACAGAGATATTATTGTTATGCTTTTTGGATTGCAGGTGAGGTAATACATAAGATCAAATCATTCATAGACCAGAATGTAGAAAACTAAAATGAACTATATATTAAATGACAGCCCCAAGAACCAATGAAATTTTTACCATAATTGTATGTTCCGTGATTTTGCAGGTTGGTTTGTTGGGAGCTGTGAATAACGATGTCTATAAAGAAGTAAATTCACCTGAGAAATATGAAGAAGTTACAAATGGTTCAGAGCAGAGTGAATCCACTTCATTTACATCTTCTGTTTTATTAGAGCAAAGCAAACAATTTAAAACAAAGGCAACTTACCAGTGTGACATTTGTTCGAAAACATTTACTCAGGCAAGTGGTTTGTCAAAACATAAATTAATCCATGCTGGTATTAAAAAATATCAGTGTGATATTTGTAATAAATTTCTAACACAGTCAGGCAGTCTCACAAAACATAAATTAATTCACGCTGGCATTAAGAAGTATCAGTGTGACATTTGTAACAAATCCTTCACTGCATCATGCAATCTCTCAAGACACAAATTAATCCATGCTGGCATTAAGAAATATAAATGTGATATTTGTAACAGAGCCTTCACTTATTCACTTAGTTTGTCACGACATAAATCGATCCATGCAGGCATTAAGAAGTTTCAGTGTGATATTTGTAATAAAACCTTCACTGAGTCATGTAACCTTTTAAAACACAAATTAATCCATGCAGGCATTAAGAATTATCAGTGTGATATTTGTAACAAGAGCTTTTCTGATTCATGCAATCTATCCAAACATAAATTAATACATTCAGACATTAAGAAGTATCAGTGCGATGCTTGTAATGAAGCCTTTAGAGATCCAATTAATTTGTCACGACATAAATTAACACATGGTGAATATAGAAAGTACGAATGTGATATTTGTAACAAACCCTTTACCCGTTTGTTTGGTTTGTCACGGCATAAATTAATACATGCTGGCATTAAGCAATATCAATGTGAGGTTTGTAACAAAGCGTTTACCTTGTCTAGCAATTTGTCGCGACACAAGTTAACACATTGTGGCACTAGCATGCATCCATGTGATGTTTGTAGTGACACTTTTACCAAGTCAGACAGTCTCTCCAAGCAAATAAATCCATAAAGGCATTGGGAGCTATGTGGCATTTATAAAAAAAAAATTAATTTTATAATTTGTTGCAACATAAATTAAACCACTGACATAAGTGATTACTATAATATATTTGATAAAAGATTAGCATTCCATATAACATAAGAAAAGATATGTTTTAATTTAAATGAGAAATTCAGTACATGTAACAGTTTCCATGAATAAGCTTCCACTAAAAGAAAGAAGAACATGATTTTATAGGAATTTTTCAAGTGTCGTGACTTGAATAACATTACAAACGATAATGGAGTTGATGACTGCATCTGTTTGTCAGCCACTATTTGTGAGCAAAATTTGTGTAAAAGATATATGTAGGTTTTACATTTAAAGAGATTTCATTACAGCATATTTTAGCTGTTTTGAATTTGTCATTTTATGTGTAACTTTTGAGAAAATGGCTGGCAATAGACGTAATTTTTTTTAATAGAAAATGTAGACTACAAGGGCTATTTGTTTTTCAACCTCCAAACAGACACATGAATGACATCAATAATTTTATTATATACAAAAGTTTCATATATATGTAAACTATTTTTCTACAGTCACCACCATTGTTGAGGCACTTATCATAGCGAGGCACCAACTTTTCTATGCCTATGTTGTAGAATGTTCACTCCTGAGTAGTCAGCCAATCTGCCACACTGGACTTTAACTCATCATTGGAGTCGAACTGCTGCCCACCTAACCATTTTTTCAAGTCAGTGAACAAATGGTAGTCACTTGATGCCAAGTCTGGGCTATAAGGTGGGTGATCGAGGACTTCCCAACCAAATTCACGAATCAGGTTTTGTGTGAGCGCAGCTGAATGAAGTCGTGCGTTATCGTGCGAGATGACAATGCCTGACAACAACATGCCTCGACTTTTGTTCTTGATTGATGATCTCAGTTGTTTTAAAGTTTCACAGTATGTAGGTGCTGTGATGAAAGTTCCCGGCTCCATAAACTCGATTAGCAAAATTCCCTTACAATCCCAGAAGACAGTATCCTTAACTTTCTATTGGTCAAAGTCTGCCTAAACTTTTTTGGTTTGCTAGGCAAGTGTGTGTGCATCCACGGTTTTGATTGTTCTTTTGTTTCCGGATTAACAAAACGAATCCATGTCTCATCTACTGTCACTATACTGTCTAAAAAACTTTGACCCTCTTTGTCATAACTCTCCAAAAACGATAACGATGCACCCATTCTTCGAGTCCTGTGGACATCTGCAAGTTGTTTGGGAACCCACCGAGCACAGAGTTTCCTATACCCAAGCTTCTGAGTAAGAATATCTTAAAGAGCAGACCTAGAAATTTCAGGAAAATCAACAGAAAGTTCAGTAATTGTGCTCTCGAACCATCCTGTATATCCTTTCAACATCATGAGTAGCCACGGACTTTCTTCCTTGCCCTTTTTCATCATGAACTGTCACCCTTCTTTAAATTTTCGACAACATTCCCGAACTGAACCATCACTCATCACATTTTGTCCATACACATTACACAACCTTCGATGAATTTCTGCAGCACTATGACCTTCAGCTTGAAGAAATCTAATAAAAGACCAAATCTCACACTTGGAGGCAATTTCAATTGTAGTTGCCATAATTAAACTGTTGTCACCACAGTAATAGACAAAACAACTATAAAACCAGTGCTTATAGGTTAGAACAAAGCCTCAAAAACAATCAACAATCAGATTGTTGCTATGACAACAGAACCAGGTTTGCCAACTCACTGGAGGTTGAAAAAATACCCCTCGTATTTTGTGTTGTTTACTGAATTTCTGTAGGGAAGGAAGATTTAGAATACCAAAGAATGTTTTAGTAGACCATGTCCAGTAGCAATTGCTTTCAACCCCAAAACCAACTGAATATTAAAGTGAAGTGCTCAGTTTCGTCCATTCAAGTTTTGTTACATAAAAACATTCAACTGTAAGAAACTATAATCAAGTACTGTACTTCTTCACATTTAAAAAAATGATTTTTGTGACCAGGCTGATTTATTTGTGAGTTTCAAATCCTTTTTAATTGTGTTTAAAAACTTCAAACTTCAAAATATTGTGCTTAGAATGCTCAAGCCTTATTATATTATAGTCATGTGTACTTATACATATTTAGAATAATTTTTCCCCAAACTGTTCCTCTTTTTGGAGAAGAATTTGTAAAACTGATGTGTGTGGTGTTTATACCAAGAGACTGTGAAGTTATGGCTGTAATTTCAACAATTTTTTTGTTTTAAGTTTAATCCCATTACACTTTTTTGAGAAGCTTAGACATGGTCAAGCAAGTCATTATTTAAAACTAAAAAAGTTGCAATTTTGAAAAGTGTGAACGAAATGTATATGAATGAATGGATGCACAGAAGTATGCATTAACCCAGTCACTGACTTTGACGAGTGTAGCTCGCACCACTTGCTCAGTTCACCGAGTTTGATGGCAATCGCTCGCCCATGTTGTTTCAATGTAAGAACTGCTTTGTAGTAGTTTTCTCAATCTCAAACAGTTGTTGGGCAAATATAAATGCTTTCTACATGTGTTTTTATTTACTGCTATGTAGCGTTGTTTTCTGTGAGCATTGTAAACAGACCGTTTGTTTGTTGCTGTCTTCATCCTGCAAGATGAGTTACGTGCATGATAAATATTTAACACCAGAAGAAATTGAACGATTATTATGTGAAAGTGACAGTGAAATTACAGATGAAGAAGATTTTGTACTTCCTACAAATTTGGAGCTAAATGACAGTTCAGAAAGCAGTAGTGACAATGAAAGTGATGAAAGCGAAGAACAGAGAGGTTATGTTTATGACTGGGACTGGCAAAACATAAATAATATCATTATCACAATTCCTTTTACTGGTGATTCTGGGGTAAACAGTGATATAATACAAAATCTTAGTCAGAATTCTGTGTTGAAAGAAATTGATATTTTCAATGAAATATTGAGTGATGATTTTTACCAAATGATTGTTCTTGAAACCAATCAGTATGCTAAAGTAAAGTTGGACACTGTTTAGAATCGGCAGAAATGGTTTCTGACTTCGGTTGACGAACTAAAAACGCTTTTTGAAATTATAGTGCTGATGTCACAGAACCCCAAACAATGGCTGGAAATATACTGTAACCCCTCTTTGAATATTTTATGCCTTATAAAAAAAATTGTTTTTTGAAAAAAAAATTTTTGTTGAAATTTTTTTTTTTTTTTTTTTTGAAGAGGGACCACTAGTTATTTAAAACTAGGCTAAATCCTAGAGAAGCTAAAAAGGTGCTGGGTCCAGTGGGATGGGACTTGCAATTAAACTCTCTGTTATAAACAAACATAACATTTATTGAGTCTTGTATTGTGTAACATATCGTGTACCAATTGGTTTCCTTGTTTTTTATAATTTCAATTTAGTGTCTAAATTTTCACCGTGCATACCCCACAAAAAGTGACACAAACATAAATCACAAATAATATATATAGATATAAAACAATTATTTTCTTTTTTGTTTTTTTTTTGTCTACAATGCAAATATTTTTCATGTAAATAAATCTTCCCCGTACATACCCCACAAAAATGACACAAACATAAATCACAAAGTATAAATATATATCTATAAAACAATTGTTTTCTTTTTTATAATGTAATTATTTTTGGTGTAAATAAATCTTCCCCGTACATACCCCACAAAAATGACACAAACATAAATCACAAAGTATAAATATATATATATATCTATGAAACAATTGTTTTCTTTTTTATAATGTAATTATTTTTGGTGTAAATAAATCTTCCCCGTACATACCCCACAAAAAGTGACGCAACATAAATCACAAAAAGTATAAATAGATATCTCCGTCACATCCACATTCTAAGTCTCGATATATCGATACCCAACACGCTTATAAGTTAAAAAAAACAGAGGCACTTGCCTATATACCCACCTTTTATTTTTATTGACATTTCTCTGCAGACATACGAAAGTATAAAAGTGTCACTAGTTCTCCCACGAATCTGGACTGCCCAAAATGCCAGACGTAACATTAAAGAAGTCTTAAATTTGGTAAGATAAGAAACAACGAGTCTGAAAATTTAACTGAGGATGATACATGGGAAAGACGGTGCGCCACCATCTTTCCTTCGGCCGGAACTGTAATTGTGAATTTGCTGAGATAATGATTTATAATTTTAATAATGTCCGGACGGTTACCAAATTAGACGCTTATAACCCTTACATAAACCCAAAAAAAAATGTATTTTAAATTTGTAACTGACAGTGATAGGCTGAACTATGTTGACAGGAATTACAGCTAAACCCTACCAGCCGGTGAGGTCTCATCCTGTCACACGCAGAACTCCCCCTTACATAGACGGAAATACCCCCCTTTACTGGAAACTAGAAGGAAAATAATGATTGAATTGAATTTGATAGGCCTTGGATACCTGCCAGCCCCCGGGCTTACACTTAATACCAAGTTATTACATTACCAGAAAAAATCTGCGGACAATTCTGTCTAGTTAAAGTGGGGCCTGATTAAAACGTTTTAAAGATGATCAAAATTTGACAATGTATCACTCGTGCTCCACAAAAGCTATAAGTTGTTAACAGCACAGATCCGGGTGCCTATGTAGATTTAATTAATTATAATAATGGTTTGAGGTCACCTGGTGATGATGAGGTTACCAGTTCCAGGGTGAGTGTTGGTTGGGCTAGGTTATGTTGTTGTCCTCTATGACAGGCGAAGCCAAAAGTCTTTATTATTCTTCCAGGCTGAGATGGTCATCCTGAGGCAGCGTCCACATCTAAGACCAGGGGCCCGCAGTTTTGTGCATGTTTATCTGCTCATAGTAGAAGATAGAATTCCATACAAAAAACTTCGCTCTGTCGAAGAGGTATTTGATGTTAACCTTTTGGATGGCGGAACGTGACAGAACCAGAATTTAGTTACAATGCAGTATGGCAACCCGGTACAAGGCGATCACCAGAATGCGCTGGCATGCCCTCGGCAAACTGTATTTCGTCGTTTCGCTAAACGTTAAACGCAGTATCCACTAAACTAATTGTGCGTTATTTATTATAAATTTCTATAATAGAAAAAATATACCGTATTAGGTTTATTTTGAGTTTTTAATCGCCGGCTCGTAAAACGACCGGCACAGTACTGGACAAAGAGGAAAATCCTTCGTACACCTATTTTTTCTGAGGTAATGCCTTATAAACATTTTGTACTTTTATATAAATATCTGCATTTTGCAAATGACTTTTAAGGTGATGGTGATAGGCTGAAAAAATTAGGCCTATGATTGAATATATAAACATAAAATTTCAGCATGCATATCCTCCTGACAGAAATGTAGTTGTTGATGAAAGTTTAGTAAAGTGTAGAGAGTGACTATCTTACATTCACTTCAATCCATCAAAGTGTTCTTGGTTTGGAGTAAAGTTTTACAAATTGAATGAGTCAAAATCAGGATATTATTGAAAGTTTTCAGTTTATTTTGGCCAGGATATTCGTAATAATATGTTGGCCAGTGAAGCTGTTGTTATGAACCTGAGTGAGCCACTTTTGAACCAGGGTTATGTTATCCATTTAAACAACTTGTACAGTTCTCCTTCATTATGCAGGTGACTGTTGCAAAATAAAACATATGCCATAGGAACTGTTTGTGGACATAGGAAAAATGTGCATACAGTTAAAAAAAAAAAATTGTCTAAAGGAGAAGTAACATACCAAAGTTCCAATAGTTCCAATAACATCCTGTGTCTCAAATGGCAAGACAAGAAAGACGTTTTGATGAAGAAAGCCACTTCATGAATCACCCATCATGACTGACACTGGAAAAACTAAAAAGGTGAAGCAAAAGATTGGGGCCACACACATATACATGAAATAACTGTAATAAAACCTAATGTTATAGACAATAACAGTGCTATGGGTGGTGTAGTAGACCACCTAGATCAGGTCCTTTCATGCTTTCCTGTTATGAGAAGGTATTCTGAAAGTTATAAAAAAAATTGTGTTTATATGTTTGACATGGCTCAATATAATTCCTTTGTGATATGGAAAATTATGACAGGAAAGATAGAGTCATTCATAGAGTTTTGATTGAACTTTGTAGACCAAGTCTTAGAAAATGTTACATTACCTCAGTATCCAACCCATGGAAGACCATCAGTTGGACCTACTCCTCTGCAACTTCAGGGCAAGCAGTGGGGACAGTAAAGATACCACCAAATTCTTCAAAAGCAAATCCTACTAAGAGATGTTATTTGTGTTTCTAAAAAAAAGTTATAAGTGAAACAGTGTGGGAGTGTGAAAAGTGCGAGATCCCACTACATGTACCAAAATGCTTTCATGATTATCATTCAAAATTAAATATTTCAAAATTTGTTAATTGTAAGTAATTGTGTATCCCAATATATGTTTTGTAAAGTTTAGATTCAAAAGGGACTCTTGAATGCTTCTATATCAGTGCTTTGGTATGATCGAATGAAAATTACAAAAGTTGAAAAAACAAACTGTAATTACAATTTTTTAAATAATTTTTTTTTACATTGTAACATATTTGTAAGTATTAATCTGTAATAAAAAAATAATCAGTGAATGGGTTAATTAATAAAACTGTCATGCCTAAGTGTTTGAAATGAATGACATATAGTCAAGGTGGAACACTGCGATGTTGGCACTAATTGAATGATTTTTACTAAAGTTTCCATGAAAAATAATTCCATTATTAAGCTACAGATTTGTGAAAGGAATGTTAATATTTCATAATACATTTCAAATAGTTGAGTAGTTGAGTGATGTTTTTATGTAATGACCTAATATGTTACGTAATTATTTCTGAAAAGTTATTAGTACTTAGTTAATAAGAAGTCATTATTTTTTAAAGAACCTTAAACGTTTTTGTAGATTGTAATAAAATATGTATTAAAATGTAATTGAGTTGAGTTATTTCAGACATCACCCTACCACATTCTACTTTATGTTCAGTGGGTTTACTTAACAGGTCTGGAGAGGATTTATATTAAGGGAGAAAATTTGTGAAATTGTAGAAAACAGGGAGAGTAAGATGCTTTCCAAATAACGGCTTTACAAATGTGGATGGCGACCCCTGGGGTTTTGTTTTGTATGTTTATTGGGGGCTTTGTGTGGTAGGTTTCACGATCTTTAAGTCATAACCATTACAATATGGTTACCTGGACACTACATCACTCCTCTCTTTTGAAAAGAAGGGTTCTTCTTCTTTTAGTAGACTTCTTTTGTAAACTCAACCCTTGAATGCATAGTGTTATGATTTGGCATCTCAAAAAATGTGAGTGCCTTACATTAACAGTGATCAGTAACTGAATTTTACAGCATAATGTAGGTGTTTGTCTACATACTGTGAAATAAATAGTACATTTATTTTCTGATAGATGGCAGCTGTTTAGTCACTGTTTAGCATTACTAGCATCTAGCTGTACCGTTCAATCCAGGATGTGAAATATGCACAATGGTGGGAAGTGAAAAGAGGGGACAACACTGCCGCTCTATCGAGGAGCCCAACAATTACGTCAACAGAGAGATAGTTTGTAAACTTATTAACCTATTAGGCCGTAACCTATTTTCAGTTTGTTTAGCAGTGTTTTTCTACAAGTGTTCTCTTGTGTGTTTTTTTAAATATTTTATTTAATTGTAAAAGATTGAGTAACAGCATTCCCAAATGTCTTGGGAATTGTGATAACTGTAAATTTTGTGAGCCCCCAGTATCTATACAATTGCAGAAAAGACTTCAACCATAACAACAATTTGAAATAATTGTTACAAAATGAAATTATTTAGCAATTGATTATGCTTTTGATGGAAAATGTAAGTGAACTATAAAAACAATGATAAATCACCAAAGCGTTTATTAGAACTACTCAGTTTTTTAATTTACTTGCGTTAGTTAACATGACATTATTATTAGTAGTAATTTTTTTATTAAAGTGCAAATCATTGCATTATAGTTATTTGCTATCCAACATAGGTTTTCATAGTTCTTCCATCAGTAGTGTACATACAATAATTGTGAATAGTAAATTAAAATAATTTAATATTAATAAATTAAATATAAATATTATAAACTGGAATTAGATTATACATTATATACATTGTTGCCCTTCTGACGTCACTGATATAAATGTGGTTTATTTAAAATTGTCATTTGGATTTGATGTGGATAATATTAACTACAAATGTCGTGTTTGTGTCCGAATGTGTTTAACCCTTTATAGGGCATAAGGTTCTAGTAGCTGTATTGACCTGAGACTTCACATTTTAGTATTTTGGGCATATAGAAGTAAGTACATGATACCAACATGTTTTTCTGAAATTCAAATTTTTTGGAATTATATAATCTATTTCAACTCAACAGCATGGTGTACTTCCAACAGAATGGCTCAACCAAATTGATATCAAGGTGCGCCAAAACGGCGCTAGTGTCATCAGATGCAGAGATGGTGTTGTTGTCCCCACCACTTACATGTGTGTATTTCACATCCTGGATTTAACGATACAGCTAGACGACGGTAATTTAGCTTTTAGTTAGCTAGTAGCTAACCTACAAGCAAGCCTGATTTCTATGGTTTTTGAGTTCAGTTTGCGTATACTTATCACAGTACTTTTCGAAATAAAAATTATTTTTTCTATCAATTGAAGTATGTACTTTTCATCTATTAGTATGATTATAGTAAGAGTATTATATACCTCTTGAGAGATGTTAGTTTGCTTTGCCTTTTGTCTACATCATGCATTCAGGAAGCATATTTTGTTGCTTAGGTTAGTGATGCACAAATAATAGGCAAACTGAGATTTATAATATTTGTGGCCATAACCTATTACACCATACATGTATTGCCTCATTTCATATACTGTATACCATGAATATATTATATTTGAAAATATTATGTTATGTTTTCATCTCTCGTTTACACTTATTCTTCTAAAATTGTGGTATGGCCAGTCTGGGTGACTGATATGTTTGTTTAGTAAGCATATTTGATTTTTATATTAATGTTTTTATAAAATTCATCTATATTTTTATTTACATGTAAGAGACATACAGATTTGGTTTTTATAATTTTTGTTTTGGTTACATATGGTAATGGTACATTTCAGTGGAATTCTCGTGGGTGTGAAACAGCATCGAGCTGTGTATGTAACCTTGGCCTGGGAAGAGATTTGTGCGTAATTATGTATATGCGCTAAGAATCAGTTTCACAAGGTCAAGAAATATTTCATTAAACAAAACGAAGCCACACTTGGTAGTAGCAGAATAAAACCGGGTTTTGTACACAGTAGTAGGGTGGAATGACGCCAACGCTTAGCATGTTATGCAGTCGCCTTGTATCCTTGGAACAGTACACGCATTACGGAGTATAGCAATTAGATGCCTGCAGGCGGAGTGAAAGGTTACATTGTAGTCTCGATATCTTGATATGAGTAATAATATTAGTGATCGTCAGATAAAGCTTCATGATATCGTCAAATAGATAATATCGGGCAGATAAATACCTAAAAAATGTAATAAACGAATAAAGAAAACAAGTGCGCAGTTTCAAACTTGTGATGTGTGGAGAGAACAAAGGAACCTCATTGGACACACAAACAGGTAAGTACAAAAATGGGAAAAATTTTGGCAAGGAGGGAAAAGGTACATAAAAGAAAAGAAAAATGATAAAGTAGACTCTATACAGAACATCAGAGAGAGCGAGAGAGAGAGAATAAATAAAACTTAACAGAGTACTGATTTGCACTAATTGTTTTGTTAATAAGTTCAAACAAATAAAACTCAAAAGAATGTTTAATCAAATAAATTTATATATTAATAATTTATTTCATATATATATTGTAACGGTACATATAACAACACATCCACCAACGTACCGAAAATTAATTTAAAAGCCACCACTAGTAAGAATACATAAAAGGTCTAGAATACCACCATGGATACAGAAGAAGAAAGTACCATAAGTTTAAATAAGTGAAGCATCATTAAAAAGAAATCACTAGTAAATGTACCAATAAAGAAGAAAAGAAGAATAAAGATAAGACGACTGACATACCTTACCCAATAGATCAGTGAGAAGGACAAAAGAAAACAGAAGAAGAAAGAAGAATCAGTGAGAAGGACAAATGAGAACAAAAGAAGAAAGAAGAATCAGGGAGAAGAACACAACAATAACGACCTCAAGAAAGAAGAAGGAAGAAACAATGTGAAGAAGACAAGTGAAAACCACATCATGTATAAAATGAATAATAGTGAGAAAGAGATCAGTGAAGAAAGAAGAAGGAAGATATCCAGACCAGACACAAGAAAAAAGGGAAGGAAATTGAAATATAACAAACTAACATGAACCTTAAAAGAATAATTGTACTACGAAGAAAGAAGAAATGTTAATTAATTACATGATATAAATCCCTAAGCTGTATGGTAAAGTCAACACTGACCACAACTCATTTAATGAATACATTCCTTGTCTATGTAAAACACATTATTATCAATAAGGACTAAATATTGTAAATAAAGAGCCACAAGTAAACTAAATAAGAATAAGATAAGTTTGTTGTAGCTAAATGATGTGTAGTTATAAAATAAACAGCAGACTAGGTTCCAAAATATGAATGACCAATTGTACAGTGGGAGTGATGTTAGTAAAAACCCACTAATTAACAATAAATAAGACAATACAAGAGTAAACTAAAGGTGCAATAATGATAACCAATGTACAAACATTGAATGAAAACCAGTCAACAAGATTAATGTAGAAATACACAGCCAGCAGCAACACATTACTGCTTACTGAACCTACAACATAACCTAATCTGGGCATCCAGTTTTCAATAAAACTTAATGAAAACAAAATCAAAACAATATTAAACCAAAATGTATTGAGCTAGGAAGTAACTAGATAATATAAGGAATGTTTTGTACACGATAGATAATAGAATAACTAAATATAAAAGCTATATTTATGTAATCCAAATATGACAATATGCTTGTAATAGCAAAGACACATTATGCAACCAAAATTATGTTATAAACTTATTATACAAAGATAGTAACTCAACTAACAACCTGAAGTAAGACAGAATACTGTTCAGATGAACAAATGCAACCAAAATAACTATCTAAATAATCCATATAAATGTAATAACAACAAAACTATTGTAACAACTAGCTGCAAGCAAGGTTGACAGCTACTAAAGATGATAACAGAATCAAATGCAGAATGAACTGCATCACAATAATAACAATACAATTGTGACTATTTTAACTATCATTTGGATAACAATCCGAATAGTATATGAAGAGTACCAAACATATAGCAATAAGGGTTATAGTAACTCCATAAAGGTATGACAAGCCTAATTAATAAACTATAATTAAGGCACTAGACTAATAATGTAGGGAAAAAGAACACTGCCAGTAGTGACTAAACCCATCAATGTATAAATATACCATATTAGAATTTAATTAAATGTTATTATTAATAGAATATAAGAAAAACAAAAATGTATAATCATAAGCTTAAGTTCGAATCTATGAAAACGGACATAGTGTTAGTATTAAGGCATAGTTTTAAGGGAAAATTGTACAGTAGGTTAAGAACAAGTTATTACCATGGAAAATGGAATAAAAACAATATATTATTAATAATTAATGGCTTAATGGACACTAGGTATAAATACCAAGTGCGAATTCAGCAACCCCGAATCCGAAATATATGATGAGGGGATTCAAATTAATCGTCATGAAAAATCATAAACAATGAGGGTAATCACAATGTCATCAGTACAATTATAAGTTAGATATTGGACTTATAAAAATAATTGTATAATGCTGAACCCTTCCGCTTGGGTATGTCGACCACGAATTCTTAATCTTGTTCCCAAAAACTGATGCGCTTGAAGGCGTCTATTTTGACGAAGCCCGACGGAGATAGACGAATTAAAATAAATTGACCAATCAGAGCCTATAAAAAATCCGAGATTCATCATTCCGACAAAGGAAGCGAAGCCAGTCTTTTACCACCCACGAAACGAACTGCATGCTGGTCGTATCTCCAGAAAAACATGCTTTTGACAGCAACCAGATGTAAACACACGTTAACCTCAAACCAGGAGTGGAGGTTATGTCAACTGAAGAAATAGTGCAGTATATTTTTAAGTGAAAATAATTCAGAGTACATGCGCATAGGAGTGAGTGCAGTCAGTGCAGTGATAAAATTAATTAATCAATTACAAAATTTTAATTAATTAAAAAGTTTAAGAAAAAAGTGTAAACACTACGAACGACCAGTTACGCAAGTATCAAATACCCACAGCTATTATATTATGATTGTATGATAATAAATCTAACAGAACGCTAATAGCGACTTGAATTAACATCCGATAAGCAATTAAATATCCTATTCCTAAAGGAAGGGATCTCTATAATACAAATAAATAATGTCAAAATTGAATGATATAATTAACAACAATTTTAACGATTTGTATAACATGAATGTTTAGAATAAGTAAAGACATTGTATCATCAATGAAGGGAGTATGTGCCCTAATCCTATTAGTCAGATAAGAGTGTTTAATGTTTTGTTTCTAAAATTAAATAAGAGTTACACCAGAGAGTGGTATAAATATAATCAATGAATTACTATTACCTGA
Source organism: Magicicada septendecula (assembly GCA_034769895.1). Lineage (NCBI taxonomy): Eukaryota > Metazoa > Arthropoda > Insecta > Hemiptera > Cicadidae > Magicicada > Magicicada septendecula. The sequence goes on from CM068369.1 coordinate 227,944,748, forward strand.
AATAGGTACATCCAATTTTGGAGATGATCATAATCCTTGACACTGAATTATAATGATTATTATCACTTATTAACAAAGAATTAATAACTTTTAACCAAAACAAGGTTGCACTAAACTATATTCAAAGCCTATGTCTAACCAAGAACAGTTGTTCAGATTTTATATTTTTTAATTAATAATCCATGAATTCATATCTTATATACTTGTTATAGCCGTAGCAATTTTATCAAATATTTGTATTTTGCAGATTCAAAGAACCTACTACTACTACAATTATTAATGACATTACAAGTTTAATAACACTACATAACCTATTTGTTTGTCAACACATTTTTGTGACTAACCAAAGGCAGTCATACCAACTTGAGCTTTTTAAATGTTTTAGAGTCCATGTTCGAATTTAAATATTAATTGTTAACCAGAAAGAAGAGCAAACCATATTATTGTACTAAATTTCCTTGTTTTAGAATTGAATAAATCATCATTGTTATTTTTACCTTTGAAAGAGTTGGCTTTTATTGTAATCAGTAAATACAGCTTAGCGAGAAGAACGAGACGGTTGGTACCATACTTACAGTGCGAATCATTCAAATGGAATGATTTTTTACAACCGTACTGACCTATATATATTATTACAAAGTATAAATTATCATAAATATCATGTTTGTATATGTTTATGTTAGTGTATAGGCAGGACATTAATGATCTTCTCACCACCGCTGATCAACGGCGAGCCAACGGAACTTCGAGTGGAACAATTCTAAGCAGTGAATAAAAAACATTTATTTAAACCAATTAAACTGACAATTAAAACGTCGAAAAGGAGTGTACGTAACCGACTTATTCATTACTGGATTCAACAATAGGTTGAATTGAGTGGAATAAGTCACTAAACAACCACATAATAATAAAATACGAGATTGAATAATAATAATCAACGGATTGCAAGACCCATTTTAATTAAAAACAACCCTGAGAATAATAATTATAAATAATTAAACTATAGACGGATCTCGTCTACTCTAACAAATTGGCTTCCATCGCGGGGCTTAAAGAGGGAATGACATAATTTGTTCAGGTATTAGTTTGTTTTGTGTTTTATGTTTGTATATTTGTAAATTTTCCCAAATGTTCATTATGGTGCCTTTGTGTGGTATGTGTTTTATTAGTGTCATGTTGGTTATGTTTGGGAATTCATGTCCAGTGTTTACTGGATGTGTGGCCAAATTAGATTTGTATATTTCTGGTTTTTTGTATGTGTTTAGGTGTTCAAAATAACGTTTTTTCAGTTTTTTTTTGTTTGTCCTATGTAACATTTATTGCAATCTTGGCATTCAATTTTGTATATACCATTGGTTGTTGTATTATCTTTGTTGTGTGAGTTATTTAGTTTTTGTAGATTATTTTTGTTAGCTTTGTATGCTATTTTAATGTCTGTGCTCTTAAACAGTTTTGTTAGCTTTGTCATTTTATTATTTATGTATGTCAATGTGGCCCATTTTTTATTGTTGTTATTATTTTTATTTTGTTCATTTTGATTAATTCTTAATTATTCAGTTTTTATTTTATATTTGATTTTATTTTCTATTTTGTTTACAGTGTTTTTATACAGTATATCCATTTGCACAAGCAATTTGGTATATTATATTTCTTTCTTTGTCTGTTTCTTGTTTGTGAAAGAAAGAAATATAATATAATTATATTATAAAATATAATATACCAAATTGCTGAAAAATATAAAAATATAAATACCAAATATAAGCAAAAAGTGTTTGAATATATATTGTAATGTTACAGAATCAGTAGGTCCAAAGTATAACAACATTAAATGAGATAATGCCAGTAACCTTAACAGACACTAAACAAACAATTATAAAAACCAAGGCAGAAACAAGAAGTACAGTACAACGCCTATGATAATTGATGTACTTTATGTAATAAGTAAATAAATGTAGATGATAAGTTAAATGAAATTAAGACAATCAGTGTTAAAGTGGAAAAAAGTGAGCAACCCCAAAAAGTGTTAATCACACAGACAGAACTGTGGCGATTGATACCAGTTTTGAGTGAATATATTACCTATTACAATAAACACCAAACCAATGTTTTAGACAAATCAAAACAATAAACAAAGTGTTTAATTTATAAAAATAGTTTCTATAAGATAGACTATAATGTTAAGAGAGGATTTGTTAGTATATAGTTACTAATTTTCCCTATTCTTTCTAATTAATGATTGCCATTCAAGGGAAGAAACCATCAGTTATGTCAATGCCAATAGTACATAACAGCTTGTTAATACTATTAAAGAGTTATGTGAAGTTGAGTAAAAACAGTAAGTAAAGACAGACCATAATGGACTGAGAAAAAGATATTGTTTATATGTTAACCAGTTATTTGAAAATGTGTTATTTGTTTAGTGTTGGTTGAATTTTTAGTCATGAGGACATGACCTTAAGTTAATATGTCTGTTTCAAACTAATATATTTATATTATTAGAATGTAAGGAATATGTTCATTTCATTTAATAATATCCAGGAAAGCAATGGTAATTGATCATAAGGTTTCAAATCAACAAGACAAAGTATAATTGTGAAAAAAAGAAATTTTGGGCTAAAGAAATGCCATGACCTAGGCCAATGTTAACATTAAAATTATTGTCGAAATTAGTTAACAAACAATCAAGTCAATGTTAATTAGTAATGAGCAGTGAGAAGTATTTAATATAGGATTTATTTTTATAGTAACAACAACATTGTAAATAGAGTAAGAAATTATAATAAGATTTTGTGAAAGTTGGATGACTAAATGGCCTTTAAAACATGATTTTGTAAACCACCCAAAATATTTATTAAGTCACTCACACAGGTCGTGTGTGATATCAAAATGCTTGTAATTTTATCAGGAAAACAAATGTGTAAATTAAATTAAGCATAGTTAAGTAATAATTAGGGAGTAATTTGGAGTGGAGAATGAAAAAACTTAAAATTTAAAATATAAGGGTCATGTGACACCTAAATTCAACTGTATTGACCAATGAGATTTTTGCTAATTTTGGTCAAGCCAGTTAAGAGAAAAGAAAAACACAACATTCTATTGTTAGACATGAAAGTGATCAGATCAATTCTGTGCTACTTTGAGTGCAAAAGTATATGAGAATTTAATCCAAGTGGAGAAGAATAAAAATTCTATAAAACAAAAATAATGGAGTCAAAATAAGAAAGAAGATATAACAAAATAATAAAATAAGAGAAGAAAAAATAATAAAAGTAAATTATAAAAAGAGTGAATAAGTTTTACAACTAGAACTAACCCTGAGGTAACCATATCATAGGATCACTCTATAACGAAATAACACTAGGAACAACTTAAACAATATTATTAACCAACAGAACACTATTGAAGGAAAGAAAAAAACTTATTAATACACAGTGAACACTAAATATAAATTATTTTATTTGTAAAAACTGGTGGTGAAAAAATCTTAACATTAATTTTGATAGACAACAAGCCGCCATCTTTGTTGAGTTGAACACTGAGTAAAAACTATATTGCATTGCGATATCACACTGAACTGAACGATAATTGTTACATTTTTTTCTTTATAATAATTAATTCTGTTTGTATTAGATAATAAGTATTTTAATAATTGTAATGTAATGTACTTCTTGCGCACAATTACGAACTTTTGAATAGTAGTCTCAAGAACCCAAGACAACATAATCATAACCAAAAGTAAAGAGGAAATCGACCCGAGAGGAAGAATTGATACGTGCTATTGTCAATTTCGACCTTATAGTTTTAAATGGAATTCGAATAAATAAATGTTAACCATGATTCATAATTGGTATTAAATGCGTTTTATTTACTGAATAGGGTAAAATAAAGGAATCTTCAATACATGACAGAAGAATAAAACGGTTTTGGTAATTTGAACTTCCGCACAAATATGAAATTTGGAAGTAACCTCAAATTAGACAATTCGATACCGTAATCGAACGCAGCTATCAGTAAATTAATTCTGCTATACAAACCAATTTTTTTTAAAACCTTCAAAGCCGAAAACAATTAATTTTCTTTAAATAAAAATAAAAATAAAACAACAAACTCAATTTAATTTAAAATAATTAAATTAAATTAAACAAATTAAATTAAATTCAGAAAAAAAAATAATCATTACATTAATTTCAAGTAAATATTGAGAATAGTAATAACAGTAGTAAGAAAGAAGGAGCACGAAAAACTTTTATGTTACAATATATATATAAATTTGTGATGTTATTCAATTTCTTTCTTCTGCAAGTAGTATAATTCGTATATTCTTTTTAACACCTGAGAGAGAGAGAGGGAGAGAGAGATAACAATACGTAAAACCAAATTGTTGATATTGTCGATTGGTAATACAGTTGAATTATAGATGGGTTGTAACTAAATTAAACACTAATAATGGTAGCAAATACAGTTCAAATCATATTAATAAAGAAATTTATTAGAATAGGAATGTATATGTGTTACATTATTTCTATGTCACCTCACCGTAACCTAACCTGTGCTCAAAGAGTTCGTCTATAACAGACTTGGGAATTTTCTAATAAGGGAAGTTGATGTTTTAAAATTGTTTACACGGGGACAGTGTTTGTGGTTTCCACATTCGACCTGTAAAAATGTGGTGGTGACCCAAGGGCTTTTGGTTTTTTTGGAATCTTCTGAGGTAAGGTAAGTAAAGTGATAGTATAGAGGCAGGGGCGGATTAACCATTAGGCTGACTAGGCTGTAGTCTAGGGTGCGGCACTTTGCGGGGTGCAAAATTTTAGCTAAAAATAATACAATTTTACAGCTAAATGTAAAATTGGTAATATATTACAAGGATAAAAATTTGAGTTAATTTTGAACACAGGCACCTGTTTGCGAGAAATTATGGTAAAACTGTACATAAATAATATAAGTGCTTTTCAAACTGTTTTCTCCGGTTATGAGTCATTAGCGGTCGGCGCTCATAGAACTATGCCGCCGCCCGACTTTCGTGGATTTGCTAACCATGTTATCTATTCCATCCACCTCCACCCCACCCCTTCATCTCCCCCTCCATCCCTTTTCATTGGAGACAAGTTTGTTATTGCTCATATTTGCACATTCAAAACAAACATTTTGGTTATGTCGATGTCGTTATATACAGGTCTGGAAACTCTCATGGTGGGGGGGGGGGGTTGCTTATTTCCTGATGAGTGTGTGCATTTAGCTCAGTTTTTAAAAGTCCATGGATCTGTCAACCCAGAAGAAGAGAAGAAAAAGCGATCCGAAGTAAAACCACTGTTGAATTTTTTTGAAAGCTCTTAACTTAGAATCAGTGTTTCCTAATGTTGAGATAGCTTTGCGCATTTTCCTTACTATGCCCATCAATAACTGCATTGGCAAAAGATTTTTTTCAGGTTTGAAGACGGTGAAGAATTATTTACACTCAAATTTGCGCCAGGATAAAGTGACCAGTGTAGCCCTCTTGTTCATTGAAAGTGACTTTCTGCAAGGACTTGATTTCAGTGAGGTGATTTAAACGTTTGCTCAATCTAAAGCGAGAAAAAAGAATCTACCTTAAACTTTACATGAGTCTTAACAAATCCACAAGATATTTAACTGATTGTCTTCTTTGTGTAAATGATGTTAAATGTACCCTTAATAAAACTGTTATAATTCTGTAACTACTTAGTTAATTTTTTCCTTATAAAAGCCATGGAAACTACAAATGGTTGAAGGTGTAACTCTAAAACAATCTCTGAAAAATAGCCTCAGTTTTTAATTCTTCAAAAACAGTAAGATATTTGAAATATTCCTAACTAAGAAATATATTGTAGGGTGTTTAAAAGCTTCATTCAGCCCCTTGGAAATAAACGTAAGAGTAGCCTATGGGAGGTGAGGGGGCGCTAAAATATAATTAGCCTAGGGCGCGAAGATACCTTAATCTGGCCCTGTGTAGAGGCCTCCTTTTTGTGTGTATATTTACTATATATATATATATATATATTCGAATACTTTTTGCTACAGTATATTTCTTGATGCATATAATATATTTAATATTTATAATAACTTTACCTCAAGATTTTTTTCCCTTGTTTGGAACATATTTCAGGCAACTTATTCTTCCCATCGTCAGCTTCTTAATTTTTCAACCAAAAATTAAGAAGGTTGAGGATGGGAACAATAAGTTTCCCAAAACTGAAACATGTTCCAAATAAGGGAAAAAAATCTTGAGGTAAAGTTATTATAAATATTATATATATATTTAATATTTATGAAGAAATTACCTCAAGATATTTTTTTCCTTCTTAGGAACATGATTCGAGAACCATTGTGTTCTCATCCTCTGCCTTTGTGATTTTGCGTCTGGTGAAGTACTTGTGTGTTGGCTTGTCGTTATTGTGGTTTCTTGTTGGTCTCTGGTACTTTAAATCAGTTTTATTGTGTGTGATTGTGGTGCATGTATTAGTATTTTGTGTATTTTCGATGTTGACTGCTTTGAAAATTGTGTCATGTTTTGTATTGATTTGTATTTGTTCAGGTATTAGTTTGTTTTGTGTTTTATGTTTGTATATTTGTAAATATTCCCAAATGTTCATTATGGTGCCTTTGTGTGGTATGTGTTTTATTAGTGCCATGTTGGTTATGTCTGGGAATTCATGTCCAGTGTTTATTGCATGTGTGGCCAAATTAGATTTGTATATTTCTGGTTTTTTGTATGCGTTTAGGTGTTCAAAATAACGTTTCTTCAGTTGTTTTTTTGTTTGTCCTATGTAACATTTATTGCAATCTTGGCATTCAATTTTGTATATACCATTGGTTGTTGTATTATCTTTGTTGTGTGAGTTATTTAGTTATTTGATGATGAAACATTAGACATATAATAAACAAACTTAAAGAACAAAATGAAGACACACAATATATAACTAAAATAAAAAATAGCCTCCAACTAATGCTAAAACAAAATTACTAATAACTACTTAAGTTTAATACTACATTAAACATCAAAAACTGCACTGGCACTAATTAAAATAAACCAGTTATTGTGGTTTGTTTTCTCCATGTTCACACATAAATTTATAGTTAAATGATTTTTTGACTGCTTGATACCACAGGCCTGTTCATCTGATACCATCATTGTTTTCATTGGCAAAGCTTGTTAAAGGAGTCTTTACGAGTGAGGTTACAATATTTCTCAGTATAAATATGCAGTTATTCAGTAGCATTAACCCCAAATTTCGAATTTTTTGTCTCCACAAATATATTCTTGGGTACTCAAGTCCAGATGATGTTGAATTACTCATTGTGATCTTCAGTTCACTCATACAGACACTAGCTGAGCAAGTCTGATTGTCCCAGGTCTCTTAGATGGGGAGATGAGTTTAATGGATTTCATAATATGAATTGAAATTTTTCGTTCATACCTCACTATAATAGCTTCAGCTTTGCAAATTTGCACTGTATTTTAGGTCCATGTGGAAAAAATGAATATTGTAGTTATTTGAGTATGTATGAAAGCATGTGGTCCAATCAGTACTGTCCAAATCATTTATACAGTTTCTAATTTCCATAGCATAATACTGCTGAAGTTTGTTGACTTCACTCTAGTCACTCAGTCAACCTTCAACAGCAGTCAACTGTAGTCAGCAGTAATGTCTTGCAAAATAATGTTCCAGGTTTGGACTTCTTCTATATTCAGCTTGTTCTGGTACATTTTCATAAGAAATTTTTTGCTGTTCCCAAAATGTATCAGGCCATCCATAAGAAACTTTGAAGTTTACAAAATGTTTTTCCTTTGCGATTTGAGGGTCCCAAAATTGGGATTTTATTAGCTCTTGCTTGTTATACTACAGTCCCTGTTCTTTCGGGCGCAATTTACGATATAACGTCTTTGCTTTAATTTAATTTAATTTCAAAGGTCGGGCGCCATCTTGATTTGCAAGAAAGTAAATATAGACGTAAATAACTTGTAATTTTACTTACCTTTCAAAGTCACTATAGGGCAGGAATTCGTTTAAGCGACCTCTTGAGTAGCGGAAATTGTTATATGAAATAATAATACCTTGTTATAATTTTTACCAAATGATATTACCCAATTTATTTTCCAAAAGACTCTACATACATATTACGCCATAGTGCATTTAGCAAACATTAAACCCTCCAAAATACCTACAAGTAAACATGAAACATTTGATATGTGATTATTAAACATTAAACATATATATATATAGTTCGCACAACCCAGCATGATTTAAGTCACTCTCTCTCTCTCACTCTCTCTCTCTCACGCTCTGGTACAATTTATTTATTTTATTGAGCTCATTTGAATTTTAAATAAAATCTTTATTGGTCATTATAATATTGAATGATGTTGATTTACTGAATGAATGTTGGAACGTTCTCACCAAATTTGACAGCTACTTAGCTGCAGTTGTTTGTCCGGTAAAAAATCGCACACCGCGAGTTCACCGATTTCGCTACTGGTCACATCTTGAAGTATTACACCTTACCGAATGGTAAGGTGTCACTGTTGATAAACACTTTTGTAATTAACCACTTTTGGTGGTGTAAAAGTTAAAATTTACACTTGGTGAACTTTTTTGCCGGCCGGCTACGTTCACGCTTCCGGATGAAATGACCCAGAGTCTTTGTTTCACATTGCGTAGGTGGGGCGAAAACTACGTCATCAGGCTATTGTTCACATAGTCAAGCCTTGAGTTGTTTACAGAAATATACATTACTTACCACTGACGTCATCAGGGCTAGGCACTTTATCGCTCTATATTACATACGTTTTTTGCTGAGTTTGTTGTTTTGCAATGAAAACGGTCAGAATCCTGTCAATTCACATTTGCGTATTATAAAATATTTATATAGTCCACTCACCACAGCTTTACAGGGATTATGAAATATTTAAATAATTATTACCAAATTGTTAAAAATAAATGAATACAATAATTATGGTCTTTTGTACCATGTTTTTATAAATTTAATATTGCACCAGAATTGTACCATCACAAAACCCCCTCAATGAAAGATTTTGTGCCAGAGCATAAAAACTTTCATTGACCCATTCATACTTCCTAAAGGGATCAGCCAGGATATGTCACCACAACCCCCTTACAATTTATATTAAAAGAAAATCAATAACTCACCTGTGGTCTGATGACGATGACAGTACCTGCATGACCTTACTGGACTTCTCCTTCGAGATCCCAACACCATAAGGCCAATTAGGCGCGTAACGCCCCTGCTCTGACGCGCTGGCCAGCTCAGGACCACCGTCATAACATCACCAAACACTGAAACAATAAAATTAAGTATCAAAATAGTGGCTTGGTATATCACTCTATCCTTAACTGATCTGGTTCCCCTTAGCTATGTGCTGGTTTGTGTTAATAAGCACTGGGTTTGCTTGAGCTACTAAAAATATAAATACAAAAAATGTAACATACAAGAATTACATAGAATTGCCATTCTCTTCATGGACTACCCTGAATTGTAAATATTGTTTCGATTCCCATCGATAATAATTAACTCTTTCTGTTTGATAATTAATGGAATTATAAAAGAAACAAATATTTATATGAAAAATAATTTAATTTAATTATAAAAAAACATGGAAATACCCATATAAATCTCCCAAATATTCAAACATGGATAAAACATTTATAGCAAAAAGGAATAATTAATAAAATTGTATTGAAATTAAAATTATTATTAAAATTATTATTATTATTAACAGGTAATAATTGGCGCTGTCAATAATATTTACCCCTCATTCTCCTCCACACACACTATTTACCATACATCACGTTAAAATTTCATAACATAATACATGATACATAATAATACATATTATCATTATATTAATACATTTAATACATTGAAATAGTCAATAGTTAATTCACACTTAATCTGAATAAGATTTGCATATTCTATCTATTTAAAGTTGCATTTAAATTATAAAAATTAATTATTTTCAATTAATTAATTAATTCTAAACTTTCATTAATTAGCCATCAATTATTTATCATAATTATAAAATTGATTTAAAATTTATTATTAATATTCATATTATTATTATTATTATTATTTCATCATTTTCATTTCTCATTACCTCTCTACTCTGAATTCTCTACCTAACCTAACTACCTAACCTTTCACATTCTAATCATTGTTTTAGTCTGGGTGACTCCCGTATTCACTATACTTTTACTTATTATAATCTTACTCACCTTTTTTCTAACTAACAACCAAATTTACCTATCATGACACCAATATCTCAATTATAAACACCTTTACTAATTTCATTCCGACGATAAATCCTATAGCACCGCACGTCTTTGCATAGAGATGGGTGTTCCCTAACTGGCTATATACATTCATAATATTTTGCCCTTCCAAAAAATTCGGCAAACACTCCCTTAAACTACGCTATTACCTGCCACAACGCTATACGTTGGCTACTCCTTATCACCTCACCCCCACTACAAAATATCATCAACAACAAATATATGTTTAACCTTGACTTTACTCACCTCTACAAATAATCACTAACTACTGTGTCCCTAAATATCTCTTTGTATTATTTACTTTAAAATTCTTATCTATCTAACTCCATTTACTTCAATTAAATAACTCACCTGCTTCTATTTATACCCAGGCTCTGTCCCTGTTTAAACATTCTACCTTACTGTAATCATTGACAATTGCATTAAATTTATCTCTCACCTACTCATTACAGTACATCTCCCTTTTCAAATATATATTCTTACTTAATCATTTATTATTATTCATTAGGAATTACCTCATTACAAATTAAATAATAATTTAACTTCATTAGAAACTTCTATGACAATTAATAATTTACCACTTCAGTTAGTACAACTTTCTTTTGTACCATATTAATTCAGTAATTGACCTTTAATTATTATTCAATTATTTAAACTTGTTTAATTAAACAAAACATGTTAATTATTAAAACAAACTTGATACATGTTGTACACAAAATATACCTGCAATACACAACATCAAAAATACATAAATACATTGATATATAAAACATATAAAACAATGAAAATATACAATCCAAACACATTATTTTGTCATTAATCAAAATCAGTCCATATGCAGTCCAATTCAAAACCACTTTTCACATGTATTAAATGTTCATTACACTATTAAAACAATTTATCCTCCATCGTTGAATAACATTCTAATCTTAGGTCTATTTATCTTATTGTCTAATAAATAAATTTTATTATTAGAAACATTATATTCATAATAATTATCAACTATTTCATATTTATTCACAATTTCAATTTCATATATCAAGTCACGATCGAGTATGGTTTTGTCTCCAACATTATTATATGTTATAATCTTGTTATTCATCTTGTAATTATCATCATAATTTTCTACCACAGGTAAGTACTTGATACCATTATTATCATCACCTATTATTATTTCAATTTCATTGTTGCTACAAGGTAAGTATTCATTATTTTAATCCACCATCTCTACTCCTAACTTTTCTACAAGTTCTCTGTACTTTCTATTTACTTTAAAAATTCCTATTACTTTCTTTCTCTCACAATACCTCTCTACACTTTCTCTCTTAATATATTTCCCACCATAACACCAAGTTATTCTCTCTCTCCAAATATGCAGGGGTCACTAACTCAAAATTACTGTACCACTTATGAGGTACACAAAAACACCAAGGAACTTTATTTGTAGACCTTTCGTCTCCCAAATATAAATTTAAGGAACTCTCGTCCTTATTTAAAATACGTGAAGACTTTTCTTCACCCCCTAACACAACATCAAAAGAAAATTCTAACCCCTGCACCCCTTGTACAAATATACTTTCTCTCGGCTCTCTCTCTGACTCAGTACACTCAAACACCTCATTTTCACTCATAATACTTTCATCATCTTTTTCTAATATCATATTCTTACTACCTGTAAACTCATTATTCAAGTTATCACTGTTATTTACTTATTAATCAGTACTTCGTTTTTCGTACTACTCACCTTCTGTTTTTCTATTTGGATTAATTGCTCATCCAACTTTGAAATTACTATATCACATTGCTTAATAAGATTAGTGTTACGGTTTTTAATTTCGTTCTTTATTTCGTTAAACTTCTCATTGAACTCACTTTTAATTTGAATATTTTGTGTTTTAATTTCATTGAATTTAACATCAGAATCATTCTTTTGAACATCAAATTTAAAATTCATGTCCCCTCTCAGTTCATTAAAATTGCTACACATCATGTTATATAAACGTGCTAACATCTCGTCTGTTTTGTTTTCATGAAGTGAGATGGAGGTTCCTGTTTCTGTCTCTACATTTTCAGTCGTACTCGCCTCGCCAACCTGACTAATTGGGGTTAATTGAACATCCATCTCACTCGTCATATCTACATCAGCTGTACTGATTTCTAATGTAATATTGTCATTAGTACTCATGTTTGCTATTTTATAATACACGCATGCATACAATCTTATAACATAACCTCGTAAAGGTTGGGTTATGTTTACGTATTTAAAATTGTGTTTATTACCTCAGATAACTTTTCCGCTCTCTTCGTAGGCTTACCCACATAAAATTATATGTCGAGTCCCTGTTATTACGGGAGCCATTTGTTATACTACAGTCCCTGTTCTTTCGGGCGCAATTTACGATATAACGTCTTTGCTTTAATTTAATTTAATTTCAAAGGTCGGGCGCCATCTTGATTTGCAAGAAAGTAAATATAGACGTAAATAACTTGTAATTTTACTTACCTTTCAAAGTCACTATAGGGCAGGAATTCGTTTAAGCGAACTCTTGAGTAGCGGAAATTGTTATATGAAATAATAATACCTTGTTACAATTTTTTCCAAATGATATTACCCAATTTATTTTCCAAAAGACTCTACGTACATATTACGCCATAGTGCGTTTAGCAAACATTAAACCCTCCAAAATACCTACAAGTAAACATGAGACATTTGATATGTGATTATTAAACATTAAACATATATATATAGTTCGCACAACCCAGCATGATTTAAGTCACTCTCTCTCTCTCACTCTCTCTCTCTCACGCTCTGGTACAATTTATTTATTTTATTGAGCTCATTTGAATTTTAAATAAAATCTTTATTGGTCATTATAATATTGAATGATGTTGATTTACTGAATGAATGTTGGAACGTTCTCACCAAATTTGACAGCTACTTAGCTGCGGTTGTTTGTCCGGTAAAACATCGCACACCGCGAGTTCACCGATTTCGCTACCGGTCACATCTTGAAGTATTACACCTTACCGAATGGTAAGGTGTCACTGTTGATAAACGCTTTTGTAATTAACCACTTTTGGTGGTGTAAAAGTTAAAATTTACACTTGGTGAACTTTTTTGCCGGCCGGCTACGTTCACGCTTCCGGATGAAATGACCCAGAGTCTTTGTTTCACATTGCGTAGGTGGGGCGAAAACTACGTCATCAGGCTATTGTTCACATAGCCAAGCCTTGAGTTGTTTACAGAAATATACATTACTTACCACTGACGTCATCAGGGCTAGGCACTTTATCGCTCTATATTACATACGTTTTTTGCTGAGTTTGTTGTTTTGCAATGAAAACGGTCAGAATCCTGTCAATTCACATTTGCGTATTATAAAATATTTATATAGTCCACTCACCACAGCTTTACAGGGATTATGAAATATTTAAATAATTATTACCAAATTGTTAAAAATAAATGAATACAATAATTATGGTCTTTTGTACCATGTTTTTATAAATTTAATATTGCACCAGAATTGTACCATCACATGCTCTGTACAACCATTCAGATATACAGTAGTTTGGCTGATTACTAGTCTTTCTGTTTTCTTATTCTTTCTTGTTTTAAATTTTCCAACCACTGTTCAATAGTTCACTTTTGGACTTCAAAATTTTGCTTATTTGTGTTTTACTAATACCAAACTTTGGGTGCTGCATCTTGAAGAGTCAGGTTGTTTTTCACACTCTTTAATAATGTCAACTTTTTCTTTTAATGTTAAACATGTGTGTTTCTGAGACAACTACCCTAAAACTACCATACTGTAACAGGATACGTCCAAACTGTTCACTGATAATTACAAGTGATGAAGAAGATGTACATTCAGATGTCGTTGATGTAATATTGTGTTCTTAGTGTGCAGCACTTCTCAGAATTGTCTCTGTTCAATCACATTGCACCATTAGTAAGATGAGATTACTATTTCCTGTTGTCCAAATTGATACAAGATATGAGATAACTAAGATGTCCAAATCTGAGATATCATTTCATTGAGCCAACAATGGAAATGCACATGAAAAGAGGAGATTGCAATGGCTGGTCACGTTATGAAAATGAATAATGGGCAAATACCAAAAAGGGCCCTTGTAGGGAACATGGAAGATAAAAGATCAAAAGGCTACCTAAGACAAGAGTTTCTGGGAGTGCAAAGATGGAAGTCCTTTGTCACTGGTAGAATGAGGTGGGCTGACAAGATGTAGGAAGCCAAGGCCCTAATTTGGACTGTAGTGCTATGAGAGGAGGAGGAAGCTTCGATTTATATGTTAGGTTAGATTAGGTTAACTTTGCTAATGTGCTGTTGAAGGTTGACTGAGTGACTAGAGTGAAGTCAACAAACTTCAGCAGTATTAGAAACAGTACAATGAATTGGACAGTACTGATTGGACCACATGCTTTCACACACACTCAAATAACCACAACATTCATTTTCGCCACATGGACCTAAAATACAGTGCAGATTTGCAAAGCTGAAGCTATTATAGCGAGCTATGAACACAAAATTTCAAGTCATATTATGAATATTATGAAATCCATTAAACCCATCTACAGAGACCTGGGACAATCAGACTTGCTCAGCAGCTGTCTACTGTATATGAGCAAACTGAAGATCACAACGAGTAATTCAACGTCATCTGGACTTGAATACCCAAGAATATATTTGTGGAGATAAAAAATTCGAAATTGGGGATCAATGGTGCTGTGTTAACATTTAGTGATGGGAACGTATGATGAATAAGAGTATTAATGTACTTCGTTGGAGTAAATTGTCGGGGGGGGGGGTCAGGAGGATCAATCCCTTCCAGAGTTATCAGACATGTCAGTGAAATTCCATAATCACTTAACATAGGACTATTTCTAAGCCAGTCGTGTGTATTAAAATAAGGCTTCTAAATAATTATATGGGAAGAATTTTGAATATCTCATTTGTCCTAAGGAAAATGGGACAGAGTAAAATTTGTCCGCCACCCCGCAAAAAAGAGCAGCCAGTGATGTATCTGAACATGATGCCTGTGAATATCTGGCATTTGCAGTGTTAAGAGACTACAGATTTTAGATTACTGATATACCAAGGTACAGCAAGCAGCCGAGATCAGCACCAAGGAGGCAAGGTTCAAAGAGCAAGGTTCACTTTAAAAGTGGTTAAAGTTTAACTTAAACTTTTCAAATTGAGATTTTTATTCTAGTTATATTCTATTTATGCTAGATGCATGAAAATTTCTGAGATGCTTTAGTACAATGTACTACAACCACCGAAGCATAATCACAACACGGTTGAAGTTCGGGGTTCAAGTTACAGTACAAACATTTTATATAAGAAAATAGAAAGTTTTAAAAATTTTATTAAATTTTCTCTCTGTTGCTTAAATTGCTTAGTTCTGCTTCAAATGCACATAATTCGTGTTGAGAAAACAGTTCTGGAAGTTTAAAAGTCCTACCTCTAAGATGCTTTCTGAGATAATTGGCTTAAACCTAGCTAATTTAACATTGGAGGGATAGTCTTTTCGAAGTCCCCTCAGCTTCATGTATTTAAAATTCCGAGTATAAATTAAACTACCATTTAAGCTTAAGGTAATAATGCAGACCATTGGACAGGATGTGGATGAATAGTTTATGTTTCGTTCTGTCAGCGAGAGACCATACCATGGTGCCAAACAAGCATTAAACTTGAAAACTAGCCAAGGCCAGGTAAACTTGCGCCTTGCCAACGCCGCTTGCCGCCACCCGGTTATTATTAGATACTCAGTTTTGTTTATTTTCATTGCATAGTCAATTGATTACACTGTATCCTGCATTTGTGTAGAAAGTACGTCAGCTGAAGGTGAGGAAGGCAAATTGTTTACACACATCAGCCTTTCTGTAACATAAATTCCAATATAATTATACATACCTTTGTAGGCAGATGACCTTGTTCACGAAATAATTAAAATGTACGCAGCAAATAAACCTTGTCATATTTCCAATTAAGCAGACAAAACACACACATAAAAGCGTACGTAGGCCTATATTTAACCTGTGGAAGTTGGTATTATAAAACATGAATTGGACATTTAAAAATTCATAAATTGTGTTTCGTATAAATGGTTTGTAGCTTAAATGCTACTTTGCATACGAGTCTTCAATCATTGTAGTGAAACAAATCTAGTCTTCAACAGAAAAAAAATCAGGCTCTGCGGAGACGACTGAAACTCAAGCTTTTACGGAGAGATGTTCCAAGCCTCTGCTTATACCATCCCCGCCTCTCCGTTGAGAGGTAGGTCTCTTGTTTTGAGTACTGATCAGGTCCCTGTGTCACGTGCTAGGCGCGAGCTCCAGGTAATCCTGGAGCGCTGGACGAGTCCTAATGGCATCTCTTGCCAAACAGGACGCCAATTACGTGTACAGGGCTCTCTGCTCTTACCATTTGAATGGCCAGCGTACCTACTTAGGGTCTTAAATAGGTCGGGAGTCCGCCACATTCTGCTGCAAGGCGGCTAGTCGGTCAGTCAGAACAGACATACTTACTTACTAGCCAACGCCCACCCTTGGCTGTTGGGCCATTAGGCGGCGCGCTGACCAGTAGAGACGTGAGAGCCTTGCCGTATCATCTTCGTCTTGGACTTGCGTGTCTGAGAGCAAGGCTGGACATGTAATTAGGTGATCCGCATTCATGAAAGCGTATCCACAGAGAACACATTCAGGAGACGACAACACGCCGATGCGGTGCAGGTGGGAGGCCAGGTAGTCATGACCGGTTGTAGTTCTAAAAAGAGCAACACTAGTTGCTCGGGGTAGAGTTCTGTTGATGGGGCCGTCTGTAACCAATGTTGCCCATCTTTTTCCCACACAGGCACTTAATTGTTTTTCTTTTAGCCATAGGCTTATTGAGCAGTTTATTCTTGCTTTCGCAGATGCATATGAGCTGGGGGTCTCCGGCTGAGGCAGTGCTGCGCCCATTTTGGCGAGGATGTCGGCTTTTTCATTTCCCATGATGTTGACATGGCTAGGTACCCATTGCAGTTCAATCTGCCAGCCTCATTGTACAATGTTCTGCAGTTCTCGCCTACACTCAATTGTCAGGGAGCAGTTTGTGTCACCATTTGAGGTCACGTTTTGAATCGCTGCAGTTGAGTCTATGAGGAAGACGGCTTTGTTAGGTGGTGAGATCTTGGCAAGCTCAATAGATGCTGCTTTTATGGCTGCTACCTCTCCGTCATAGTTTCTTAGGCGGCCTCCTACAGCGAGGTGGCCTTCAAATAGAGAGCTGTAGTAACCAGCCCCTGTTGTCCCTGTAGATGGTATAGAGGATCCGTCTGTGTAGATTCGTATCCACTGCTCAGCGGGAAAACGTTTTTGTACAGTGTGTAAGGCTGCTTGATGAAGCTCGGCTTCATTCGTCTGTTTTTGTCTTATTATGGTCGACGAGTTTCAGGTTAGCATTTGGGAGTTGGCTAAAGAATTCACGGTGACGTATAAATGGTGCCGCCTCATTTGGTTCAATGTCATATTTGCGTTGGAGTTCTTCATATATCGCAATCGGGCATTTCTGAGTTTTCAGCCTTGCTGAACAGAACATGCCTACATAAAAGCTTGATTCTGTGGGCATGTAGACTTTGGCCTCCACCGGTTGGATGGAAAGCCTGTACGGACTCCCTCAAATCCTTCACTTACATCAGCGTTGAAGTCGGCGGAAACCAAACCTCCGCTGAGCCGCATCTCTGAAGAAAGAATCCACAATCTTCATAGGTGCTGTAATCAGCTTATCTCGCCGACTCTGTCGGGCTATCGCGTTGACAAATCGTCAGTCTTAAACTCTTAGCATATGATAGGATCTACTGTACGCGAACAAGCACTTCGCTGTAACCAAGTGGCAGAGTAGTGAAAACTTTCAGTACCACTTTTACTCACTTGGTAAGTTAAGCTCGTGACTCGTATTACGAGACCTCGACGTACAATCCGACCCACTGGTCGTGTGTCACTATTAAGGATACGAAGTGGTGTCGGCCATTCGGCTATACATCGTTGGGGTTCGACGTCAGCATTGAACCCTGCCGCCGGAGCACTGTTTGATTATAACAGTTTTGTCTGCAGGTCCGTTTGAGTGAAATTTGGTAGTCATCACATCACGCGGTCGTAGACTGTGGCTGCGTATAATGCGACTGTCACATGCTGTCAATCACCGGCGATGCCTTGTGTTCCTAGAGCAGACGGACAAACTTGACCAGACACTTCGGTCACAATGCCATCCAAAACAGCAGCCTGTCACTGCCGAACTACAATCGGTCTTGAAGGCTTCTACCGTCTCACCACAGCCCAGCTACGCAGCTGCAGCTAAGAGCTCACTCCGATAGTCCCTCGTAGATCTTGTCGTTGTTTCTGACGCATTTGTAAGTTATGACTTCAGAAAGTTGCCACTACGTTCAGATGTATCCGAGAGCGCTTAGGAACTGTCGCGCCTAAAGAAAAAAAAATTTCCTATTAGTGGGAACATACAGTGTAACAGATCTGTTGTGAACGGTGAATATAGGATACCTGGAGATCGTAGGATGAAATACTAACAGTCTTGTTCCAAGGGAGTCTGGATTCTAGAGTTTGT
Source organism: Magicicada septendecula (assembly GCA_034769895.1). Lineage (NCBI taxonomy): Eukaryota > Metazoa > Arthropoda > Insecta > Hemiptera > Cicadidae > Magicicada > Magicicada septendecula. Next base: position 227,963,673 of record CM068369.1, read on the forward strand.
TACCTCTCACTGTCTGAAGTGCTTCTCTTCGGAGGAACCCATCTGAACCTTAACAAGAGGCTTCGGTTACTCAGCTATACGTGTGGTAACGGGACGATTGGATTGGTCGGTAGTGTAAAGGATGTGTATTCTCCATCATTGTTGATCTGTCACAGCGGCAACATCTTCAGTGCATCGCATTCGAGCTCAGTGGATCTCTCGTTGGTCTTCTCATATTGTTGGGTTAGAAGCCTCCTCAGCCGGAGCTCTTGACAAACGGTCTGCAGGTCGTTTTCGGTTCACACGTGAGGATAGTCTTGGGCGGCGATTGGGAAAGCTTAACTTTCCGAAATGGAGAATGATACAGGACATGGCCAGGAGAACGGCACTTTGCTCAACTCTCAACCTACTCACTATCCACTCCCCCCCCCAATATAATGAACATAGCCGCGGTCCACGTTCTGCTCGAATTCCCAGAGTCTTCTGTAACTTCTGACGGATTCCCAGCACCCTTATGGGAAAGCGTTAGTAGTCTCTCGCTCGCCCTGAGAAGGCCGAATCCCTAAGCCTTCTAAAAACATTTGGTTCCTAACCCATCCTAGCACCAGGTCTTCGACCACTAGAGTTTCGTCGAGCTGGAGGTCTTTCTGGCCACCATATACCGCAAAGGCAGAACCTACCTCGCGGGAAGTTCCTGATCGGACTGTTGAACCGAATCCACGCGAGTATTACCGAAACCAGCTGCCAGAGTAAACTGACGACCGTTTTTTTTCTCGAATTCGAAGAGGCTTTTGACTTTGCTCACCCCCGTGAATCATGCTTTTGTCAACTATGCAAAACGAATTTTGTGAACGTCTTGGGTGGCTGGAATAATGCTGTCTCTGTTTACGGAAGACAACTTTACCGCCGACCACAACGCAAATTGTGTGGCCTTCAACCTCTAGCACCAACTCGGCGTGTGCGTTGAGCGGGCCGGTAACTGGAAGATTTCCGTCAACTCCTTCAAGAGCGCTGCGGTAGTATTATCATGTAAACATAAACGCCCTTGGCCGCTGAGAATAGGCTAAATCGGGTTGTCGTTGACCAACGAGTAAAGTGTCTCGACCAATATCTCCATCTAGACCAAGACTTGCCTGGCGGTTCCACGCAGACAAGGCATCTCGGCGCAACTCTATAGACTGTGGCCCGTTCTTTCGAGCCCGGCGATGACTCCCTGGCTGGGTTAAGATCAACGACAACACTTACATATAGCCAGAGATCACTTGTGTGTTTCTAATATGGCTGAAATTAATAAAAACTTATTTAAGAGCACGAATCATAGTACCGGTACTCTGCTATCTGGACCGTCAATCCTGAGTAGTGAAAATGAGACAGTTAGGAAAATAGACTTGAGAATATAATTGATTCTATTAGATCTTTCCGTCTGCCATAGAAAAAAGGCTGCAAAGCGTACTCAGCAGAATGGGCGGAGACCTCATAACAGGCCTATGGTCCGCTACTACAGTGGATGTACCAACATGCAGGAGTGCAAGATCTAGATGTATGAATTAAATGAAGGTGTAAATGTAGTGACGATGCAAAACTGAAGGGAAGTTAGTTAAGTCTAATGTAAATGCTGACAAAACTCCAAGTAAAATTCCACTGAACTTAACTCAGTAAAAATGTATAAATAAGAGTTTATAAGTTCTGCTCTGTTCTATCTCAGTGTGTGAATACATAATAAAATAATGTTGAGTACTTTAGCGTTGTGTCACTAAACAAATCGTTAGGCTACGTAAGCCTAAGTATGAGTCCCAAAATACTAGACAATATTTCTGACAATAAATTTTGATGTTTATCGTATCGTCTCACTGACCAATACAATCAGTCAGCCAATACAATCGGCACTTTACGGTCAGTAGGTGAGTTTAAAATCAGTAATGAAGAATATTATTTAAAAAAAATATATCATAAGGTACCTAGCAAAAAATAATCTGTAGAATCGTCACTCCCATCCAGCTTGTATTGGATACGTTCTTTTTTATTCTTTCTGTTACGAGGTCAACAACTGAAAAGTCGTCTTCAAAACCGAAGTTTTATTAACCAAACATAAACCGAAGTTTTTATTAAACATAAATTCCTGGGTAGTAAAAATGAGACAGTTAGGAATATGGATTTTGACCTCCTTATTGATTTCTTTGTAACGTCTAATTTCTGGAGGAGCCAATCTTAATCTGTTAAGGGAAAATTAGGAGCTGAGAACATTCTACAATTTGGTAAGTTTTAAATTATGTTCAATGGAAATAGAATATCTTTAATTATACAGTGTAAATTTTATTAATTCGCATAATGTGTAGGGGCACTTTAAATGTTATTTTAAAATCGAGTATCAGTAACAAATTATGTTTGGCTAAGCATTCATTGAACAAGAGAAAAAATTAGTTTACTTAAAAGAATATAGTGGAAAAATATAAGTCAAGATGGATTTGTTAAAGCGTTACGTAGCCTAAATAGCTAAAGACATAGATTGTGATTTAAAGACGTGGATTGTGATGTGTACTGTGTATTGAAGAAAGAGACTAAACATCGATAAGCGTGGACAGCTGTTGCCAACCAACTTGCTGGATGTTAACCCGAGAGAGAGAGAGAGAGAGAGAGAGAGAGAGAGAGAGAGAGAGAGAGAGAGAGAGAGAGAGAGAGACAGAGAGACAGACAGACAGACAGACAGAAGCGGGAATAGATATACAAAAGTAATTCCTAAAAATATAATTAATAAACACAGTAATATTATAAATAAGCCTACGGCTGGCATGACTGAAGGAAAGGTGGGGAACGTTGAATCGACTTCACAGGATGGAGAGAAATCAAAGTTAGCGGCGCCATTAATGACTCAAATTGTCGTAAAACCACCTCGTTCGTATGTTAACACTGATATGGTGAGATCTGATGCCGCGAAAGGGCTTACCATTCACTGTCTCGGCACTAGCTGTTCACCCACAGTTCTGGAGTGTTATAACAGTTGAACTCTATAGTCTGCTGAAATGTCTAAAATCGACTTTAAAATGTAATAAATAATGTATACTTGTTTATAATCTTCAATATAATGAAAGGAATGAAATTTTTATGACGTGTCATATAAATCCATGTTTTTAACAATTCTTCACATTAACGTCATATTTTAATATGTAAAAGCATATTATAGTTCATCTTTAGGACTTGTACTTACAGTACAAATAACAAATTTTTAAAAAAGCATGTGGCCTGCCTGTATAATGTTGCACTTCCCACTGTTTCGGTGTGCATACGTGAAAGAGGGTTTGAAAGTCTGTTGGTGCTGCGACGGCGCTGGTGTCACGATGTCGCATATCATCAAGTTACGATGTGCGACACTAGTCTCGTGGGGGCGTGACACTGGATTGTTCTTACGATGACGTTTTGTGACGTCACGATTTACTGTCACCGTATTTTTTTATGAACAAGAGTTAAGTAAAGAATGAGCGCTGATAGATGTTTATAGTCGTAATTTACCCGGATAGGATTTTACCTATTGTTCTATGGAACTGCCCCACCTACGTGCCTCCTACGCATACAAGTACGTGTATCACATAAGCGATTTATTCACTTTTCTAATTTAACATAGGCGTATCATTCGCCTTTTCCCTCAACATGTCTTGTAAATTAGCGAACATTTAGGTAACGATATAACAGAATTTTTAGCCATGTGATACACTGCTCCAAATATAGAACTAAATGAGTCGTTTAGTGGATCCTTCATCCACGCCGGTTGCCAAGAATAGGTAACCTCTTACCGCCGTTATACCGCGTTGCGATCAAATTTGTACGAGCTATTCAACACGCCATGAATCACCGAAATAATCAGTTGCACTGCAACGCCACAGATCTGTCTGCAATAAAGCATGCAACCAGCCCGTGGGAGGAGAGTTTAGTAATATATTTGACATGAACTGCGCCAGATAATAAAGTTAGACGACCGCAAAGCGCAGTAACTCACTGAATTTTTATTACTTACATGATATACAGTACATGTTACCGCGTTGTGTGCCGTCTTTCTTACGCTTAGTTTGATAAGATTTATTGATTTTATTTTTGAACAAATATTTGTATCAAATTTGTAAACACGCAGCACTTGCCTCTCTCGTTTATATCCGTTTAAAAAAAATTCATCCTATTAGAATGATTTATGAGTCCACAGTGTAGGCCACTCTTGTTCACGCGCAAAATTGCACTGCACCTCTCCGCCGTGTCATTTCCCGTAAACTACAACTTAATTCACCGCGCTGCAGTTATTTTCGGAAGTACTCAATGGTGGCTTAGTACTGAAATTCCGGAATTAATTCACATTTCATTACCTGTATTAATCATGTCTCAGCTTGCTGCAGTTAAAATTCTTTAATGAACCACAGCGTAGACAAGTTGACTATAACTACGACATAATTTGAATGCACTGTGGCGAGCAAACCCATTTGTTTCAAGGTAGCTCGTTATTCCGGTGAAATTTGCTCCACCCTCATATTTTTAATGTAGATTATTCTGTGGAGACAAGTAACAGGGTCTGAAAATATCCCCTTGTTGAAGTTGGAACCAATCACCGACTAAATACACGCAAAGGCCACCAAAAGGAACAGCTGAAGAACGCTGCTTTGCTTGTTTGAGTCGCATATCCACTTTTAAACAAATTCGAACCCAACATACTGGCTTCATCAATAATATCGAACCTCACATCTTTTAATTCTTCTTCAAAAGCAATTTTGGATTCACCTTCTAAATCTTTGAAAGTTCCTCCCCTTCTCTTTGAAGTATTTATTCTTAGAGCTGAATGGTACTTAGTTTGTCCAGCAATATTGTTAGCTGCCACACCAGTAGGAGCCATTAAAAGAGTTGCATCGCAGCCAAAGGGGGCAAGGAACTAACAATCTCCGTTATATTTTGACCAATATTTATAATATTTCCCTTATAAGCATCTTCACCGGGAAAGCCACTCGATTTCACCCTATACACACGCATCACTGGTTGTACTCTTGCTATCAAGAGTTTTTCTACATGAGTGAGATCCATCAGTTCTATAGGTACATCTTTAGGATCCACACGATTAACTGCAGTAAACTTATTTGGGTTTCGCTTGCACTGCGGACACATATCAAAAAATGTTTGCTGCATCAACACTCGAGAACAATTTACACATTCATAGAATTCTAGAGATCGTAAAATACTGTATCTTCAAATGAATTCTGCAGATTCCTATATCCTGTGTTGTTTTGATCATATAAAACATGATTTATGTTATGTTCTGCAGGGCCTGCAGCAGTTGCTGCAACAACATTTTGTCGCTGTCTCATCCGTCTTTGATTTGTAGTTAAACGACCAATATTTGGACCTCTTCTCCGTCGAGGCATACTATAAATAATACATATAGGCTACATACATTGATGAATAATAATGTATAGAATATGCTTATAACAGAAAAAAGTACTTAAATAAAAAGTACAAAATTGAATAAGAAGTATAAGAATAACAATTTAAATAGAATGTGGATTAAAATTTACCTGAACTTTGATTCGTTGCAATATGTAATGGATAGTTGCAGTTGCATCAGCGACTACATAGATTCTCGTCTAAAAATTGACACTTGTTCAACACTTAAGTCCAATCCGTACATCTGGCTACACCATAGAACAATGCTCTACTATTGTTTGAATTAAACACGTTTGATACACGAATATAAAGTGTATACAGCAAAATCTTATCTTATCGAGCGACTGCCAGCGCGGGGGGCGGAAGCCGCACACGCACACGCACCGGCACGCAAGCGCCGAAATCGGCCGGTAACCGGTGAGTCTCCTAGCGCCCCGTAAGTGCGAGTGAGACAGAGCGCCTTAGCTGGGTCACGATATCTCTATCTCTCTTTCTCTCACACGTTTAAGCTAAGATTTTTAAAAAAATCGTAATATCTTTTAAACCAAATAATTTAGAGAAATAAAAAAATGTGTGCACTCTACAATACAGTCCGGATATGTATGTAAAATTTTATAACATTCGGTTGAGTAGTTTCGGAGGAGTTCGCGGCCTAAGTTGTGCACCGAGTCGTGGATAGAGGGCTACGTCTGATTTCGCTACGCTCATCAGGCTCCGCCTAATAATATAACAATTGTAGAGTACACAATCGTACAATAAATACTGAACATTTGAAACATTCACAATTGCGTTACAATTCTTTTTAGTCCGACACCCTACTGGATTTTCAAAACTTTAATCTCATTTTAGGCCCTGGGGTCGAAAAGTTTTGAAATTTCCAAAACTTAAACTCTAAATTCATATATTAATTAAAATTCTCTTTAATTTAATACCTCACATGAATTTTTGCGATTTTATCAAACATTTCACTTTTTGGGCCCTGACGTCCACAAATTTAAAAATTTTCAAAAATTAACACTATATTCAGATTGTGGTTAAAATTCCCTGTATCTACATGTGCTTTTGCGTTTTTTTTCACAATTTTGACCCCCTCATATTTTTGCCTCCCATCCCCTATTTTTTTGGGTGATCAATCTAAAAAACAACAGACTTCTGTATGGTAAAAGTACGGATATGCACGCCAAGTAATTGGTTCATGCGTTCAAAAGTTACCGTGAGACATACCCCAAAGAGATAGATAGACAGACAGACAAATGCTAAATGGTCGAGTTAAAACTGAGAACTCACTTCGCTCGTTCAATTAGACCTAAACTATACAAATATTTCACCTGTAAAAGGTAAAAAATGATGCATAATTGTCTGACCTCACTCACGTCTTCTATTCTGGCAGTCTGGAGCCGCTCCGTACGCCAGACTGGCTCGGCGTATACAGTACAGTGGGGAGTGGCGTGAAGTGCATGCGCAAAACATTGTTGCAGTGACTACGGTCGGCGTCAGCTATAAAATGCTGCGTTTCCTCGCTCCTGTTGCGAAGGACTATTGATTTACTATGCAACTCTTTCAACATGTTCGGAATGTACTTTTGATAGTGAAAATCTTCGTACGCCTGTGTATAATATAACACATTTAGGTATGGAACAAAGAATTGTTTTGTGGACAGTTTTAACCAGCACACACTGTGTACAACGCAAAATATTCAGCATGACTGCTGAACGTTTGCCATATTTGGATTAAATACTTAATTCTGTAAACAATACTTCCGTGTGCAATCTGACACGAATAGCGATGCCAGCTGAATGATCAACGCCGACTTTGTCAAAATGTTTTGCTATGAAAGTATTCCCGTACCACCCCTCGAAATTTCGTAATTTTGCCTGTAGTAAATTTTACGCTACTCCACTCATAAGACAATCTGTGCTGTAACAAATTGTGTATTTACTTATATGCGGAACATCATACCATCAATTTACGGTCAACCGATCTCTGAGAACGGGAGACTTGGATTATGAACTACCTAATTCCTCTGTAACCGATGGAGCAGCGATGGGGGCTGGGTGTAGCTGAAGAGACCTATCAGTTTATTAGCTGTTGGAGCGATATTGTAGCTCCCATCGCATTACTTTCGATCCGATTCTAAAGCATTGATCGAATCACTGTATATGTATTTCGCGTGGGTCGTCCAAAACCACCCAATCGTGCGGCTTGGCCAATACGTCTACAGCCAATCTGAACATAAATCTGTAATAGAAACCATACTACCACTCCTGTCTCCTAATAGTAACAGATCATACATTATATTAATATTTTCAACCAAACGATCAGTTTCACTTGACTCTAACGCACCAAACTTTAACGTCCATCTAGTCTTTAGATCAGCAAACATCTGACCAGGTAAGCCGCACCGAAGGAACCGTTTCTAAGATGAATCGCGTAGAAAATACTGGACAACAGGCGGTTCTAGCCTACCAATATAATGGCAGTTAACCTCACATGCCTACCTATGAGAATAATGGTGTTATTTCTTATTAAAATAACGAACATCTATTATTATATAATAATTATTAATGCTGTTAACCCTAGTTATTAATAGATGTATTTATTAACCAAAAAAGGGTAGTGTTACATATAATAGCTGTCTCAAGGTAAAACAAGTTATGTGTATGTAGGTATGGCACAATATGCAAGTAAAAGATAATATAAAACTTAAAACTAGATATGATCAGAGTTTAAGAAAAGTGTACGCAAAAATATGTGTCGACATTATTATTACCATAATGAAAATTGTTTTAGCGACATTAATAATAAGCTAACGTGTAAATTATTTTTAGAGTTTCTTACTAGTAAAACATTCATCATGCCTATACCGTGTATACTATAATATTTTACAGCAGTAATCCTATAGTTCCTTATACATTCTGATTTTTTTTGCAGAGGGTCAGTCATACAGCAGAAATAATTATCTTCCCCCATCTCACTCAATCTATCGAATACGTCCGTTACCCCTTCCAGTTCAGTCCAATACGTATACTCGAGGACCTCACATAATCTGCCCGTTTTTTCATTTCGATCAACCTCATTCACTACAATCGTCCTGTTTTTCTTCAACAAACGTTCCTCCTATCTTCCCTTAAGAGGCAGAAAAAGGATTAGAATTGGGCATTTGGGAGCGCTGGCTGAAACGTTCGTTGAAAAATGGGGTCGTCATAATCTATGATGAAGGAAAAGGTACAGGAACTAATAATATCTTGATATTCTTCATACTAACATTTTAACTGTTATAAGAAAAAATGATTTTATTTTGTTTTACTAATAGTTGAAATAACGGGTTTACTCTTTCGAACATTATTTGCAATACTTTTAAAAAGTTATTCACTTCGCATTTCAATCTTTCAGATTCATTTAAAACTCTGTATTAACAATTTCATAACTTATTCAAAGATTTCAGTATCACTCAATTTCAGAATTTGATCTGTGTTTTAATTTTACTTAATTTTCAAGATATTCTGACCTACACCCGACTAATTTTGTACTTTTCTCGCAGTAAATAAGTTACTGTGACAATAGAAATACAGAGCAAATAGTTACAAAGCACAGGTAGCACTAAAGCATAACAGCTGCAGTGGATATATATATCTTACGCGAGTTTACTTCTGGCTACAAAGTAGTTCACGGATGATGTAAATTTTTGCATTCTATGAAATACGTCTTTCTTAAAATAAGTACTCATAATGGTCATAAAACATTTGCGTAAATTAACGTTTCGTTAAATTATGTAGTGAAATATTTGTTTGCAGCTCTATACAGGAATGGGATACAGGAGAAATATTGTAGGCTACTTGCCGCCATCTAAGTAATGCTAAAGGATGAGACAGGACATATTTTTAAGTTGTAAAGGTTGTAAAGCTGTATTTTCCACAGTTACCAAACCTTTTTAAATGTGTTTTGGGAGAAGTTTTCAAACCATTAGAATAGGAAAAATACAGGGTTAACGCTAATGTTAAGAAACTAAATAACTTTGCGGATGATATCATCGTAATAACTTCAGGAAAGGAACCGAGCTTTAATATTAGAGGACCTATGCGTGAATGCAGCTTAAATCAGGCTTTAACTTAAATCCAGATAATACAAAGACAAATATAAATGGAGAAAAGATTCCATAATAATATTGCTAAAGGTAAACTGTTACAGTTAATAGAAGAAGCTGTTTATTTATCGTAGTTGATTTTTATGTAAGATCAAGGAAATAAATCGAAGGATATCCTAAGTCTGGAAGCAATGTTAGTAATTCTGGCTATTTTAAAATGAAGAATTACATTTTACAATCACACTGTATTTGGCTATGAAGAGCAGAGTTTTTAATTACTGAAACATGGACATCAACCAAAAAGAATGAATTAACGTTAAGATCCGCCCAAAAGAGCCATAGAACAAAGTATGATGAACATCAAACGGACTGACAATATTAGAGCTATCCTCGTTAGGGATGAAACTGAAGAGACCGATGTAGTGGTATTAGCAAAAAGATTAAAACATGATTCGGCAGGACATATTGCCAGAATGAAGCATGACTGGTAGAATAAGCTAATTACCGAATGGTATCGTGCGATCTGAAGAGGAGGGGCATAAAAACTCTCAAATGGTGAGATGAAATTGCAAATCGTATAGGGATAACTTCTAATCGGCTGAGAAATGACAGAAATAAGTTGACAATACGGAATAGGCTTTTGCTCAGAAATTTGCCTAGTTTCGTGCAATAGGATTGTTGGTACTTCCCTTACAATAGAATTCCGCATTATGCACATACGTACTGGAAGTAATGAAGGCTTCGTTTATTTATTTTTGTGTGGGTGAATAATTTATCAATTATTCGAGACTTGTTTTTAGATTATTCTTATCTTCTTTGGCGACTTACGTACCGTTGACTGGCTCTGACCATCTGCTTCAGCTCGCCTTAATATGCTGGAGCTCTTAGTTACTCAATTCTTGTGTAAATTGTAAGTGCACCACTGCTGTCGCCTGAATCGTGAAAAATTTTTAATGGTGGAGAGGTTGAAGAAATTTTTTAATTCAATTCCTTCTTACACAATGTCACGCCTTTGGGTTTCCTAAAGATACGATTATAACAATTTGTTTACATTTAATAATGTTGGTTTAAAATAGAACTGAATTATTGTCGTTGGAAATACATGCAGAGATGTATTGCTGGAAAAGGAAGTTTGTGAAGCTAATCAATTCATACAAATACCTTGGTGTCACGGTTACAAAAGACGGACCAAGTGTACGGAAAATAAAAAATCGTGTAGAACAAAGGCACAAGTGACGAGAGAGTTGCATTCCATTTTATGGAGAATCAAATAAGACCCGAATAAAAATTAAAATGTACGGAGAATAGTAGAAAGTATTGTAACATATGCCGCTGAAGCGTGGAAAACCACAGAGCAATGAGGAAGTGATTACGAGCCATGCAAGGGGTACTGGAGAAGGTGCTGTAGACTTATATTGTAGGATAGGGCTAAAAATGAAGAAATAAGAAAAATAAAGAATAGTACAATAAAATGACGCAATTGACTCAAGAAGATTGTCCGGGCATGTATGCCGTATGGGCAAGGGTAGATGGCCAAAGAAATTACTAGCATGGATAATAAGGAAAATAAGATAAATAAGGAACCCACGAAAGACTTTGGTAGAAGTTATGAGGAATGTAATAAGGAATGACACAGAGGCATCTGAAAGAAGATGATTGTGAAGGTCGTGAAATTTGAAAGCTAGGATACGAAAAGCGACTTTAAATGTTGCTCAAAAATGGCAATGTAGGCCTATATATACTTACATAAAATATCACGTTGTTACTCTATAATGCAGTTGTTACTGACGAAATATTTAGCGAGGTTAGTACACAAGATCAATTTACAGTTGTGATTCGAGTCTCACAGGAACAAGACAATTAATTGTTTTGAAGATGACGATTTGTACTGTTTTAAAATGTCTAATCAATTATTTAAATTGTTACAATATTTTAAACCGTGTAAATTGGCCGGCCTTTACCAAACCTTTCACCATTCTTATTAATTCACGGTGCCTATTATAATGATTCCTACAGTACTATTAAACCCACTAAAACCTGCCCGAAGTCTCAATCTCAGACTGTGGTTACAAAAGCTAGTCTCAATCTCATAACAAGATTCAGGTTTTTTGACCGAGATGTGTAGGAAATCTAACGTTTTGATTTTTTTTCTCACTGAGGATTGTCCCATTGGTCTTGCACTTCATTTTACGGAAACGTATTGTGATGTCTACTGTATAAAGTATCCAGAGTAAGTCAATTAATTAAATTAGTTGTAACTTGATAAAAAAAGCCGTCAAAAGCTTGTACTAATATACGACGGAACACGTCAATAAAATTTCCGGTCGTGCCATGCAAGTCAAGCCGTTGAAGTTCTCAACTAAGAGAACCGAATCAATTACCCGTCCCTCAGATTATATTTGTGCAAGCAGTCTTGTCTAGGCGCTGTGAAATGAGATATTCGGATCTACTTGCTGATTACAACAGTTCGTAAGATCACCAAGTTCTCACGACAGATCTCACTGACGTACGCAACAAGTGTATACTGTTTCCGTTCTTAGCTTAATCCTGATGTAAACAAACTGGCGTGGCACATCTGAAACGCTATTTGCTACTTGAATTAGAGGGGTGTCACTCTGACAGAAGAAGTATAGTCAGGGTACATATAATGTTAATACTGTTGTAATAATGTTAATACGTAAATTGTAATAATTTGTCCTGATCAAAGTAAAATTTGTGTAACAGTGTCAGACCGACAGTGAAATATTTTATAACACCAGGTAATGGTTCTTTTTTTATTAACCGTATAATATCGCAACAACAACAAAATTAAGTTTATTTAAAACGAAAATAGAAGCTGTGATAATTACCAGTGTACTGAATACTATCAGTTGCTGTCAGAGAGTACAGAGAGTAATTCAATGCCTTCCACATCCGTGTCTGAACTTGTATCACTTGAATCAGCGTTATTGTTGATAAGATTGTTCATTGTCCACAACGACGTCGATAATTTGGGCCAGTTGTCATAGCTTATCATCTTCCTTGATTATATGCCGCATACAATGACTCCACTTGTCCACCGTTGTTTCATTTATCGTCTTCTCAATAAATTATTTTATATCAAGCAGCTGATGTTGTGTTGTGACGGGCAACATATCCTTTCAACTGGCTCCATATTAATTCAATACGAGTCAGAATACTGTGATAAGGAGGAAGTCTTAAAACGACGTGCTCTGATTTAAGTGGCAAGATAACTCTCACATTACTATAGGCTACAAAACATTCTGCACATGCGCGTAATACATTACTGTGTAAACAGTGTCAACTCCCCTGACCAATAGCGTTTAAGATTTACCACGTGAGTTTGTTTACATCAGGATTGAATTAAGAACGGAAAGAGTATACGTATACGTAATCTGTGATCTTGGTATTTACCAGAGTTCCTCATCCAAGAAATGTTTGATGCTTTAGATTTAAAATAGTCATATTCAGGACTGTACTAACTGCGCTACTTAAATACTTTATTACTGTACTAACTACAGTGCTTAAATACTTAAGTACTGTAGGACCTGACTAACGTTACATTGAACGCGTCCCGCAATAATTAATCACGCATTAAACAGATACTGATGAAGACGGGTACACTGTTGAGGCGGAAAACTTTGTTTTCTTAGCTTCACAAAAAAAAAAAACACTTTAAAATCGAGCAAAGCTTCACAAAACGCTTGTTAGGCGCGTCACGGGCTCTTTTCCTAAACCACCGTCGTTTAAGTTGGGCGCGTTGGCAGCGTTTTGGTGTGACAGGTGTCACTCAATGTCGCGGAGACATTGTAAAAAGTAAAAATACTGGTTGTCAGATAATTCAGCTGTATCGTGTTATTTGTGTAGTAAACATTCTAAGTCATCGGTTTTGGCAACACTCAATATTTTTCTCGAAAACTCATTCACTATTTCGTTACTCTTATTCATGTTTCTTTTTACGTATTTTTACAAATAAACGTTGTTAAAAAAGTCACTCGTTTTCTCACCTTACCGTCTTTGGGGAACTCTAAATGCGTTAACAGGGAATAGCCATAGGAGACCGCTTATAGAGTCAGCTCCTGCTGCAATAACCTTCGCTGCTTCAAGTTTTTTTTTTATTGCGACCTTTACGATTTCCTAGTCATATTGTCACATTTCACTGTATGTTAATTTTACAGTGATTTTAATTTTAAAATGAAATCAAGTGAAATTATATTTCCATTTAAGCACAAAGTTGCTGAATGAGAATGTTAACTTTAAAAATATTGTTTTTAGAAAAGCTGTTCCATCATTTTAAACACGTAGACGAACAACATTTGCGTATACTTGGATCCTTCCTGTTATACGAAATTACTTGTTTTACTACGTTACGTTTACACTACGTATGGTGTCTTACGTTCTAGCTATAAGCCTTGTGTGTATACGAACTGATCACACGGCTCCAACCGTGCAAACTTATGCCTTTGTTTTTCTCTCTTTATTTATCCAATAATCTTCTTTTTAGTCGTTTATCATTTCTTCAACCTTTTACTTTATTGAATTATACAGTATTTTGTGTACAATATTTTATTAACCATCTTTTCCATGCGTTCTTTCTTATTCAACTTCGATTTATTCCGGTTTCCAATGCTTTCTCAATTTGCCGCGCTGTCTTTTGAACAAAGGAAATGTAATTCAAAGTTTTGTGTGTAGAAACTGCACTTATTCATTGGATCCGCCCACTTTTCGCAGTTAACATCAAGAAGGTTGTCTTAATATTATTTTCGAAAACACTTTAATTAAATTTAATCAGCCATAAGCTGGTACATATTATTCTAATTTAAGGCTCAATGTTGTTTTCCTGTATCCAGCATTTTCGCGAACTGGCAATTGTGAAATATAATCTGCAAAATTGCCACGGTAACTCTATTTGATTTTGGAATGTTACGGTTTTAGAGTAGGTATAAAATTGCTCCTAACACACTACACTGTGACTCGTCAGGTCTACTTTCCAAAAGAGATGAGATTCGTCATCTTTTTTTATTGTAAAATGGGATCTTTAGAATACATTAGTAGATGATTATGTTCAGAAGGAAGCAGCTGGTACTTTTTTTGCCTAAGCGCTTCACGGCACTTTATCAGATGCTTGTGTTACATTAAAGAGTATGTGTAGTAAACGTTTTCCTTACTATCGTGTCCTCTCCATTACGTCCGTTACGCTTTATTGTTCATTGTTCTACAAGGTTTATTGTAGAATATTTACTACGACACTACCTCTGGTGCGAAGGTATAGTCTGGTTCTCTGAATTATTAGTTTTAATCTCAGATTTAGTTGACGGTATCAGTGAATCCAGCCAGGCTCAATCGAAGGTTTCCTGACTTAGAAAGATAATTATGACAGCCACCTTCCATAGAATTGATACATATTTTAAACGAAACGCAGCGTCGTAGAAATGAATCAGTTTAGTAGTGCCTTTTATGTGGCAATTACCTTAAAGTTTTGACTGTCATTACATCGAAATTTGGAGCTTTTTTCAGTAATTTTTAAAATTGCTTTTATGTTGTTGTTGAAGATGTTCTAGACATAAGTCTACACATCTGTTTGTAATTTTTTGCTTTGTCAATTTGATTTTTTAAGCCCCTTTGTGCGCAAGGTAAAACGTCTTGTCTGTATGAGCCAAAAACAAGTCTGCTTTTTCTTAATTTTTTGTATTACCATTCAGTTTACTTTTCTTATTAGTAGAACCTGCACGACAGAGTTTTTAGCTTAAGTATTATAAATTTCAAATTTTTGTAAATGGACTCGGTAAGCTCCGTATAATTTCAGATGATACATGAGAACGATGTCTGCATATACTGCGACGAAGTGATTTAGCATAAGTTGTCTACTCGGTCAGGATGCAAGGCAAGGAGTTCGGGACTCGAATTCCAATGAGTTCTCCTCTACTCGTTGTTCAAGGAGTTCACTACAATCAAGGACATCACCATTTCGTACACGTGACTAGTGAACCGAGAGTAACTAACCTAATCCTAGATTTGATATAAACAAAGAATTCGAGTATATTTCTATGCATTGTATTGTATGAAAACCTACATTCGTTTCCCGTGTTGAATACTCTTCATATGTTTTTATTTTCGAATCATTGGAATTAAATAGTTTTCCGCTGCGTTTTTACCCGACGACGCAAGAAGGAGTAACGTGTTTGTAAAATGTTTGTTTGTTTCCTCGTAACTTTAAAAGCTGCACCTATTTCCACAAAACATGATTCAGTTGATTCGCCAAATCGTTGCGAGTGTTATACTAGACCACGTATTGTCTGGAAAGTAACATAACCGACGTTAAAATGACGTTAACCGACAAATTAAAATTTTTAATACCCATTGGGGGCGATATCACAGGATTTCTGTTTATTTACCCAATGACCGTTAGTAAAAACATGTTGGAAAGAGATAGAATTAACGTTAATCAAATTTACTTGAAACTATCGTTTCGGCCTCGCTAGTAATAAGTAAAGACAAAGGTTACTAAGTAAGGATAAAAGTTATGTGTTTGTCTGTTACGTATAATTACGTGTGTTTGTTTATGACCCTGTATCTCCAAATAAGTGTCATTCGATTTGTTTTAATTATACAAGTGTTACTGGTGTGTCAGAAAATTTAAAGTGGGGTATAAAATCTCACATAAAAATTTAATTCTTCTCTCTTAACAGGTGTTTTCTGAGTTATTCAACTTAAGGTATACCAAACGATTATTCTGTTGTTATTCTACATTTATGTTTTTCTCCTGAAAGTTCCTGGCTCCTTTTATAAACGAACTTCGATTCTCATGTACTAGTAACCTGCAGAACTCGCACACTATTTTGAACTAAGTCCATTTACTGTTTTTCTTTAATAAAGTAACAGTTGTACAGCAGTCACACAATAAACGCTAAAAATGCCAAACAATCGAATTTGTGTTAAAATTCCCTTTAGTCTGACATCCGGGTAGACTTTAAAATTTTTCAAATTTTTGATTCAATTTTTGAGTCTTGGAATTCCAAATTCCAAAAAATTTTCTAGAAAGAAACAGTACGTTCAGATTTTAATTAAAATTCCCGTAAATCTGATTCGCAACATTTTTGCGATTTTATCAAAATTTTCACCTACTTTTTAGGCCCTGACGTCCAAAAATTTTGAAACGTTATACAATGAACAATACATTCAGATTGTGGTTGCAGTTATCTTTAGTTTGATACTCCACATGGTTTTTTGCGTTTTTTTTTCAAAATATTGACCGCCTCACACTTAGCCACCTGTTTTTTGGGGATCAGTATTATATTATATAAATCCTTTTGTATTATTATTTGTGTATTATTAATGTTAAGTTGTAATAAAAGGTTGTTGGTTTAATGAAGAAAACTTTTGCTCTAAGTGTATCAGTTGTTCGGTTGATATTTATGTTACGTGTTTTGAGTGAAGTGATTTCAGATATAATTTTAATGACTGAATTATTCTTCCTTGGTTAATAATGGGAATTGACTTGTTATATTCTTCAGTTAATTTGTTCTAAATTAAGTGTAGCGGTCGAGTTGTTCCAAACAATTCTCAACGTTCACTTTCGATATTAGTCTTATCCCTATTCGTTGAGGTTAATCTTGGTGTTGTAGTTTCCAGGGTTCCAACGACTCCTCGACGTCTTCTTAATCTTCGTAAGTGTAGAACAAATACTGATTATATCTTACCTTCAAGAAATAAACGCATGGATATGATCTATTAATATTATCGTTTAATCTTTGCAACTTAATTAAAGTTAATAGAAGTTTGCATTCGATATACACGCTATTAATAATCGATATGTATCTCAGGGTTGAATAGTAAAAAATGGATTAAACATATAACGTAGGAATTCTTTTGGCTGCTACGAAAGGTTCCATTAATTATTAACAAACGATATAGACTACATTACAAATAATTCTAATGCTTATAATCTAATGTAAGAGAAAATTAAGTATTAAGGTCAACGAAAATGTCTGGCGATATTTAGTTCGCTGTGTGCAATGCATGCTGGTACTGGAATGACGTCATCATCATGGGCCGCCTCGTTGTCCGATAATGCCTGAAGTTGTACCAATGTATTTTAAATAAATGTGTTCTCCTTGTACTCACTGATTCTTATATAATGTGTTTTTCACTTTATGAAATGTCCACCAGTGATTAATTGTGGTGTGAGTTATTGATGTGACTAGTGATTGTTCGTGTTGGATTACTAATATTGTCAGTTATAAAATTGTATTATACGTTACACTTCGCAGTGGTATTAGCTGTGCGTCTTCTTGTTACTCGCTTGATATTTTCTTACTGGTGTTTGTTCCTAATTGATGATGTGATTTTAGTTAATAATTTCTATATCTTCTGTTGTGGTTATAACTTTTTCTTCCAAAATCGGTTCCTGGGTTTTAAAATTCTTACATAATAACTCCGCGAGCACTATTCAACTATATTCTTCCGTGGTTAACAATCAAGTGTCATTTCTTCTTTTTTTTCATCGAACTGACCAAAATTTCTTAAATTCTGATTGGCCCCTTATGCACAGTTCAAGTGTTACATGACCAATACCCCTTAATTACTTTAGATTTTACAATTTGCCTTTAACTTATTATTTTATCATTATACACTAATGGTTAATACAATATTTATGTAGTTATTAATTATAAAATTACAAGTAATTTGGTACTAAACATGTCTTGGTTTAGTCCTGTAACATCTTAGTATTTAGTGGATTTTCCAGATATCTGATGAAACAATTTATAATGGTTGATGGTAGTTACCTTTTGACCCTTTGAGATACATTAATTTAAATTAATTAGTTGATAACATGAAACTCTTATAATATAACACAAAACTCTTAAAGATACTACTTAGTTTAACAATTTTAATTTATGCACACTGTTTAACAATTGTTTGTGTGATAAATCACTCATCACTACTCTTAATGATAATTGAACACTTCTTTGTAAATAATAGTACACTTTTTAACTATAGTTTGTGTAACTATTATTATTATGCAACTTTTCTGTGTTTATGATCACTTATAGCACTGTAAGGGGTTGTGCCCTTTTTCTCTCTTTGGTTTATAATTAGACCAATTTTACTGGCCTATTATTTTACATATAGTTAATACAATTTTACTTTATTGAATGTTGTACTCTTTATTGGATCTATCTAGTTTATTCATTGAATGTTATTTACTAGGGTTCTTTATTTTAATTTTTTATTTGTTTACTGCTCTATTCTACTGGGTAATGTCTGGCTGAGTCTTGTTAGTATTAATTAGGTCAAAGGTTGATGTTGTTGAGTCATATTTGGTTCCTTACTGATCTTCAAAATTTGATATTTTCTGTTGACTAGTTATTGAGCATTGTTTTGTGTTCCATCCCTGGATAGGGTTTCACTGTTATCATTTATAATTATTTCTACAACGTTCTGTTTCGTTACAGTATATATATGTGTGTGTGTGTGTGTGTGTGTGTGTGTGTATATATATATATATAAAACAGGGTTCTGTAGGGTGCAAGTGTGGACACACATGCCAAAGTTTACGAAAAACGGTTGATATGTTCAAACGTTATCATGAGACATACAGATAGATAGATAGACAGACAGACAAATGCCAAACGGTCAAATAGAAACTGAGAACTCGATTCACTCGTTCAAATACTGTATTTTCTGTAGTCGGGTTTTGTTATAATTGTTAAGATTTGTTATTGTTTTAAACTAATTTTTTATTTTTGTATATCTATAATAAATCCTATAAAAGACGTATATAAAACGCGCATACAAAGACGTATGAAATGTTTTTATATTTTACATATAAGTTAAGCAACCTAACATATAAAGGGATATGAAACTGTAGGGTAGCGCTTACAAAATATGTTTTGACAGACAGATTCAGGAATCAGGGTAAACACGTACAGCTGCAGTTCTATTATTGTCAGTAATTTATCCATTCATTTCATCTGACGTATAAACAATATTTCACATCTTGTAAAATGTAACTGGCAGCCTGCCACGTATTTTGTTATCCCCGCAACCATCTTTTTAACCATCTCTTGCTAGTCTATTATGTCGTTTAAGAGAGACCAGTTTTTTGATGTAATGAATGTACTTTTCTTTAGGTCACTAAAATTGTTTTCAATCTGACCACAACTAACTACCCTATTCTAATGACTTTAGTGTTCGCAGTTAGTATAATAACGTGGAAATGACTATTGTATAAAGCAATGAAAGAATATGAGAAACATGAGGTCTCATAACTTTCAGAACTGCACATGTTAAGTTCTGATCTTAACTTACTTTTATCATCCTGCTATGTATATTTTAGAAACATAAGTTCTACCTATTAAGTACAGAATCCATAAAAAAGCATGTTAAATTCAAAAGTAATAGAAGGCCTTAAAGAAAAGTTGCTGAAGAATAAAAATAATAAATTTTCACTATCTTGTTACATAGCTGTACTGCAATTTATAGATAAACTAACCTCTTCAATCCGCCTTGTGACTTCTTGTTTACAATTAGTGACGCGTTTCGAAGCATATGCTTCATGATCAGGTAATTAAACAATCTAAGGGCCGCGCTATCGCAGCGGTGGAGGTGGTGCACTGTATGGGACGAAGTTTTGCTACTAAATATCGTTGGCTGGTTGGACAACAAAAGATAAAAATTAGATGCAACATACAGTGTGTCGACCTAAGTGTAACAAAACCAAACAAAACGACCTATTATTTGACAAAATATTCAACGTCACGTAGTCTGTATGCAGAAATTAAATGTGTAGTAAAACTTCATAATATAATCGTTTCGATCGTAATATTTATTGATTAACATAAGATGTGTGGCAAGCGACACAAGCGAGCGCGCACACATCGGTTTACATTCTGCGGCTATTTCCATTTTCCAGTATTATGTAACTCTACTGTTTCTCTTTTCCGGTTGTTTCGTACATTACCCCTTGTCCTTATGCCATCTTCCTCCATAAGCTTTGTCTCCAGATTTTCTTTTATCAGCTTGACGTACATCTATCTTTGGATTGTCAATTGCCACCACTTACTTGCTTTCGGGGTCCAAGTTCGGCCGTACATTGTACGTGACCGTAGTCACTGAATGTATTATTAAATAGGTTTGCAAAAGCTCCCTTAGCCGTAAAGCTTTACAATATTTGCTTCTTTTTCACTATACTTGTCATGGATATCTTTTCTTTCAAATCCGCCATGAGAGCAGTCCGCCCCATTTGGCGTAGACTTCCTGTCTTTTTCCTAGATTGCGACGTCCATGCAGCTACTCTTCACAGTCCTCCCTTCTATACGGTCTAGCCATTGCAGTCTTCTTCCTCTGACAATCGTCGTGGACAGTGCCAACGATATGTACGTATTTCTCCCATTGTGGTAAAATTTGAAGACTCAAAGATCTAATATGAAGAATTGGTGAGAATTTCCTTTCAACAGTGACTACGCTCTAAGCATCAGACATTTGGAATTTTTTGGGGGCGATAAGGCCCCCGCAGACCCCGCGGCGCGGGGGGGGCCCCGACTCTCATGGGGGGCCCCAGTTGGCCCAGTCATGGGACATAACTTGTAACATGAAAAATAAGTGTAAACGAGTTGTAAGACGCTTCTTTGTTGAATTATCAGTTGACCATAGAATTGACGATCCAGTGAAATCATTTGAAGTAAAAGTTTTGAATGCAACACTAGATATTGTAATAGCTCAGCTACAAATGAGATTCGAAGGATTGCGTTGCATTGCTGATAGGTTTTCATTCCTGACGCCTCAGAATTTAGTAAACTTCTCACAAGAGACAATAGTGGAGAAAAGTAAGGCTCTGGTAAATGTGTATCCTGGTGACCTTTCCACATCACTGCCTGACCAAGTAATATCCTTCAAAGCTCTGATGGCCAAAGAAATTGTACACAAGAAAAGAATTCGAGAAATGATGAATTTACTGGTTGAAGAAAACAGCTGCCTTATGAGTTGCCTCCCAGACTTAACTACAGCTTTGCAGCTTTATTTAACCGTACCTGTCACAACAGCTACAGCGGAAAGAAGCCTTTCAAAACTGAAATTAATTAAGTCATACTTAAGAAGTACCATGGCCCAAACTCGGTTGAGTGACTTGGCACTGTTAAGCATTGAGCATGAAGAGACACAGAAAACTAATATCAACGAAGTGGTTGAAAAGTTTTTAGCTATTAAAAAAAGAAGACTAGGCTTAGGAAAACAGTGAACTTTGGTTGATCCTCATCTGTAAATATTGTACATTACTTGAGTTCGAGTGTTATTGAATTCGATTAGACTTAAGGAGAACTTGTATAGAGTATATTCAAGAATTTTACAAATTCAGTTACAAACTAATTTAAATGTTTGAAAAAGATAGAATGTTACTTTGATATTCGTTTTTAAATAATAAATTTTTAACACTCTGTGTGCGGTACTGTTTCATAGGTCTGAATTTAGATCTTTGACGTAAAAATAAATCATTCTTTTTATTTTGTTTTTTTTTTATAATTTGTATAGAACTTTGTCTTTTTAGCAACAATAAATTTTAAGAGTTTGTACACGTGTAAAACGTCCTTTGCAAATTGCAAACGCTTTGTGATAGACGAGAAAGTATTCAGAAACCATTGTTGTGAAACACACGTAAATAGAAACTCATTTGAGTGTTTTCCCCTATTACGTATATAAAATTTAACCATTTTTATTGGGCCCCTTAATTAGTTTCGCGGGGGGCCCCTTAATTAGTTTCGCCGCCACTGGTAAAATTTGAAGACTCAAAGATCTAATATGAAGAATTGGTGAGAATTTCCTTTCAACAGTGACTACGCTCTAAGCATCAGACATTTGGAATTTCTTGACAGGAAAAACAATTAAAATATGCAGTCATTACCTTCAGAAAAACGCAAAGAAAGGGTATGATACTGAAGCTTTCTCATTTGAGTAATTTTGTAGCATTCATATTTACTTTACCACATAGTATTGAATGTGTGGAGATCATTTTCAGTGGCGTTAACATTAATAAAAACAAAATCAGGAATTGGTTAGGTAGTTAAACACTTTCTTGTCTGTTGCACACAAAAGATGTAAGGAAATAAATTAAATATTGTTTTTATTTCACTATAAAATGATAAAAGCTCTATGTACATAGAAACTGTAGGCCTATATATGAAAAATATATATAATATAAATATATATATATAAACTAATATAATGCAAATTTATGCATTATTATTAATTAATATGCTAATTATTATGATTAATTATTTAATTGACAAAATTTATTAATTAAACATTGTGTTAAAATGCAAATTTATTATGCGGATATATGCATAATCTTTTAATTAACAATGAGCAACTAATTGATTGTTTATTAATTCGTAACGACAAGTGTAAAATCAAATCACTCCTGCCAGGTGTTGGGTGACATATATAACTTGTTTATCTAATCTCTCGTTGATTTCTTCCTTCTGCTTACCAACTTCTCATCTTGCTTATCTAATTTCTTGTTAATTTCTTCCTTCTGCTTATCTAATTTCTTATCTTGCTTATCTAATTTCTTGTTAATTTCGTCTCTGTGTTTATCTAAATTCTCATCTTGTTTCTCGAATTGTTGCTTAATGAAATCCATCAGCATCTGAAAGTCATTCTCTCGGGGTTGTGACATTTGTCCCCGCGCCCTGGTCACATCGACCTCGGTACTACTGTCCTGGGTAATTGGTGTGTCTTCCTCTGATCCTACCATGCCTAATTGGTTGTTAATATCAAACTCGGTACTGTCGGAATTGTCCGCCATTCTCGCTCTACTCCGTGTTATCATTGAAGCTAACTACTTTCACTTGTTTACACTACTCTTAACATACTTATATACTTAAACTATAAAGTTTTACCTTAATCCGTCAATGTGATCGCTTAACTTTTCTTCTTTTCTTCTAACGCGTTTCGGATTGTTAATCCATCATCAGAGGTTAAAATAATTCGTCGGTTAAGACTTCGTTAAACATTAAAAGTTGCGTAAAAGACATTTAAAAATTACACTAAAAGAACATTTAAAAATATAGTCCACAATCACAGCGACGTAGCGGATGCGAGTGCGCACTCAATACCGGTCAGCGACGTACTGCACAGTTTATTGGAGTTTTCATGTTATCTATTGATGTGTTGGGGTATATATTCTATGGCTATGTTATCTATAATCTTATCGTATAGTGTATGCGATTTAAATGCCAATTGTTCGTTTAATATATTATTGGGATTATTTCTGAAGGCTCGGTAAATTTCGAACTCTTCTACCGCATCCATATATCGTCCTTTTCTGCAAATGTGTAAGGGTTTGCAATTTGTCTCAAAATTTGTATAATTATGATTTAATGTGACGAGATGTTTAGCGTAGTTTGATTTATTTATATTTGAAATGCTCGTGGGTAAGTGTTCTTTATATCTTTCGAAAAAGGTCCTGCCAGTCTGACCAATGTAATGCATGTTGCAGTCATCACATATCATTTTGTATATACCCGTTCTTTTTTCAATTGATGTACGTGTGGCATTATTTAGCATTTTACGGATATTGTTGGTTGTTCTAAATGCGATGTGGATGTTATGTGATGACTGCAACATGCATTACATTGGTCAGACTGGCAGGACCTTTTTCGAAAGATATAAAGAACACTTACCCACGAGCATTTCAAATATAAATAAATCAAACTACGCTAAACATCTCGTCACATTAAATCATAATTATACAAATTTTGAGACAAATTGCAAACCCTTACACATTTGCAGAAAAGGACGATATATGGATGCGGTAGAAGAGTTCGAAATTTACCGAGCCTTCAGAAATAATCCCAATAATATATTAAACGAACAATTGGCATTTAAATCGCATACACTATACGATAAGATTATAGATAACATAGCCATAGAATATATACCCCAACACATCAATAGATAACATGAAAACTCCAATAAACTGTGCAGTACGTCGCTGACCGGTATTGAGTGCGCACTCGCATCCGCTACGTCGCTGTGATTGTGGACTATATTTTTAAATGTTCTTTTAGTGTAATTTTTAAATGTCTTTTACGCAACTTTTAATGTTTAACGAAGTCTTAACCGACGAATTATTTTAACCTCTGATGATGGATTAACAATCCGAAACGCGTTAGAAGAAAAGAAGAAAAGTTAAGCGATCACATTGACGGATTAAGGTAAAACTTTATAGTTTAATTATAATAATTGTGACGCGGATACCAATACAATGACTTTAATACTTATATACTACACCACTGCCTGCACTCAGCCTTTGGTGAAATTAATTTGAATTAATTATTGAATCAAATTACTCACGCCCCACGTTGGGCGCCGTGTTATATAATGCGAATTTATGCATTATTATTAATTAATATGATTAATTATTTAATTGACAAAATTTATTAATTAAACATTGTGTTAAAATGCAAATTTATTATGGGGATATATGCATAATCTTTTAATTAACAATGAGCAACTAATTGAGTGTTTATTAATTCGTAACGACAAATGTAAAATCAAATCACCCCTGCCAGGTGTTGGGCGACATATATAACTATAAATACTTTTGCAGATTTATGCACAATTTAGCCACTACTAATTAAGTATTCCAATTGAGTATTAAATAGAATCATCAATCCTCAAAATTGCAAGTGATCTTAATTATCAAAAGGTGTATCAAATAATACAAAGTTATGCGGATCTGGGTTCTCATACATGTTTATTATAATCATGCACTTATTTATCCAACATTACACATACAAAATACATATATTCCTGCTAATGATACATAAAACAAACAATTCCCTTCTTAGTTGGAGATATATCCTGAAATAGAACACATACATAAAATATACATCATAAAATTCATATTATTGCTACTTCTACTTCTACACATTTTTACGTTTAATGCATTCATACCCCAGATTATGGTCCGCTTTGATTAATAGGTTTACTAAATTGAATTTTCTATTAAGACTTATGCTTATCTCAAGCTGGCTTCTTTATGAGTTACAGGTCAATGGTTTTTTCTACGTTAAAATAATATATTAAATTTTACTTGATATTTGAGTATCCACAGTGCGTCGGTTATCCTCTGAATCTCCCATCCTCGTTCCTGCGCTGCCGTTGTCGCTTGGTGTTTAAACTGTGGTTGATCAGAATACGGTAGTTTCCACTTTCCACGTCCGTCACATCCGTCCCGCATTCCTGCATTATTACGTCACCAAATTCTCACGCAAAGATCAGATTGTTCATATTACGAGTCGCTCATAATTTACTTATTTATATTCAAAGCTCCCGCATTCAAGATAATTATATCTATCGACATTGATACTGTTTATATATAGTTCATACAAACATCGCATACATTGTCCTTGTTTATGTACGAATATCACCTCGACTCCGTTTACAAATCGTTTATAGCACTGAGTCTACAGTTCGTCGGTTAATATTATACCGAATAATACACTTATAAATTGTCTACGTTTAAAACAAAACGTGCGTACAATACATTATTTGTTAAGGTTCTAAGTCTACTTGTAAAGTCGCTGATAAAATGTCGATATAGAGAATTTTAGTTCACTCTATTCACATTGAATAATAACTCGTATACCACTTCACGTTACTAAATTACATAACGGTAATTAAAGTGTTCTTCACAAAAGAAAGTCTACTAGTATTCGAAGCACGAATTGTAACACTGAGTTTACAACTGAGAAACTAAGACATGAGATATAAGACATAATGCTTAAGAAGACTTAAGAAAATTTGAGAAGCAAACTTAAGAAGAAGCTCCTCGTGGCGAACACTATCTTTTATAATCTTCGTTCCCACCAAGCTACTTCATACTTTTCTGTCCAACCCCTATAGTTGTATCTTATTGGCTTCTGGTCCAAAGTTCCAGATAATTCTGCTCCCAACATCTCGAATTCCAGAGAAAACTCCACCTAACGTCTTGAGTCGTTTCCACCACCTTCAGATGATTCGTTCTCTGGTTTCATCACCATGGAGACGTAGTCTAGATGTCCAACCCTTGTCAATCCTCGGCTTCCTATAGGTCGACACTAGTTCACGTAGTCACCCCCAAACTCTGGCTAAACTCTCCTCCTACGCGATTCCATGAAAAAGCAATTTCCCCGCCTGTCAATCAATCCTTTCAGTAGTCTTACTGTACGGGCAATAAATTTTCATCTCCTTGACACCTCTCTACTTCCAGCGTGTCGAATCGTGGTATTGTACTCGTGTTTTCTCGCTTCATCCTTTTTTTCTAACAAGCTGTAGTTCTTTTCAAGTGTTACATGGATTCCAGCTGTGTGTGACCTCGTTAATTCTTTGTTTCGTATTCTTCTCAATTGCTCTATTCCCTCAGTCCTCGTTCCTCGTATACCCTTTTAAGTTGTGTCGTCGTATTGTCCCGTATAAGTATCACCAACAATACGATCGACTGTGTACAGAGTATTTTCTAAGTAAGCCATGTGCTGGTCGTTTCTTTGTTACATTTTCGCTCGAAACAATGCAGTACGCTCTACCCTATTTCGCTTCGGCTACACTTATTGTTCTTCGCTCATGTCGAGCAAGGCGTAGATCAGTTGTCAGTAAACCCATTTCTTTGAATGATCGTCGCTACCAGCGTACACATTCATCAATGCTGTGACAGCCAACGCCTGCCCTTGTGTGTCCACGTCAACCCCAAATTTTCAAAAAAAATCTAGTGTTACAGTGTTCCCAGTTTCGATTCAGCGTGATAATCTCAGAATCCGACGAACGGAACTAGCCCTGTTTCTCCCTTAATTCCCCAGGTTCATCTTTCACAAAAAAAGGTTTAGTACTTTCACTGTTGTACACACTGACCCACTTTCGCTTGTCACCCCCTTTACTTTCACTAGTCAACCTATTTCTGACCATTCTGG
Organism: Magicicada septendecula; assembly: GCA_034769895.1. NCBI lineage: Eukaryota > Metazoa > Arthropoda > Insecta > Hemiptera > Cicadidae > Magicicada > Magicicada septendecula. The sequence continues at coordinate 227,991,093 of CM068369.1, forward strand.
GTATATGAATTCATTTTACATTAATATTCGCACTTGCATACTATGAATACAATGCAAAAACATATCTTCTCATTAACATATTAATAAACGTCTTAACATTCATATTATTCCAATCGATATTATGGGCTAAAATTACAAATATCCACTGCTTATTCTCCCTTCAAACAATCAAAACAAAATTTACACGCTACTTATGTTTATATTATTAACATAATTGTACATTAATTCAATACATCCTCATACTTTCATATTGTAATCAATATTGGAAAATTTTACCACGTTACTTTCTATCTATTCAAACAAGTTTAATTAAATACAATTTTTCCTTTAACTCCTTATACCATCATACTATACATGAAATAATTCTACAAAAAAAAACATCTTATTACTTATAATTTATTAGTAATATTTACGTATCATTATTTAAGTATTCCTTGCTTTTACAACTTTACATCTTAGTTTGTTTGTCACATTTATTACATATTGTACATAAATTTACCAACTTTCTTTCTAAAACGTATCTTCTATTGATACATCTTAATAATGTACTGATCGTTTATTTTGGCAATAAAATTTTTTTTTCTAGCTAAGTTAAGCTAGCCTGAATGATATGGCCGCGTCAACACCCTATTCCGTGACGAGATTCCATCCATCCGGCTTCCTTAACTAATTCATACGTCATGGTATACTTCTTGTTTACCATATAGCGTAGTCACCATCTCCGCTGTCTTCATTATATCAGTCCTTCCTTTTCTTCCTCAGTCCTTTTAGTAATATACTTCTTCAATTGGCGTATATTGAATTTTCCTCGAATCCTGCTTTCGTCTCTGCAGTCTACCACCACGTATGTTGATTCGCCCAATATTTGGCTTATCTGAAACGGTCCACTAAATAATTCGCAAAACTTCTCTATACGTTTTTGAGTTGCGTCTGATTGTGTAAGCCTATACGTCCTGATTAATACTAGGTCGCCAATCTCAAACTTTGTTGTTTTATTCGATTCGTTCATCCGCTTGGCATGTTTTCCCTTTTGGTACGTATTTTTACAAATATTTCCGTCTTATTTTCTTGATTGTCCTTCGTGATGTCAGCGTCAAGATACTTCTCCCATATTTTTTCGGTTTCTTTCCCAGATGAGCTTCATATGGTGTAATCTCAATCGTTTCGTGGTATGTTTCGTTAAGACAATTTTCAATGGTTTTCACATACCGTGACCACTTTGTATGTTGTAGGTTATTGATGAAAATTCTGAATAAGTTACCTAGTTGCCGGTTAACGCGCTCTGCTAGGTTCGAACAAGGGTTACGTATTGCAGTGTATCTGGGCTGAATGTTTAAACTTTCCAACCCGCTGACCCATTGTCTAGCAGTGAATTGCGTACCGTTATCCGTCAACAAAGCTTTAGGTGCGGCAAATTCTTCACAATACTGTCGTACCCTTTTCAATGTTGCTGTGGTCGTTGCCCTTCGCAAAGTATACAGTTTTACATACTTAGTAAAATTGTCAATGATGACGAAAATGTACTTGATTCCTCCTACCGAAGTCGGTAAAGGTCCGTAAAAATCTCCGCTGCATAAATCACCCTTTTCCTTTGGTATTATCGGTCGCGTACCACCGAATAAATTTCTATTTTGCGTGTCCTTATACCGTTGGCACATGTCGCACGTTCGTATATATGCATTTACCTTCTTAGCCAATTGGTCCATGGTGAAATGCTCCTGGATCATCTTGGTACATTTCTTTGTGCCAAAGTTACCACCCTCGCAGTTTAGAGCTAGAACAGATATGTGTAATTTATTAATACTAAACTCTTAACTCTGCTTGATGGCGACTCTTAAAATTATCTCAGGGTATCCAAGAAATGATTATTAACACAATTAACTTGAATGACTGCTAATTTTAATGAACATCTTCATTAACATATTACAAGTTGCATACAATATTAATGATTAACAATATTGAAATTATACTTCTCATCAATTATCTTTGAAAGTAGGTTCATAGAACAATTGAATTGCCAATAGTAATAGAGTTATAAAAGATTACATGAATTAATATGAGTTTAATGTTCAATTCGGTTTACTTGTTGGTTGAATTCCTTTTCGTTTTTGAATCCTTCCCTCGGAATCTGCGATCTTGGAGATTGCGTAGTCGGCGATTCGGATGATCCTGTTATTGACACTCGATGACACTAACACTTGATTACTTCGGCTTCACTTTAATTACCACTGTTCACACCTACTCACTGATTCGGTATGTAACTAGTGTATACTACTAATTATTTTTGACACCTTAGTAACTATGTTATCAAACTGAGTGCTCGCAATATCAGTAATTCGTACCGAATACACTCCCACGTTCCGTAACTTCCGAATGCACGTGTTCGATTATCGATAGCCTACTATGAAGTTAGGTAATTATCACCAAGTTAGATTATATTTATTCTAACAATTACTTTGATTTGGTATACTTCGTTCACTGTAATACCGGGTTTAATATTATTAAACGCACGACACGAATACTGTACTTATTAATTACCGCAAGTTTTAGTTATGAAATCGCAATGCGCGATAACGAGTCTGATAGTTGTAGTGTTCGCCGTAGACTGCTGATAATTTTCCCAACTACGTTTTATATACTCCTTCAAACGTTACCCATACTCAATATGTACAAATCGCGTTCCCATTGGTTTCAAGTACCGCGATATTTGATTTCCTCCAACCCAACTAGCTAAATTCACCCGCTTAAAAGTGACGCTTTCTCCCATTCGTCAAAAAACAGCGCGTAGCAAACTTATACCGCGAAAGTGAAACGACGCTACATCGAGTCTATCTCTCTTCCATCTCTTTCTAAATTCTAACGGTACTGTATTGTCTGAGCACTCAATTTTCCCTCAATTTCACTTAACTTTATGGCTTTTTTTAATACAATACATTTTATGATTTTACACCCTGTACGTGACTTGCTGTATAGCTTTCGCACCGCCAGACTGGCGTCTCGTCAAGGGTGTGTGTGCTTTGAAAAACACCGCTAGGCAGGTTTCTAACCGTACATCAACTCACATTACTTGCATTTCTGAACGCAGAAATTTTTTCGTCCGTCGCGAGTATCCCATTTGTTGTTAGGCAGTAACCTAAATAGGATATCTCTTGCCGGAAGAACTGAGATTTTTCTAAATTAATCGTGAGATTCGCTCTACGTAGGTTTGATAATAATAATTCTAAATGCAATAAATGAGTTTTGATGTTGTCGGAGTAACATAAACAATCAACCACATAAATTATGGTGTTACTCTTTACATCGTCGTCCAGTACCCTGTCCAGACGACGAGTCGACGCTGCTGAACTGGTGTTGAGTCCGAATGGTGTTACGGTGAAACGGTAGCACTTTTCATCGTAGATGAATGCAGTGTAATCTCGGCATGAATTTTTTAATGGAACTTGCCAGAAGCTACTGGTCAGATCGACCGTCGATAAGTATCGCATCTCCCCGAACCTTGCTAATATTTCTTGGATTGGTAGAGCCCCTTCGTAGTCAGGTACCGTCATACTATTTACCTTTCTAGCGTCTAGGCACAGCCTAACTTTCCCGTCTTTCTTGATAACAGTCACCAGCGGGTTAACATATGGGCTATTACATCGCTCGGTGACTCCATATCTCACCATATTTTCAATTTCCGTGTCTACCTTTTCCTTATAAGCTATTATAATATATTATTATAGGCCATCCTCGTTGAAAGTACGGTGTTTGATCGGTTACTCTAAACTCGTGTTCGTAACACTTCATTCTCCCCGGGCGCTCTCTAAATAAACTCTTGTTTCTTATCAGGATGTCCTTGAGATCCTGTAATGCTTCTTTATCTGCGCAATCGATACTATCGATCTTGTCATTTATCTTTCGTTCGATGACTTCATCTTCCTCTCCTTCTACCATCTCCATGTGCATGATAGGCACCACCAGCTCCCGCTCACCCGTTTTATCCTTGAACTCGACGATTCCCTTGTTGACATCAATAACACATCCTTCCTCCTGGAGGAAACTTATGGCTAAAATACATGGTCTCACTAATTCTGGAATAATTAAATATACGCACTCCATCTTAACCTCATTAATATAAATATCACATAATATCTGTTTTCTAATTAATTTTGACTTTTTACCTACAGCGCTTACGATTAATGTATTGGTCATCGGTAATTCCTCATGAGGTATCAGGTGTTGTTTGTTTTGTTGATACCACGTTTCAGATAGTCCATTCACCGCGCTACCAGTATCGACTATTGCTGAGACCGTGATATTTCCGTTAAACTTAATAGTAATTTCGGGACATTTCAACATGCTTGAATACTCTCTCCTTTGTCGTCACATAACAAGTCATGTCGTAAATCAGGTAGTAGTACGTTCATTCTGTCATGTTGCGTTTGCATTGTCGCAGCGGCTATCTCCCTTCGTAGACATTTTATTTTTTTTTTCTTTTCCAACCTCCATCCTTCCTGCAGACGAGGTCGATGCTTTGTTATTTGTAAACTCAATAGTATTTACTTGCTGTCGGTCGATGGGTTTGAGAAATGGCTTTTTACCGTCTCTCTCTACCCACCTGGTCTCGGCGAAAATCCTTTGTTTTGTGTAACGGTGCTACTCGGTGTCGTCTCACCCCCTCTTGGAACCACTTTCTCCTGATTCGGTGCGTAACCAAAATCTCTGTTCCGGCGGTTTTGAATGTTTGAGTATTCTAATATTAAAGATTCAAAATTTTGTATCGTATTGACGCCCCGCGTCACTACGGCTCCTTCGAATTCTCGTCCAAAATGACGGGCGATTTTTTTGATTAATTGCCGGTCAGTTATGGCCGGTGTTAACTGTCTACTTTCAAGTAAAAGCCTCTCCATATATTGTACTGGATTGAGTCCGCTGCGCCAGTTGTATCGGCCGAACTCCATGTTATCACGTATCGTGTCTTATTTTTCCTGCCCCCAATACTTCTGGATAAATGCTTCCTTGAATTCTTCGAAGTTGCTGACCTGGTTGCGGATTACCCTCCACCAGACCTCTGCATCAGCTACTAAATGTCTTCCGATCCACTTAATGTTGTCACTCGGGTAGTGCTGCTCTTGAAATTCTGATAATTCTTTTAGAAACTCCATGGGGTATCTGTCGCTTCCATTGTATTTTAATTCATTATGTGGCGTTCCGTTTATACGATTTCCTGGTATACCTTCGACGCCTGCTAATTGCCGTTGCAATCTCTCCGGATTTTCTTTCATTTTACCTAAATGACCTTTCAATTCTTCCAGTCGCGTGATTCTCTATCTGTCGGTTTCTTCTGTAGACCGCTGTCTCCCGTCTACTTCCACAATTTTCTGTTTGAGCGTGTTAATCGTCTCTCCATGTTCCTTATGTTGTAGTTGCAAACTCTTTTGTATTTCTTTCTTCAATTCTTCGTTCTTCTTACCAGCGTCTTTGTTATGTGAGTCGACTTTACTGTCCATCTTCTCCATTCTCGTCAAGGTGTTAGTGATCGCCGCCTGCCATTCTTGACGATCTACTTCACGTAATCTTTTATTCTCCGCAGTCTGTCCTTTGAGTTCGTCACTCAGCTCTTTTATTGCACTCTCCGTTTTCTCTTGTAATTCGTTCAATTTTTTCTCCCATTTCTCGTTGTGTTCGCGCAGTTCGTTCTTTAGCTGTCCGAACTGTTCTGCTTGTTTATCTAATCTCTCGTTGATTTCTTCCTTCTGCTTACCAACTTCTCACCTTGCTTATCTAATTTCTTGTTAATTTCTTCCTTCTGCTTATCTAATTTCTTATCTTGCTTATCTAATTTCTTGTTAATTTCGTCTCTGTGTTTATCTAAATTCTCATCTTGTTTCTCGAATTGTTGCTTAATGAAATCCATCAGCATCTGAAAGTCATTCTCTCGGGGTTGTGACATTTGTCCCCGCGCCCTGGTCACATCGACCTCGGTACTACTGTCCTGGGTAATTGGTGTGTCTTCCTCTGATCCTACCATGCCTAATTGGTTGTTAATATCAAACTCGGTGCTGTCGGAATTGTCCGCCATTCTCGCTCTACTCCGTGTTATCATTGAAGCTAACTACTTTCACTTGTTTACACTACTCTTAACGTACTTATATACTACACCACTGCCTGCACTCAGCCTTTGGTGAAATTAATTTGAATTAATTATTGAATCAAATTACTCACGCCCCACGTTGGGCGCCGTGTTATATAATGCGAATTTATGCATTATTATCAATTAATATGATTAATTATTTAATTGCAAAATTTATTAATTAAACATTGTGTTAAAATGCAAATTTATTATGGGGATATATGCATAATCTTTTAATTAACAATGAGCAACTAATTGAGTGTTTATTAATTCGTAACGACAAATGTAAAATCAAATCACCCCTGCCAGGTGTTGGGCGACATATATAACTATAAATACTTTTGCAGATTTATGCACAATTTAGCCACTACTAATTAAGTATTCCAATTGAGTATTAAATAGAATCATCAATCCTCAAAATTGCAAGTGATCTTAATTATCAAAAGGTGTATCAAATAATACAAAGTTATGCGGATCTGGGTTCTCATACATGTTTATTATAATCATGCACTTATTTATCCAACATTACACATACAAAATACATATATTCCTGCTAATGATACATAAAACAAACAATTCCCTTCTTAGTTGGAGATATATCCTGAAATAGAACACATACATAAAATATACATCATAAAATTCATATTATTGCTACTTCTACTTCTACACATTTTTACGTTTAATGCATTCATACCCCAGATTATGGTCCGCTTTGATTAATAGGTTTACTAAATTGAATTTTCTATTAAGACTTATGCTTATCTCAAGCTGGCTTCTTTATGAGTTACAGGTCAATGGTTTTTTCTACGTTAAAATAATATATTAAATTTTACTTGATATTTGAGTATCCACAGTGCGTCGGTTATCCTCTGAATCTCCCATCCTCGTTCCTGCGCTGCCGTTGTCGCTTGGTGTTTAAACTGTGGTTGATCAGAATACGGTAGTTTCCACTTTCCACGTCCGTCACATCCGTCCCGCATTCCTGCGTTATTACGTCACCAAATTCTCACGCAAAGATCAGATTGTTCATATTACGAGTCGCTCATAATTTACTTATTTATATTCAAAGCTCCCGCATTCAAGATAATTATATCTATCGACATTGATACTGTTTATATATAGTTCATACAAACATCGCATACATTGTCCTTGTTTATGTACGAATATCACCTCGACTCCGTTTACAAATCGTTTATAGCACTGAGTCTACAGTTCGTCGGTTAATATTATACCGAATAATACACTTATAAATTGTCTACGTTTAAAACAAAACGTGCGTACAATACATTATTTGTTAAGGTTCTAAGTCTACTTGTAAAGTCGCTGATAAAATGTCGATATAGAGAATTTTAGTTCACTCTATTCACATTGAATAATAACTCGTATACCACTTCACGTTACTAAATTACATAACGGTAATTAAAGTGTTCTTCACAAAAGAAAGTCTACTAGTATTCGAAGCACGAATTGTAACACTGAGTTTACAACTGAGAAACTAAGACATGAGATATAAGACATAATGCTTAAGAAGACTTAAGAAAATTTGAGAAGCAAACTTAAGAAGAAGCTCCTCGTGGCGAACACTATCTTTTATAATCTTCGTTCCCACCAAGCTACTTCATACTTTTCTGTCCAACCCCTATAGTTGTATCTTATTGGCTTCTGGTCCAAAGTTCCAGATAATTCTGCTCCCAACATCTCGAATTCCAGAGAAAACTCCACCTAACGTCTTGAGTCGTTTCCACCACCTTCAGATGATTCGTTCTCTGGTTTCATCACCATGGAGACGTAGTCTAGATGTCCAACCCTTGTCAATCCTCGGCTTCCTATAGGTCGACACTAGTTCACGTAGTCACCCCCAAACTCTGGCTAAACTCTCCTCCTACGCGATTCCATGAAAAAGCAATTTCCCCGCCTGTCAATCAATCCTTTCAGTAGTCTTACTGTACGGGCAATAAATTTTCATCTCCTTGACACCTCTCTACTTCCAGCGTGTCGAATCGTGGTATTGTACTCGTGTTTTCTCGCTTCATCCTTTTTTTCTAACAAGCTGTAGTTCTTTTCAAGTGTTACATGGATTCCAGCTGTGTGTGACCTCGTTAATTCTTTGTTTCGTATTCTTCTCAATTGCTCTATTCCCTCAGTCCTCGTTCCTCGTATACCCTTTTAAGTTGTGTCGTCGTATTGTCCCGTATAAGTATCACCAACAATACGATCGACTGTGTACAGAGTATTTTCTAAGTAAGCCATGTGCTGGTCGTTTCTTTGTTACATTTTCGCTCGAAACAATGCAGTACGCTCTACCCTATTTCGCTTCGGCTACACTTATTGTTCTTCGCTCATGTCGAGCAAGGCGTAGATCAGTTGTCAGTAAACCCATTTCTTTGAATGATCGTCGCTACCAGCGTACACATTCATCAATGCTGTGACAGCCAACGCCTGCCCTTGTGTGTCCACGTCAACCCCAAATTTAAAAAAAAAATCTAGTGTTACACTAATATATAATGTTTATATATATATATATATAAACTAAAAATAGGTTTGACTAAACTGTTTCTGTCAATTAAAAAAAAACAGTTTTGAAAGTTATAAAAATATTGTAGACTATAATAGACTAAGTGCAAGAAAAGGATTTCAAAAGCATTCTGCTCGAAATCAGAAGACGAGTACATTTTCTTTTATCGTATTTAAAAACGTTTTTAATGTTTACGTTATTCTTTTAATATGTTTAAACATTTAAACTATACTCAGATTCTTTGAAATATTAATCTTTGCTTAAATTAGACGTTTTTGTGGCAAGGGGATTTTTATGCCATGGTGGTGGAATTTTGGGAACATAATCAGTCGTGGTTTCATATTGAATGACCAGATGAATTTTAAACTTAATCCGCTATACGTTACCGCCTTGAATATGCTTTGTTAGATAGAGACGAACAACCGCTCAGTGGTCTACTAAACGTGAATAGGTGCGCACCTACTAACGTGTACAGTCAGATGCAAATGGTATTTTAACCAGTGACGACCTCGTATGTGGGATTTTTTAATTATCTGATGATGAAGCATATGCTTTGAAACGCGTCATTAATTGTAAATAAGAAGTCAGAAGACGGATTGAAAAGGTTAGTTTATTCATACAAGTGAACTGAATATCATTAGAAATAGGCCTATGCATACTGCAACTTGTAGTTTCCCCATTAAAATTTTAATTGAATTAATTTATTAGTGTTGTGTTTTAATTTTCCAAGACTTAAAAATTTGAGCTGCATTAGTCCAGCAGACTTGGCATTAAGCCAAGTTCCTAAGCCTAATTCGACTGATCCTAAGTTCCGTCTCGGCAACACCTAAAATCACGATGACGATGCGTTTTTCAGTCTCTAATTAGTCAGTCTATGAAAATAAAAAAGACAGCGCTATTCTGTCTTCCTTGTGTATTAATTCTCAAGCCTTTCCGCTATCGCTGAATCTTTGTCGGGAATCTGTGCTGCTAACTGAAGGAAATTCATGATACGCAACGATACTACTACACTTGCGATTGCGGCATACAGAGTCGCAGGGCACGCTGTCACCATGGAATAGTTGCAAAATGCGTTGGAGGGGGAAATGCGTTGGGGATTGCTACGTAGAGTAATTGCTCACTGCATGCTGCCACTTAACTGAAAAGATCCGACAGTTTTTGTTTGTAATAGGCCAGAAAGTGTTTTAGGACCTGATTTATTTACGGTTTTGTTTTTACTAATGTTAGCGCCGCTGAAAATCATATCCACACATCAATTACTATGTGGTAAAGTAAATATGCTACAAAAGTTCTCAAAATTGGAAAGCTTTAGTTTCATACCATTTCTTTGTTTTTCACTTCTCATCAAAAGCTTAATAAACTTTCACCAGCACCTACGTAAATATTTGTATTCCTAAGGTGTCTCCATCCCCTGTCGAGGAGTACAATGTCTAGGCTGCCGTTGCTGAAGGTGACGACTGAATATCTTGTCAAGAAATTTCAAATATTTGATGCTTAGAACATAGTCACTCTTGAAAGGAAATCGCACCAATTCTTCACGTAGGATTTTTGAGCCTTCAAATTTTACCACTGTGGAGAAAATACGCACACATCGCTGGCACTGTCCACATCGGTTGTCAGAGCAAGAAGATTGGAGTGACTAGGCCGTATGAGTGTGAAGAGAGTAGCTGTATGGACGCCGCAATCTAGGAAGAAGAGAGGAAGACCACGGCAGAAATGGCGGACTGCTCTCATGGCGGATTTTTAAAAGAAAAAGATACCCAAACCAAGTATAGGAAAATATGAGGAAAAATTATAAAGCTTTAGCCTCAGTGGTCTTTGGGAGACCTGATTAATAATACATTCAGTACGGTCACGGATGGCTGAACGTGGAATCGCAAAACAAATAGTAATTGGTAACTAGCAATCCAAAGACCAAACTGACAAAGAAAGAAAATTTGGAGACAAAGCTTTGGGAAGGAGACGGCATATGGACAACGGTGAATGGATTTTTGAGGATAATGTACGGAGTGACCGATAAACAGAAAGAGTCCAGTTAAATACTGGGAACGGAAATAGTCGCAGAACGTTGTAAACCGATTGTATGTGCGCATAACGCCCATATAACTCTCTCTCTCTCTCTCTCTCTCTCTCTCTCTCACACACACACACACACACCCGCGTGCACTCATATTATGTTGCTCAATAAACATTATGATTGAAACAATTAAATTAATTTTTACTATACATTTAATTCTGCATACAGACTATGTGACTTCGAATATTTTGTAAATAACATTGTTGTATCGATTCAGAGAGTGTTAATCTAACTTTTGTCCTTTATTGTTCAACCAGCCAGCGATATTAAGTAGCAAAACCTCGTCCCGTACAGTGCACTACCTCCACCACGGCGACATCGCGGCCCAAATCATGTGACGTCTAAACACGAGTGCCAAGTTAGTAAGTCGCAGTCGACTGAGTCATCTATGACGAATTAATCTCGACTCGAGCGGACAAGGAGAACTGTGAATTAGAAATTTCGGCAATGTTCCGAATGCATGGAAACGTTCCAAAATGCAGAAACTGACTAACTAAACTACTGAAGCAGTACTATTCGCAACCCTCCTTCAACGATGACACTCTCTTTCTGTCAATAAGAATCTTATGGAACTCGGCATCCCACTTTCCATACCAAAAACACAATTGTGGTGTAAAGTACATCTGTTGTTTGTATTAATTATAGAAGTTATCTGCATAATATTATAGTTATAAATATTTAGTAATGATGCGAACAAATTAAAAATAGAAGTAGAGCAATTATATGTAAAAATTTCGTCGTCGTTCACATGTATAGGCATCGTTGCCTGTTCAGGACTTAACCACGATGGACCTTCATTCATTCTTTTACACAGGTTATATTCCACATTTTGTTTTGGCATCCTCTTTCACGATATGCGCATAAGGTAAATTATTCTGTTTGTTATTCATCCAAAGCTATATAATTTTGTATCTATTTTAGCGGGTTTCAGCTATACGGAGAGCTCGCAGCGGATTTATTTTAAACTAATCAAACAGGTGACAATCGGATTGTGTAATTAAATTCTGACATCAAGAGGAACAAACCGAAAAGCCAACCAATTCAAAAGCCACATTTTCAGCATTATCTACACAAGCACACACACTCACACGCACGATACACATAGACACATTTTTCCCACATAATTTTTTAGTTTTCAAGATTGTGTGTAACGAACATTTCTTTTCTTCTAAACAGATTTTTTGAAGCTATTACAATATTTTAATTTTCTGCAAGAGGTGGAACTAACATTTACTGCGGAATATAAAATGATAATTTAAAATTTTTTATCGTTATTCTGGAGCTAATGATCAATACTGTAGTTATTTAAATTGCCCTGGTCAGATGGGAACTTTAATTGAAGATCGTGTATTAAAAACATCTATCATAAGTCGTAAAATTTTATATTGAGGGCATGTGGCTGAAGAAAACGATTTCAAGTAGTAGTGTGAATAGTTCCCTAAAAGACACTGTGTACATATAAACGTATTACTACGCGTATATTACTGATATCACGGGGTATTCAAATCTTTTGATAATTTGTTTAACAAACAACAAAGATAACATTAATAAATATTATAGACTTATCGTCACAACGAAAAATAATTAAAATTATTTATTCAGTTCCACGAATTTTGAACACATTATAAAAAACACAATTATTGTCATACAAAACTATTTTGCTTTAGCTCAAGCTAATAAAGTACTTTTATTCAAACATTCAAGTACTTTTGGAAAGTAAAATAAAACAGTTTTATTTATTTATCTCTTTGTCTGCCCACAATAAGTGAAATTTATTTGTCTACAAGATATTTATATTAACCGGTTAAGTAAAACGGTAAAAATCAACGAGGTGAATCTTACTAATTCACCTTTAACCTACGAATTACAGTCATGAGCCAAAAGTGAATTGTTAATCTGGCACAAACTTTCCCTTTTGGCAAATCAAATAATATAATAATATTAATTTAGCTCCGAGAAATCTGTAGGAAATGTTGTTTTTGAAAATAACTTCACATGCTATATAGGTGTTACGGTATTCCGTCGTCCAAATTTCCAACTTGATTGACTACTGATAGAGACAATTATGACACTATTTTACATTTTTATAAAATTGTTACACATTTATGTACGGTGAATAACAAATGCAGATCAGAGACAGTAAAACGATCATCATAAGGTTTGTTTAATCGCCTGAAGCCAGACTACACTTAATGAAACAATTCTGCTTGACAGATTCAAACCACTTGATCAAATTTACAATCGTCTAAAATAGCGAAAAAATTACTAAATTTTTAATTGACAGTCAATAACAAATTTTCACTTTTTACAGATACATGGGGACCTCAGCGTCTTAACTTCGTTATTTCGCAATACCTACTTTTACGATGCGTATGCAGGCGCAAAGTGTATTGTAATTAGACTCAATGAAACACTCTGTGAAGTTCCAAGTGTTTACGTTTGTTTTGTCAGCTGCCACGGCCAATAATTCGGATCGCCTTCGTACATTCGCAGGTACATTCCTCAGAATTTCAGCGTACACTGCATGATTCGAGTTTGACGCAACTCAAGTTTGACGAAGCTCAGGCCCGAACTCAGCTACACAAGAGAAGGCGGGAAATTTGTACCGGATGGTTTCAGCCGTGACAGTATTGTTATTAGCTGACACTATAGCAAACAGGGAAAACGTTCTTGTCTCATCGTTTGCTAGGGAAAACGATCATAGTCCACCTCTTGCACCAAAATTCTCTTCGTGCATTATGGTTTCTCAAATATTGAATGCAGTATGAACTAAATGTTTTGTCATTGTACCAGCCTGGCTCTCTGAAAATGCTCCTGGAACAGTTGGATAGCTATAATCTGAACATCACAGCCATTCAGAAGATGATATGGATTGGAGAAGGAATTATAGACAAGACAGGCCACACAATATTCTATAGTTGCCACAAGAAAAATCATACGTTCCGAACAGGTTTTATAGTCTCACAAAAAAAGAAACATAGTGAATTTCCAAGCTAAATCGCATAGAATGTTTACCCTGAGAGTCAAGGGACGGTTTTGTAACTATAGTATAATATATGCGCACGCTCCGACAGAAGAAAAACGTACGACGAGAAGGATGCTTTTTATGGTGAATTACAGAATGCATATAGTAAGTGTCCAAGAAAGGATTGTAAAATAATTATTGGAGACATGAATGTTAAGGTGGGGAAAGAAGAGATATTTAAACCAGTTATTGAGAATGATGTATCTAATGGTAATGGAATTAGACTTATAAGTTTTGTCTCTTCAAGGAATATAGTGATAGGTAGTACAATTTTAACCATAAAGATATACATAAAATGACGTGGAAGTCTCCAGATGGAAAAGTCCTTAATCAAATTGACCATCTCCTAATTGACGCAAGACATTATCAAATCTCATGTACTTATATCAGAAGCTATAGGGAGGCTAATATCGTCTCTGATCACTATGTAATGGTATCAACAGTTAGAAGTTGATACCTTTATTAAATTAAAAAGATTGAAATGAGGTGGACACATAGTACATGCTTGTGAAAGCAGAGTTGTTGGGAGGATGTTTGATGCAAAGCCACAGGATAAAAGGAAAATTGGAAGGCAAAAACTGAGATGGATGGACGGGGTGAGTCAGGACATCAGTACTCTTTGAAATTAGAAAATGGAGGAGTTCTTAGAATAGAGAAGACTGGCGAAATCTTCTGAAGCAGGCCAGGGCTCACAAGTGCTGTCGAGCCAACAATGATGATGATGATGATGATGATGATGAACTAAATAATATAAATATTTGTATAACGAATTTGGCCCTGTCATAAATACTTTCTCATCATAATCCATATCAATCAAAATGGGGTTTTGAAAGTAGAATGAAACTGGAAGAGAACAGATAATATATCGGTAGCGGGTGCTGGCGGGCTGCGAAAGGAGCATTATTTGTATCCTGTGGTTACGATAAACAACGAAAGAACCTGTTGTTAAAAATATTATGAGATGAAGGGAATGCGATAAGTGGAACATGTTACTCCACTCGTAAAATGAGGTGGGAATGCCCTTGAAAGATCTCTTAGCACTTTCTACAGAAATCTGGTCAAAAAAGATCTTCGTATCGGGCAAGAAATGAGAAGCACGACAACTAGAACTATAAGAACTGGTACATATAGATCCATTACACACACACACACACACGCGCGCGCGCATACACTTATTTGATTTGTGCAAATTTTATGTAGACATATTAAGTCAGATTCATTTGTTAGTTTTTTTCCGGTGATTTGTATCAATCTGGCAGTATAGTAACTTAACCTCATGTAGATGTAATTTACAAAAATTTAACTAACATTCATGTTGACTATAGGTTAAGAAACTTGGAGTTTGCTTAGGTTAAAAGTATCGAGTTGATCGTGTAGAGACAGAGGTTGTTACCCGCATATAAACTTACTTGCCAATTCTACGAGTTGGGGATAGCAAGCCAAAGATTAGCTGTCAAAGCGTAGGATATTCTCTTTGTTAATAAATTTTCAAGTGTTTCGAGCATAAAGTATAAAAACGAAATTTTTAGGGTTTGAATGTATTTTACTATTTAAAATAGGCTTCATTGTTTTATTCAGGCTGAGAAGCTATAGGAAACTGTATGTGAAAGACAGATCATATTAACGTAAAAACAAACAGCATTATGAAACATCAAAAAATTCAAGGGAAGAAGGTATAACTAATTATAATTTGGTCACTTGATGACATGCTTTGTGCGATTTAGAATTTAGTTAAACAATTAAAAATTTTAATTTGAAGCATTCAACTATAAAATACTATGAACAATCATACACGAAAAATTACGGCACCGAGTGTCCGGTTGCAAATACCACTTGTCCGAGGTCCCAACTGGGCAGCGTAATGTCTTATCTCCGACAGCGGGGACGCTTTCCTTCTCTCCCTGAGAAGCTGAATGGTTTTAGCTAGTGTTTAAATTCTTGATAGGCTTCAATAGATTTGTCAGATATGGAGGCTTATCAGCGTAGAAGCATTGCTTATCTTCCAGTATTGGTAAAAAAAGAAAATTTGAATATTCCATCAATGTTGAATACTGTGGCAATTCCGAAATTTGCACTCAATCATGTCGTTTGAGTCAAGGGATCGTTAATCTCTGATTACAGAAAGACATCACAAGAAGATGAAAAATATATAATTGTAAAATGCTAAAACTTTTAACATTTTCATGCAGTCCAAATTATATGTAAACGTTTCGTTTTAAGATGTTGTCTAAAATTTTAAAAATCAAATTTCCTCCGAGCGAGAAAGAGTAATTGAGTATTATATTTACTAACATTTAAAAGTGTTAGTGTGTGTGGAATTATGATGGACATCCGGCATTCGAGATGATGTTGACAATATCTACTAACAGTGACGTAAGAGTATTCTGACGGCGTCAGTGTCGGCGCAGCGCCACGACGCCGTGTTCTAAAAAAGTCTTGGCCGACGGCAGCTGGTGGGTCTCAGTTAGTTTCAGGCCAGAACCCTCTGGTCTAGTGTGGTTTCCGTGGTGTGTGAGATTGCTGTTTGACTGAATACACAACAACTGTTTTATCGTGAGTATTTTTCAATTACATGTTTCACGCATAAAAAATATAATTGTTTATGTTATGAGACGACGGGGTGTTCAACGTTTTTGTAAAAAATCATGCGTTTTTGGTGTGTCTGCAAAATCGATTTTGTTTTTCGTGAAGTGCATATTTCATGAATAACAGACGTTCAGAATAATTGTATATACATTAAAACAGTGTTTAAGCAAAAGAATCGAAACCACATACTGAAATAAAACAATAGAAGGCGTATGGTCATCTTAGATACTCTGTCTGATAGTACGTATGTTAATCTTTAGAAACTTTTTCTGGAAGCGGATTTTACTTAATCAGATTTGAATAATAATTTTGAAGTTGCATTTCGTTATTTTAGAAGTCAATGTGTTGTAAGATCATAGCCGTAACAGGATAATTAATATTTAGGCTGGAATTATAGTAGTGTTGTCTTTGCAGTCTCTGGAATCTGTGAGAAGACCACTTTCGAGTCCAGATCGCGCGATTTGGTTTCATCTGCCTCTATTTATTGGTGAATTTGTACTGGCAATAGGAGCAACACAACTACGAAAATAAATTATTGATGAACTTAAAACTATTACGAGAGTATGAATGGAACGGTTTCGATAGCTTCAGCTGTTTGCAGGATTATAAACGTACGTATTGTGTTATATGAATATATGTTATATTATATATGTTCATTCGAATAAACTTACAGAAGAATATTACTATACTATTGTTCGTGATTGACCTCTACAAGGAGATCATACGCTTGTGCAGAAGGTGACGGTAGCTTGTGGAGACTAGAGGATGTTTTGTCGCAGCAAGTGAATACGGTCTATTAAATTGAAGTAGCTTGAATATGTGCATAGTATTTTATTCTATGAAAAACGTTTATGTAACTTCGCGATCGAGGGTACATTGTCTGAAGGAAGAAGAGAGTAGCAGCAAGAGGTTGATTTTCCGGGAGCAAGTTATTTCGGGGTCATCCGAATTTGTCAATAGATAAGAGGATAGATACGTATAGGCTATCACGTTGCTCCGAACGCTACAGTACCTGCCTTGAAAATTCAAAAAATACTTGAAAAAATACTTCGAAGCATTTTGAGTCTGTGTTACTGATCATTATGTGTATTAAGTAGACATGTGATGTATGCGTATCTCTTTGAGTTTTCCGATATAAAAACTTTACTGCATTTTCTTTGGGTGTTTATCCCCCCCAAAAAAGAAATTTTAACATTCTAGCTGAAAAACTAAATATTAAATAAAGCCTTTTAAATAAATTTCAAGCCTTTACGACTTCATTTCTGCGTTTAGAAGTAACGTTTGCTCCTTTATTTTTCGTAACAAAAGTTCAAATACAGTTTATGAGATTTTTTACGACTCTGTGAAAAAAGTTGGTTTGTCAGTAAATAAAAGAATTATTTCTTCAATTGAACTAGAGCCTATAAAACTTATTGCTGATTTTAAACGAGACCATTTAAACGTTAAACATTTACAACGAATAGTAAAAATAAACGAACCAGAAACGCGTGCGATAAATAAACAAACGAGAAATGGTGCGATAAATTATAATTTCTTTTGTAAAAACATTAACTGATGCGAATTTGTGTGATGAAGGACACTGAACCGTCCTCCCGGCGTCTGCTAATTCGCATTGAACGCGAGTTTTTTTCCTATCAATTATGATATAAGATTTGGGATATGATACGATACGTACTGTTTCAAAGTTCTTATATGCTGGAATATCGTGGTTTAATTTATTTAAAATCTAATCGGAGGTTTGGTGTATTTACGGCGGCTCAAGCAGCACATCTGGTCAAATCTATTGTTGCTTTTTTTTAACACTGTTATAGGCCGTATTTAATGGACGTTTTAATTTATTTATGAAAATATAATTATTGCACCGGTATTATTCTCATAAACTAATTTGTAGTATGAACTGAATAAATTTATTAATACGCAAACTTCTAAATCTACCTATAAGCTATTACAAGATAGGCCTATATTCTGACACAGTGAACTTATTCAGCTAACTGGCAATTAATTACAGTTAGACACAGTCGTAAACACGCCTTCCGATGTAAGACTATCATCCTTGTTGGATCTATCTCCTAATACGCCGGACAGAAAAAAGAAAACAAGATGCCAGCTATTGACGGACGAGACCAAGACCTTGGCATTAACCCTATTTTGGCAGCATCTCAATATCTCTCTTTTGTTATCAAGATCGTAACAGTGTGTCTGGGACGCGGAGGCCGGAAGTCATTAGGTCCGCAAACGATTGTGTTGGTTTCAAAACCACGGCCAAATTATTTATTATTAATGTTTGTTTACACGATCCAAAAGACATAACACATCGGTCGTTTATAACCACGATTCTCAATGGCGGGTAAACAGAGCTAACACAAGTAGCCAGAGCTAGGACGCCTTTACATAATTAGCTCATATTTACTTATATTTATAAACGTAAGAAACCGAACAAATTTATTACGATAATTACCAATACTCCTACACCATTGACAACGGATACTTCGCTAATCTGCAGTAGTAAATGTAAACCATTTCCCGGATAGTACAAGAGATCTATTAAAATGGTTACTTATTAAAAAATTTAAAAGTATGATCCACTAGTTACACGAACTAGAACGATTATTTATGTTAAAATATTAAAAAACTTGAAATATAAATTACGTCTGCCAATGCTATGAAAAATGCAGTGAATATTTTAAGAAGTACAGTGAGTAGGATTAACCTAGTTGGTGCAAAGAACTTTTCCAATTAGAGTACGTAGAGTTCAGCTATAATTTAGTGTGAAAATATGAAATTGAATTTCAACCAGAGATGAGTTTGGACATAATCAAAGACATAATCCCAATCGTTCTTGTCTTGCTGAATAGTGTCTGCTCGATTAGTTTTCAATTATTTTTTTTCAGCCATAAATCGTCTTACAATTTCACCTTCGGTTTTAAATGTTAGTTTTGCCGTCTGGTTTCTGCAGAACTTTATATAACCAGAGAGGTCGATCCTTAAAACAATATCGGCCCACGAGAACTTAGGTGGAATATAAGGCAGCACAACGGTGATATTCTTCAGTGAAACATACGTTCAGCTAATAATGAGGTTTCTTATTTATTATTATCTTCTATTATGATTGTTTTACATACATTTATTAGTTTAGAATAGTTTTCACCGATTCCAAACAACACTCACCAACTAGTCATTTTCAAGCTGATACAAAATCTAAACACGCCTTTATGATAATTGCAAATTAAGAAAAACAACGTGTGTGTATACGATACATCGTGTTGAGCACGCAAACAGCGTGGGGGACAATGAATGAGAGTTGAGTGTGTGCGGGGAGAAGGAATACTCGGCCGCCAGAGTTATCAAGCGGCACCACGTTCGTGTTAAAAATAAACCCGGAGCTGATATAATTACTGTACGGATTGAAATATTACATTTTTAGCATTTTCTCTGCCTCCTTAACAAATAAGCGCTGCGCGGCGGTGGCGGAGTAGATCCTTAGTCGTTAAACTGTCATCACGCCCAGCGCGTAATACCTAATTGACGCACAAATCTGTTATCGTTGAATTAAGATTTCGGCCAACCACGCACAGGTGTATGGAAATAGCGCCGGCCATGTTCTGCGGTCAACGATCTTCTACGTACAGAATACCAGTTCAAATGATCATTGAATTGAATTCGAAAAAATTAATTTTTGTGATTCATAGCACAACAAATATAACGAGAAAAATTTGGAACGTTTGGTCTTGAGTATCACTAACCCAGCGGTTACCAAACTTGGGACTCTATATTAGCTGTAAAATTTTTTCACAACCCACGTAGGCCTTTTCGTTTAATAGAAATAACTACTTACATGCACAGTCTTTAACAAACAACTACTTGTGAGTTATTTTTTAATGTAGTGGTACAACGATAAAGAAATAACAACATTTGGATCAAATAATAACTTTTGTTGTTGGATTATTGAACGTAACACAAATTTTAATAACGACAAGTAAAAATAATTAACAAGTTTATAATAATAACGAATACAAAATACGATTATCCCGTATATTCGTAAAGATTTTTACACAGAATGGCATAAAACATCAAAGGGATCTATGAAACTGTTTAGATTCCAGCAAAGTCTATACTTGAATTAAAAGAGCTCAAGTTTGTCTCAATTCGTAAAATATTTTACTTAATTCGGTATTAAGATATAGTCAATTTTATTTCCTAAAGCTTCTAACGAACAACAATTGTCATCAGTCAAACATCGCCTGCAATAGTTGATTCACGTAAATAGTATTAATTTTTGATGCTACAGGTTAATTATTGTTAATTTTTTTAGTTTTCCCTAGTTATTGGCCGTACTTTGCGACACACAAAGTAAATATCTTTCGTGATCCCATACCTTGAGAGCCACTGACTTGTGACGTATGACAGCACAAAAATCAGCATAACCGACTAATGAACATCACTTTTATGACTTAAAATAGAAATATTTTCGACGGTTTGGGATTTACCTATGAGCCTGTTTGGGGGATGCGCACGATAATTTTTTAATCCATCAAAGGATTTTCATAAAACTACCTTGCGTATCCATACTTTTACCCCAAAGCTACCCACTGCTTTTGAGACAGATCTTCCCAAAAATGGGGGGGAGGGAAGCAAAAGTATGAGGGAGCAAAATTAAAAAAAAAGTTAAAACTCTATGCGGGGTATGAAATTAAAGAGAATTTTAACCAAAATATGAATTCCAACTTCGTGCTTACTTGCCAAACTGCTACTTGTAGCCTACTTGTCATGCTCCGGACGTGGCCTTCCAGTGTGTCCACCATTATCAAGTCCTAAACCAAGTTCTATGTTGATAATGGTGGAGACGCTGAAAGGCCACGTCCGGAGTATGACGAGCTGCAGTTTAGCAAGTAAGCACGACAAAATTGTAATTACAGAGGACTGTTCATTCAAATAATAAGGTGAACAAAGTATGAGTATAGTGTTCACCTGAAAATTTAAAACTATTTTGGACCCGCGCCCAAAAAGTGGAACAAATATTTGTAAAAATTGTACAAATCCATGCCTTTATCATATTAAAGAGATTTTTAACCACAATATGAACATAGTGTCCAATTTCAGATATTTCAAAATCTTAAGTCACCAGGACCGAAAAAAGGTATCATTGTTTTGAAAAATTGTAGAAATTCATAGCGGGTATCAGACTAAAGGGAATTATATTCAAATCCGAATATTTTGTACTTTGAAAATTTCTTAACTTTAGGGGTACCATTGGCCAAAATGGGAGTCAGAATTTTGAAAGAAATTGTAAAAATCCTTGTGGGGCATCGAATTTCATTCAAGGCGGTAACTTGGGGTCTTTAATAATTTGACACAATTAATATGTGTCAACATTCCTTGTAAATTATGGACTCCCTTCAAAAAGGTTTCAGCTATGGTTGCAATAAAAAGGTTTATATATTGTTAACAGTTACGTGTGTTTGTGAAAAGTGTTAGATATAGGTCTATCGAAACGTTAGATATCTATGAAAAGTATTCCATAGGCCATATGTAGAAAATACTTTTAGGTAGTGCTAACAGTATTGGATGTCTATGGAAATATAAAAAAATATTTGTTTACTTGTAACGTTTACTTCTTCGTGGTGTTTCTCGGCTAACGCTAAGAACCATAAGTACGAAGAACTTTACCCACAGTTTTAGAAAGTTAATGTTTATTAATTTGATTTTATCTAATATTATTTTATCGTTTCTCTCTGTCTACGATTACAGCTGCCGAGACGCCGTGTGGTCGTCTATCCAAGATTCCATTTTACCTAATAATAAATGTATTCGATTTGAAATAGTGAGTGAGTTCTGCCGCTCAGGGAGCTCTGCTACACAACTTGTCCGTGTTAGAGTGAACACCTGCTTATGTTACTGCTAGTGAACACTGAACACTGATTAATTTATGTTATAAATCGCGACAACGTAACAAACATTGCTGGTATTTATTTTCACAGCTGAAGTCTCAGGACGACTACACTTAGATAACTTACTTTATGGGCGCTTTACCAGTGTCCCTGCATAGTTTATTAGCAGCAGATTTGTTAACACAGTAGTTCTCCGTAAGTTGACAAAGCCGAGTAAGTGAGAGTTTTAGGTATGAGCCGGTTTCAGAACACATGCCCAACGTTGTGACCCTCACCCTATTCCCAACGTTAGCTGCATGAGCGACTTGTGTTTTGTAAATGCAGATATACGTTTTACATACTTTCAGATGTTGCTTACAGGTAATTAATGTTGCTTCTCATGATTTAATTTTGTTATAAAACCAGATTTAATTCTTTGCGACTTAATCCTTAATAAGTGACTGAGTACGTTATTAGGTCGTAGATAAGGACCGATTTGTTTTTAGTGTAGATTCTTCTGAAAACAGTAGTAGTCTCCTGAAATGTGAGTCAGCTGTGCTCCATTTTATTAATAATCATAAACGTTGACGTTTTTTGTTTTAAATCTGTTATTCTGGAACACAAATGGTCTTGCTGTACTCCCATTTTATACGTGACAGCGCGATTTCGTAACCATGTGTGTGTCAATGCACACACGCGCAAGAATTTTTCTGCCTACTGCTGAGCAAATAAATGTCTTCTTAGTTATTCTTCAGTGATTCTTCTCCAGAACACATCTTTATCCTCAACCATCCCTCCATCTCGCAAGGGGCCAATTTCGTAGTCTCTTCAGAAAATCTGTTAGCCTAATACGTCTCCTAATCTTCAATCTAACAACACTGACTTGATTGCCTAGATATTTATTTGATGCCTGAGTCCTGTTATTTAGCAAGTATTTTTCAACTTTCACTGTGCAGTTCGTGCCTTTTGATGTCATTCTCATATTTCTTATCCGTAAGTAATGGCAAGAAGCACTAATTAAAACAGCCGCAAATTCAAACATAATCAAATAATCTTTTGCATACAGACCTGAATTGTAGAGTGCTCAAGACCTATTGTTTTTGGTGAAGATCGGTTAAGGGAAAGGGGTAGTTTACCAGCAACGGTTTTTTTTTATCAAGGGTAATTTTTTTTATGGCAAACGATAACAGCAGCAAATTCAAACAGAATCAAATAATGTTTCGTATACAGCCCTGACTTGTAGGGCTCTCAAGACCTATTGTTTTTGGTGAAGATCGGTTAAGGAAAAGGGGTAGTTTACCTGCAACGTTTTATGTTTTAACAAGGGTAATTTTTTTCTATGGCAAACGATAACAGCCGCAACTTCAAACAGAATCAAATGATGTTTTGCATGCATCCCTGAATTGTAGAGGACTGAAGGCCTTTTGATTTTAGTGAAGATCGCTTAAGGGAAAGGGGTAGTTTACCTGCAACATTTTATGTTTTAACAAGGGTAATTTTTTCTATGACGAACGATAACTGCCGTAAATTCAAACAGAATCAAATACTCTTTTGCACACTTGCCTGAATTATAGAGTACTTAAAGCTTCTTGATTTTGGTGAAGATCGGTTAAGGAAAAAGGGTAGTTTACCAGCAACATTTTATGTTTTAAAAGGGTAATTTTATTTTTATGACGAATGATAACTGCCGCATATTCAAAGAGAATCAAATAATTTGTTGCATACGTTCCTAAAGTTGTAAGTACTCAAGGTTTGTTGATTTTGGTGAAGATCGGTTAAGGGAAAGGGGTAGTTTATCTGCAACGTTTTATGTTTTAACAAGGGTAATTTTTTCTATGACGAACGATAACTGCCGTACATTCAAAGAGAATCAAATAATTTTTTGCATACGTTTCTGAATTGTAAACAACTGAAGACCTATTGATTTTGGTGAAGATCGGTTGAGGGGAATGGGTAGTTTACCTGCCACCTTTAATGTTTTAACAAGAGTAATTGTTTCTATGACGAACGATAACTGCCGCACATTCAAACAGAATCAAATAATGTTTTGCATGCGTCCCTGAATTGTAGAGGACTCAAAACCTATTGATTTTGGTGAAGATCAGTTAAGAGAAAGGGGTATTTTACCTGCAACGTTTTATGTGATAACAAGGTTAATTTTTTCTATGACGAGCGATAACTGCCGTAAATTCAAACATAATCAAATGAGTTTTTGCATACATTCCTAAATTGTAGAGATCTCAAGGCCTGTTGATTTTGGTGAAGACCGGTTAAGGGAAAGGGATAGTTTACCTGCAACATTTTTTGTTGTAACAAGAGAAATATTTTCATGACGAACGATAACTGCCGTAAATTCAAATAGAATCAAATAATTTTTTACATATGTGCCTGAGTTGTAGAAGACTCAAGGCCTATTGATTTTGGTGAAGATCGGTTACGGGGAAAGGGCAGTTTCCTGAAACATTTTTTGTTGTAACAAGAGTAAAGTACTTAATTTTGATAAATAAAGTATCTTGATAAGAAGATCTTAATTATCCACTGTAGAAACGTAGATGAAATATCTATAAATGAAGAGGGTAGTTGAACGGGGTGGGGGTAATTTTCTATAAATGAAAATTATAGTTGAAGGGGAGGGGATAATTTTTATGTGTATTACGTTATCGGCAACAAAGTAGTAGTTTGTTGTTAAAATTCCTTCCCGGGCTGTTTGGCGGTAGTCCAATGTTTTCTGCAAAACCAGACGTTTCGGCAGTGCCGTCGACTGCCATCATCAGTGAAAATCGAGTGCAATAACGTGTGGTGGTATACGTTAGTGACCACAGTACTGTAGTTAAGGCTGAAGCAATAAGTGGAAAGAAGTAGTTTCTATGGAAACATTTCATTTCGTAAATGATTTTAAATATAAATCTTAGAACATGGAAGTCATGTATGGTTCTCCATACCGATATTTGATATTGTTTTCCGTTTAAAGATTACGTAAGGCGGAAGTTTGTTGCGTTTGCCGTTACAGCAAGAGTATCTGTGCAGCGTAGCTTTTCTGCTCGTGAAGTGCGGTTCCTTCTTGTCTATCATTGTGTTCCGCGGCGTATCTAAAGAGAAAACTGGGTTTGATCCGCGTTGCAAATCTGCAACAAATCATAAAATTTACCTTGTCACATTTTAATGATGTAACGAGGAAAGGAAATCAGTTTGTCCGTGCAGTCCTTTGGTAGTCTTTGCCAAAGTCTTCTCAGTAAGAAATAGTTACGTTTCATAAACCTTGCTTGAAAATCTGTTTGCATCCTCTACTTGCTTTAAAATCTGTTGCAGAAATGTTTAAATTTCTGGCTATTTCTAAAGCACGACACATAAGCATTTTACAAGTGATATTGCACAGCAGTTGTTTCGTCAACTCTACAACAATACTTATGAAAGTATTTTTTTCACATTCCTTTCCTAAATCAGAATATTTTCCATTCTTTGGCTCTCATAAAGACCGTTTATGACTATTAGCACTAAGGAGAGCATCTTTTTGTTTTCGTCAGTAAGGAACATGCCCCTCACTTACACCAAATTCTCTTCCAACAGCACGATTGCCACTTTCGCCCGCGAACTTTGTTACGTGCATTTACGCCACTGTAAAACTAATGTATTCCTATGTAGTCGAATTCATATTTCCGTAATCACTACGTAATCCCTCGCTCGGATAGCCTACACGATGTTAGGTTAGGAACGTTGTGGCCTACCTAATTCGTATGACTGTATACCGACGGACGTGCTCGTAGGCATTCAAAACGTCTTGGTAGGGTGAGCTTATCGGAAACACATTCTTATTTATCTTTATTGAAATAGCATTAGTAGAACGCATTCATCTCAGATTTCATAACAACTAGCGAAGGACTACTTAATTGCAATTTTCTTTTAAAGCACGAGGTATTTATTAAGTATAAATACATGCGTATTTTCTATATAGCTACTGACATAAGATTAGGCATTCCGATGAGGAGTATAAAATATCGGTATGGAGAACCATACATGACTTCCATGTTCTAAGATTTATATTTAAAATACTTTTCGATATGAACTATTTCCATAGAAACTACTTCTTTCTTCAGCCTTAACCACAGTACTGTGATCACTAACGTATACCACCTCACGGTAGTGCACTCAATTTTTACTGATGGTGGCAGTCGATAGCATTGCCGAAACGTCTGGTTTTGTAGAAACCATTGGATCAAGCCCAAACAGCCCAGGAAGGAATTTTAACAACAAACTACTTCTTTGTTGCCGATAACGTAGTAGGCCTACACATGACATATAAATAAAAAGTATCCCCACCCCCTTCAACTATCATTTTCATTTATAGAAAATTACCCCCACCCCTCAACCCATCCAACTAGCCTCTTCATTTATAGATATTTCATCTACGTTTCTACAGTGGATTATTATGATCTTGTTATCAGAATACTTTATTTATCAAAATTAAGTACTTTACTCTTGTTAAAACATAAAATGTAGCTGGTAAACTACCCTTTACCCTTAACCAATCTTCACCAAAATCAATAGGCCTTGAGTTTTCTACAATTCAGGAACGTACACAAAAAAATAATTGATTCTGTTTGAATGTGCGGCAGTTATCGTTCGTCATAGAAAAAATTACCGTTGTTAAAACATAAAGTGTTGCTGGTAAACTACACCTTTCCCTTAACCGATCTTCACCAAAAACAAATAGGTCTTGAGTACTTTACAATTCAGGGCTGTATGCAAAAAATTATTTGATTCTGTTTGACATAGACAAAAAATCTACACACACACACACACACACACACACACACACACACACACACACACACACACACACACTTTTCGGAAAATGACTTTTTGAGGGTAGTACAATCAGAATCTGCAATTATCTCGAACACGATTTTTTTCCCCATCACCATACTTCCATTTCCTTATGGAACATGGAAGTAAAACGTAACCACGGAAATTCCTTGCCAATATTATCCATTTTGTTTCTTAGATTCTTAATGTTTACCTTTATACCTAATCATGTGTATATTTTTTCCAAAATTTCTTCCAAACTTTAAGGTTTACACCCTTCCAATTTATGCAAGGGTACAATTACGCGAGTAAATATGGTATTATATTTTTTACAATACATATATTTAGGCCTTGATTTAATTTTCTGTTTGAACGTATAATTTTCTCCCTCTCAGCCGGTGCTATGCTACATTTCAAAGTGACCGATAAAATTTTAATTATTTTATTCACAAAAATAAAATAATTATATTTTACGCGATGTAACCTAATCTAACATAATGTAATCCAACTTAGCCTAGTTATTTATTCACGATACCAAGTCACGTAAATCGAGTTTCAAATGCGTCTTTCTTCTGTGCGTAATCGAGAGATAAGCTTTCTGTGCGTAATCTTTCTTCTGAGCGCATAATTGGAGAGAGATAATAATAATATAGAGGAAGAAAAATATATGGCAAGAGGAAGGTATTTGGAACTGCTATAAATTGAATCAATTTGGAAGAGCACATTGGATTGATCACGTCTTGAGAAAGAGCTACTTGAGAAAGGAAGACAGGTAGAGAGAGCAGAGGCTTTGATGTGTTGGCGGATTTGATGTGTTGGCGGATTTGATGATGGTACGAAATTGCAGAGACCTTAAAGATGTGTAGAAACGAACAGAATTGAGAGAACTTTAATGTTTAACTTTGTCTTTGAATATAATCAATACTGATTATGAAGTAACGGAGTAATAAGTGTAAGATTGATTACAATTTCAAACTCGACGATTTTTGTCGCTATCTACAAGGTCTCAAAAGAGACATGTTACCTAGTAGATGAATTTTAGTTTAAGTAACTGCACAGATCCTACACAATGTAGTGATTCTTGCCAGTACCAAGTCCGCGTCGTCCAATGATTCCCCAAGAGGGTGAAGACGTTTTGTCTTTATTATATTGTTACAATTTGGAAAATATACTTTAGCTAACACTTACTTAATTTTAAAAATAAACGAAAATTCTTGCCACATCAGAAATTGATAGGCAAAACATAAAAAACAAAAGTAACATTCGGTTAATTTATTCGGTGACAGAAGACAGCGTAAACCGGGTTCCGATTTCTTGTATTATCAAACCGTTGCTTTAAAAATTAAGCCGACGGTGAACTAACATTCGTTTTTCAAATTTTAATACAAATATCGCTTGACTGTTAACGTTTAAAAAACACTTATTTAAACTCTGTTTCGGATGATTAGACTCGCAGTTTTACGCACTGACGGATCAGCATATTTTAAATAGTAGGCCCTGTCTATTGCCTAGTTACCATTCGATACAGACCGCATATTATACCATAATAAACACTTATTTCGTTTATATAATAAGTAAATGTCTTTTTGTCGTGAGCAAGTAGAATGTTTTAAAATCGGATTTCTAAATACTTAATTATTTGCCGTTGTTTTCGGAAGACATCGAGGATTACATTTTTTCCGTATTCCAAAATCTTAACCTTCAGAAGAAGAGGAAATAATTTTCTAAAACAAGTAAAAATAAGAGACTTACAAGACTCTTTTGTAAGTTGAAAAAAGTTGATGAACCTAATGAAAAATCACTGAATTAAAACTATCCTTTACTAATTCACAACTTTATCTCGCCACCCAATAATTTTCATTGGTAATCCCAATAAATAATTTTCAATGGTTTTACTTTCAGTCAAATATGCTTAGCATTTAATAACTATAAATTTGTATAATATTATATTAGTTTTGTAAAGTCCGTTTATAAACATAGTTGAGTAATTGTAATCTTATTTTTGTATAAAATTTTACGTGTAGCCGAAGGCTGTTGTGATTCTTGGTTGCCAGACGTCAGAGGGAAGTGGATTAAGTCCTAACCAGAGTTATATATAGGCCTATATATTTATGATGTGTGTGTGTGACTAGAAATATCGTTATACTTTTTATGGTTCCGTCATTAGAAAAATTTTCCCTTCGACGCCAATTAACATATACTGAGTTTCCGAGTATTTATTTATTTGCAACAACAAAAAGAATATAATTAGTTACCACTGACCGATTCACGTGATCATAAATGAGATCTGTATGCTTGGACAATTAGAGAAAGTCAAGACATAATTATTTTGAGCTAATGATTTGAATTATTTTCATGGATAATATTCGTAATTATTTTCGTAATTAAACATTTGTGTTTTGTAGTATTAATAATTACAGTACAGCAATAAATACATTTAAATATTTACAAAAATTGGGGGTTCTTTACTTGAACTTACAGAATTTACTATGTTCAAAAATTTATTAAAATCACGTTAACCGCTTCGTATTATTTTGTACGTTATTTTGATTGTTTTTCTCAACCTGTCAGATAGTTCTACAAGTCTATGTATATTACTTGTTTAGAGTACATTCTGTAAACAATTTAGAGACGACTGCAGTTCACATTCGTTCAACATGCAAACATTAGACTGCAATTTATTTGTTTTGTAGTATTAATAATTACAGTACAGCAATAAATACATTTAAATATTTACAAAAATTGGGGGTTCTTTACTTGAACTTACAGAATTTACTATGTTCAAAAATTTATTAAAATCACGTTAACCGCTTCGTATTATTTTGTACGTTATTTTGATTGTTTTTCTCAACCTGTCAGATAGTTCTACAAGTCTATGTATATTACTTGTTTAGAGTACATTCTGTAAACAATTTAGAGACGACTGCAGTTCACATTCGTTCAACATGCAAACATTAGACTGCAATTTAGGCCTACTTCTGTCTTTGTCGGCTCAGCTAAGAAATCTATTAATACAGAAGAAGAGTTGAGTGTTCATTAACTGGAGCCAAATACAGCGGAGTCAGCAATTTGCTCGGTTTTAATAACAGGAATTTGGGTCAGCTGTTGCGTAACTATAAACGTATTCTAACCCAATTCTCACAAACGTACTGTGTGTGGGCTCGTTCTATTGCGAATTGTTTTCTACTTTTTGTGCGGTATTTTTAGCCCAAATTCAAGTTAATTTAAAGGTTTTGTACAATTAACTGCATTATTTTTTGACACTGTAATATACAAGTAATTACCACTGTTTTTAAACGGACTCAATATTTTAACTATAAAGTTTCTGTTTAGAAAACAAATAGCGCTGGATCAGAGTAAAATAAACCTTGACGGTAAAATCGTTTAATTCCAAAGTGTGTCGGATCGAATGATCCTAAGCAGGAAAGTGGTTTGTTTACTTAATACCGGATTTTTTATTTTTCTAAAGTTTAGTTTGTTATTCATATCGTTCATACGATTATTGCGTTTAAAGATTATTTACGGAAAAAGATGAAATATAAGTTGAGAGTTGCAGCTAAAATAAATTAGTCTTCTTTTAAATTTGGTCTCGTCAATGGTTGAAACGGTCGCTAGACTTGTCAGTGTTCTGCTAATCTTTTCCCTTCTGTACGTTTTCCGTAAGCAAATATTTTGAATATTGCTCTCCAAATATTTGTCGTCTTTTATAAATCGTCACCAAGATTCTTTAATAAATCAGTTATACCTGTCTCAAGATATGCTCTATAAATCCGTCTCCGCTGCTAGTGATGTCCCTTCGTTTTCTCTAATTCTTTTTCTTACAGGATTACGTAGTGTGAAATGTAGATTGTCCATTTCAAATTGAGGCCTCGTTATGTGTTTTGACATTGTTT
Source organism: Magicicada septendecula (assembly GCA_034769895.1). Taxonomy (NCBI): domain Eukaryota; kingdom Metazoa; phylum Arthropoda; class Insecta; order Hemiptera; family Cicadidae; genus Magicicada; species Magicicada septendecula. Next base: position 228,021,971 of record CM068369.1, read on the forward strand.
TTATATTAAACTATGCATTGGTAGTTCAGGTGGACCGAATTAGTTCAGAATAAGTAGTCCCTGCTTTACTAAGCGTCAAGTCATTAACTACTTCCTCGGAAGACGGTTATACCGGCAGAAATCCAGGGCATCTTCTTGAATTGGAAAAATGTTCATAAAGGAGTTGGGTCAATAGGCAATATGAAATCTGAGAAAGGATATCCGACGAAAAGCGACTTCTTAAACATTACGTGTATTCAGGTTTGATCAAAATATTCTTAAAATTAAATTTGCCTTGCTAAAAGTGTTCTATTAAAAAACTGTTTTCTTGTGATGTTTGTACACGAGTAGGTAAACAATTTATAATTTTTATTGACACTGGATCCATAGTTTAGATTTGACGGCCAACTGAGGTAGTTGTTTTGGATGCACTATGGGACGTTTTAACATTCTGCAATGCAAGATGCAGTCTGTAGTGCAACTCATGGAAGCATAATGTTTCGCGACTGCTGAAGACAAAAACAAAAATCGCTTAACCAGCTCAAAAATATCAAATGGGGCCAGAAACGGGACCAAGTTGGTCTTAGCGCGACCACAACGTGCACCCCAGACATGTTTTGAAGACTGAAAAACCGTCGACATAGTTATTTGCATACTATGGCGATTACTTTGAAGGAAACAGTACAAATATGTACATATTACATACATACATCCTCGGCGCTACAGCCCAGTCCGGGCCCTAACCTCCAAAAGAAATCTTCCCCACTGGTCTCTACTCTCGGCCAATGTCCACCAGTTTGCAGCACCCAGCCTCACTGCCTCCGTACCAACCTGGTCCAGCCATCTTGTACGCGGTCTTCCTTTCCTTCTCCTTCCCATCAACAAATAATTCGTAACTCTTTTTGGGATTCTATCCTCCGCTATTCTCTGCACATGACCAGCCCAACGCAATCTGTTAATTTGTATGAGTTGCACGATCGGAAGATCTTTAAACCTTTCGTACAACTCTCGATTATGCAGTCGCCTCCAAATGTCGTTTTCCCTCACAGGGCCATAGATTTTCCTCGGTACCCTCCTCTCAAACACGGATAGTTTCTGGTCATCTAGTTTTTTTAGCACCCAGCATTCCGAGCCATACATCAGGACTGGTCTGATCAAGGTGGCTATAGGGTGGCTTTTGTATCTTTACTTATTAATTTTTACTTAAAATGTTTCACCAGTCCGTAGTAACACCTATTAGCAGATACTATCCGTTTTTCAATGTCCCTAGAGGAGTCATTTCCAGAGTCCACATATGACCCGAGATATAGAAAACCCTGAACCTTTTCAAATTCATAATCATTAATGCGCAGGGACAGGGCACGAGTGTTGGCACCTACAACCATATATTTGGTTTTGCTTTGGTTTATAACCAAGCCCATATCCTTAGCGGACAACTCCAGTTCCTGAAAGGCTTCCTTTAAGCCAGACTCAGACCTACTTATGACATCAATGTCATCGGCATATGCCAGAAGCTGTACCTCCTTGTGAAATATGTGTCCGCTAGTTTGAATTCCTGAATCCCTGATGACCTTTTCTAGAGCTATGTTGAACAACAGACATGCTAAGGCATCTCCGTTGCCTTGTTTCAGCCCATTCAGTGTTTTTAAGGAGTGGGATAGATTTGATTGTATTCTGATTTGGCACTTGAATTGGACATAACTACTCCAACCATACGCACCAAGTTAGATGGTATATTCAACTCCTTCATAGCTCTATATAGCATTTTCCGGTTGATTGAATCATATGCCGACTGGAAATCCACAAAGAGATGATGGTGAGTGGCCACTCCATATTCCAACGTTTTTTCCAGGATTTGCCTTAGTGTAAATATTTGGTCTGTTGTTGACCTATTCCTAGTGAATCCACATTGATATTCTTTTATGTTTTCCTCAGCGTAGGGAAGCAGCCTAGAAAATATGATGTTGGACAATACCTTATATATATGCTGTATTAAGTAGAGAGATGCCTCTATAATTTTTACATCTGAGCGGATCACCCTTTTTATGTATTAAACACACCACCCCATTGTTCCACTAATCACGCATTACCTCCTCCAGCCATATTCGCTCTATGAGATGGGCAAATTCCTTTATGAAATCTCCTCCTGCACTCTTTAGTAGTTCCCCTGGTAAACCATCGGAACCTGCTGCCTTGTTATTTTTAAGCTTTTCTAGAGCTTCATACACCTCGTCATAGGATGGTACCAACTCCTCTCTATCATCCTCGAATTTTCCTGCTTCCTCATCATTCTCAGATGCCTCCATCGAAGCCTCCCCAACTGAGCCTAGCAACTCTTCGAAGTGTTTTTCCATCTCCTGATTACGCCAGCAGTATCACTCACAAGGCCACCATTATTATCCCTACAGGCATTTGTTCTAGGCTGAAATTCCTGTCTCATATCATTCACCTTCCTGTACATATCTCGGCTCAGCCTTTTACTCTTATATTCCTCTATCTTTTTCATCTGTTTCATCATATACTCCCTCTTTTTTCCTCTATGAATCTTCTTTTCCATCCGCCTGGCTTTCCTGTATTCCTCTTGAACAGCCCTAGTGCATTTCCTTTGGATCATTAATTTGTATGTCTTGTTTTTGAATTCAGTTGCCTCTTCACACTCCTTATCAAACCACTCATCTCGCCCATGTCTCTTCTTCAAACCAACGATTTCTTCTCCCGTGGTCACTATATGTAATATGTACATATTAGTAAGACATAATTTTGTAAATAAACAAAAACTGCATGAACATTTTGATAAAAATTCGTATTACATGTTTTTTGGGTCATTAATTACGACTCTGAAACAGAATACAAAGTAGTTGCAATGTAAGTGTGGAAAAATGATTATGTCTATATATTAATAATTAATATTATAATTGAATACAACTATCTATTACACCTTTACTTGGATGGTCTCATCTTAATTCCACCTCATCAATTAATGTTCGCTATTTAGGAAAAGCATTTCTTATCTGTAATATGGGATCACCTTAACATCGAGAATCTGTCCACCTAATCCTCGACATACTACAATAGCAAATCGTTTTCAAACTTTCAATAATTTCAACTGAATATTACAACAGAAAGAAGTTAACGTTGCAAACGTACGCGAGTGTACTGACCGCTATACTTTGCAATTGTGAAATCGTCAAAAAAGTAGCAAGCATAAGAAAATAATTAATTACTATTGATTTAGTAAAAATTTCATATTTTGTTCTATTACGATTTCAGTTCGTATATTGCCTACACAGGAAGACAATGTTATATTTACAAACACACAAGGGCGCACATGTTTGGATTGCTTTTAAATAATTATTTTGTGCTTGGAAATAGAAAAATGAAATGCGCATTCAGATTCCAGGAAGCGAGATAAACCATCTTTATGATCCTATAGTTCTAAAGTATTTAGTTCTTCATATTAGTACTCTGTTTCTAGTAAATCACAGGATATGAAAGTCAATTTAAAAAGAACAGAGACGGTGTAATTATGATTCTTATGGTTTGGGCTTGCATGTGGGCAACGTAGCGGCAATGTGAGTGCAGTTGTGAATGTATTTGGCCTGACTGAAGAAATGAAGGAATACGACATTGGAAAAGCAAAACGTCTCTGAATGAACCATATTTTGCCTGCGTTTCATTACTACCATTACTGCGTATTTTACATATGGAAACGATATTTACACAGTTTCCTGACAGATAAAACGAGAGATTTGCATGAGAAAAATGTGGACTAATTCGTGTCTTAAAAACAATGAACACATCGGTGATAATCAGATCCATGTGCACGGCAGCCGGGACCGGCCAAATTTAGCTTCGTACCTTCTCACGTTGTCGCAGGATAATTGCTGTTGTTACTGGCAGCATTCAACCTATTATGCAAACCCTCAACTTGACCGTTTGAAAACACTGTAATTCAACTCTTCTAGCTCGGCGTAATTCAACTCTTCTAGCTCGGCCCTCATGACCTTGTACGATCATGCAATATCAGATTTTCTAAAGCAACAAGTATGCCTTATAAAAATATTAATTTCAAGTGACAATCTTTATCTTTATTTGGTGTCTACGACATGTGCGTCTGCCTAACAATCTCACAGATATAATCGTGGATTCATGATTTTCTTCATAAACTTCAGCCAGGTTTTAATACAACAAACTCAAGACGAGTTGTAGTATTCTTTACATCGTTTAAAGCACATTTGCAATCAATGCAATTTTAGAATATCAAAGGAGAAAACGAACATCGTGGCTGTCTGGAGAAAGTATGCAGTCACATAAAAAATTGTTCTTGAAGGAACAGTTTTTACAAATCTGTGATTTTAATTATCAAGGTTGCGTTATCACTATTGGGGATGAGACACGATGAGATGATATCAAATCATCAAAGTTTCAGATGATGTTTTTCATATGGAACATTCAAGCATAAAACGAGGAAAGAAACAAGGATAGTAGAGGGAAAGTGAGTGTTAGAAAACAATGGCGATGACGTCACAGAGAGGCACTGGTAGCTGGCTTCCGCGGTGTGAAAACAATTGTTTGGGGAACCCCCAGTTGAAAACACTACCGGGTTCCAGTTCATGACGTCATAGAGGCACTGGCAGCTGGTGTCCGAGCTGTCCATGTGACGTCACTGTTTTGTGTGTGTGTGTGTGTGTATGTGTGTGTATGTGTGACTGAAACACTTCCGTGTTCCAGTTCATGACGTCATACAGAGGCTCAAGTCGCTGGCGTCCGCATGGCTAAAACCTGTTTCAAGACGTCACGGAGGCCGTGGTTTCTGCATGTCCGCAATTTGGTAGCCGAAAACAATGTGTAGCGGATGGGGGTACCCGGAATTCGGCGGTTGCCCGCAGAGGCTATGTCATCGGGTACCGTTACTCGAAATTTTGGGGGTATCGGGTACCGTTATCCGAAATGTTTAAATCAACGGATGGGGGTACCCGAAATTTGTGGGTACGCCCTAACCGGGTTCCAGTTCATGACAGAGGCCCTGGCAGCTGGTGTCCGAATGTTAAAACACTTCCGCGTTCTGGTTTATTTTGATGTAACAAAATAATCGTTCTCTCTCGAAATTTTTAATGTCAGAATTTTGGTACCCTAAATGATTAAAACAACGGATGGGGGTACCCGAAATTTGTGGGTACGCCCACATGACGACGACGTAGAGGGCGTGATGTCTGAAATGTTTAAATCAACGGATGGGGGTACCCGAAATTTTCGGTGTCTGAAATTTAGTACCCGAAATGTTTAAATCAACGGATGGGGTTACCCGAAATTTTTGATGTCCGAATTTTGACACCCGAAATGTTTAAATCAACGGGTGGGGGGTACACCCTAAAACAAGTTCTGTATGTCTAAACTCTGGACGGGGAGGAGAAACCGTTACGCGAAATTGATCGGTTAAAATTTGGGACAATAGGTACCTGACGGGTTCCGAAATTTGGTGATTAATGACATCCCGACGCGGTTCCTCCGGTACTCAAAACCGGATATTGTATTATTATAATGTTTACATTGTGTTAATATAAAACAGATGCATCGATTTGAATACTGTTTAGAAAACATATATTCTTATTATGCGTTACTAAAATTGTTAACTGAATAAATATATTTACTACTGTGACGATTCGCCTGTAACCCAGTCAAACAGCATCTAAGCTGGTACAAGCGGTGTGTGTGTGAAACACTACCACGTTCCGTTAATGTATTCAAAGAGGAACTGACAGCTGGCGTCCGTGTTTTATAAAGCTGTGTGTGTGTGTGTGTGTGTGTGTGTGTGTGTGTGTGAGGTTGACGTAGAGCTGGCTCAGGCAAGCTGTTGTAACTTGCAGCGCTCTTTCTCTACTATAAAAACCGGTTTCTTTGCTGTTACATTCCATGTGAGAGACATACATCTCTACTGCTTTTGCGATTATTCAAGTATTATAGGAATAATTGTTTTGTATAAGGGGTATAATAATAAAAATAACATAGGTTATGGTTTATATGTATATATAATTTTTAATAATATCAAAAGCTTTTACAATCAAATCATAAGCTATAAGTTTTTTCTCTCTCTACACACACATGTTCTATATTCACAAGACAATTATAATTGAGCAAAACATACGCCCTCTCTCTATATACATAACTAAACAAAATAGACACTTTATCTATATATATATATATATATTTACATAATTATACAAAATAATCTTTTTTCTCTCTCGCTTTCTCTCTCTTTTGCAGCCTTGAAGGTTCTCTCTCTCCCTCTCCCTCCCTCTCTCTCTCTCTCTCTCTCTCTCTCTCTCTCTCTCTCTCTCTCTATATATATATATATATATATATATATGTATATATACACACATACACACACACACACACACACATATAATTAACAAAATAATAATTACATTTACTACAACCAAAACAAGCCTTATATGTCTAACAACAATAATAATAATTAATAACATACAATATTACAATGTTGATGTGTAATATATTAATAATAACATACTGAATGTAGACACACATCAAATGATAATTAATATGGTGTTAACTACATGTGTAAAATGGTACACCAAAACCTTGAATTCAACTCTTTTTAGTATTTTAGATAATAACAGTGGTAACAACGCTTATAAAGCGCACATCCAGTGGAATTATGCCTTAACCAATTACATTTTTTCGTCAAAATAATTTTTTAAAACAATTGTTCTTCAGAGTGTAAAAATTCTCTCCACTCACAAGCACTCAGAATGTTACAGTGGTCACCATATGGTGGTGAACGACATACATCTCCCTCGCATTCGCACAAACACATAACATCGAAACAAGGTTTCTGTAACTATGAGAGAAATCTTTTAAAAAATTTAATTACACATAAAAATTTAATTAACACTTTAATGATTGTTTATCTCAACTTTTTATGTTATAAACCACATACGTTTTTTAATAATTAAAAACAGAATATAATTTCCTACAATTAATAATACTTGATCAAATACAAAAGAATGTAGACACATCAAATGATAGTTAGTGTGGTATTAAAAAAAACATGTATTCTGAATTAAAGTCATTTTGATATCTTAGATAACAACAGACGCGACAACGGTTACGAAGCGGACATCCGCTAGAGTCATGCCTTGACCACTCATATTTTTTTACTAGCGAGGTATACGCTGTACCAGTAAAATTATACATCATATAGTATATCTGATTAACCAGCTTTGTTTTAGCAATTAGCAAATCTTTTATTTGAAGATATTCAATATTATGGTTGTTACAATAACTAATTGATGTTTTGAAGAGTTTGAAAAACTCATTACGAATAAATACTTTCATTTTGTAAATATTCTTTTCGTTTCGTATTGATATCCATCTACTCAGTGTCTTACGATTATTTCTAAAATTATAATCGAATTTAATCATGTTGCATTGACAATATAATCTATTATTACCATTTATTTCTCTGTTTAAAAGTTTTTCTACAATATTAGATCCAAGCAACACCTTGTTCTTTCTCTGAAAATGAACAGTTAACATTAAAAAACGACAAAAAAAAATAGAGAAGTCTACTTCATCATTAAAAACATTTTACTATTAATGTTATTATTACTATTATTATTATAATAAATCAATCCTGTTCTCGTTTATTTGGTCTGGAAAAAAAGAGAAAAAATTAATACATAACCACTTCTGTATAAGTAATTATTAGTGGTACTGAAATATCATACTCACATAATCAATATCCAACTGCACGCTCACTTTCTCGTTCGCCAGCGGAGTGTGTGAGGTTACGCATAGTGATGGGACACAAGGCTTCACAGCTTTCAATTGCTCCTCTGTAAATACGTCACACCATCTTTTAGGTAGGTATACATAGAAAAGTTTATCCTCCGGCTGAGGACAGGCTCCGGTATCTTCCAAATCTACCACAACTGACTCCCCGAATTTCGTTTTCACAAATTTCATGTGAATTATATGATACTTTACTCCTAAAGAAAGACTTGACAAGTCTCTTTTTGGTAAAAAATTTTCAACTGTCTTCGCGTTCGCAACGATTCCTTCCATGGCGAGTACTGATGACTGCACAGGGAAACACTGGCGTATTTATTCTGTTTCCCCCGACCACGTTCCTTCCTTCTAAAGCGTCATCTCCTTCGGTCACGACACCCTACCCCGCACCTCCACCGCAACGGTAACGGCTATAATTTTGCTTCCTACCCCACCCCGCGTCGTCACGGGCCACCATCTGCTTTCGGTCACGACCGGACGATGACATCCTACCCCGCACCCCCACACCGCACCCAGAGCCTCACCACCACCCCGCACCTCGCCTACATATTTTGTTCAATTACTTTGTCTGTCGCTCCGCAACGACCGGGTTTACCCCCCACCCCGCACCCCACTCGAGTCCGTCGGTCACGGTCACCCGCACCCCACCTCGCGTCGTCTCGGGCCACCATCTGCTTTCGGTCACGACCGGTCGTACAACCCAGCCCCCCCCGTACCCGCACCCAACATCCCGCGGGAGGCGACTCAACGAGCGCGCTTCGGTCAAGGTCGCCGGCATCCTGTACCCCGCACCTCGACTACCTCTCGGTCACGGACACCGGCTGCAACCTAGCTCCCTACCCCGCACCACCATCCCACACCTTTACCCCGCACCGCATCGGTCACGGACGTCGGCTTCCTACACCGCACTCCCCACCCCACCCAGCCCTCCGCAACGCGCGTCATCGGTCACGACCGGACGATGACATCCTAGCCCGCACCCCCACCCCGCACCTCCAGCACACACCGCATCGGTCACGACAACCCCGCACCTCGCCCCGCGCAGCTGCTCCTCGCGAGCGGAGCGCGGCGACAGCGTTACCGGTCACCGGACTGTCTATATAGGGAACCGACGACGCGAAGCCGGCCTCACTCCTTTCACAATGACCGACAGCAGCAGCAGCAGCGGCAGCAACAGCGAACACCGTGCTATCAATGGTAATGTAATTACTATAAAATTTATGATACTTGACAATACACTAAACACACAAACAGTATTATTAGATTACAAACACACGGTTATTGATAAGATTTGTAGCGAAGCCGTTGCATTAAATAATTATATAAAGTGGTATTTAGCAGTTCGTGTATCTTTTAAAAAATTAATAAACACCGAAAATATTTATTGTAATGCGGTATTTAGATCACGTACAGAACTTAAGTCACAGTATGACGATATCGATGAACAGTATTCGATAGCTAGCGAGAAAATAATGGAATCCGTTGACAAATTCACGCGTGACGGAAGCGGGTGGGTCGAAAATGGTGTCGAGTCGGTGGAAATAAATATTACAAAATACAATCCTCTTGTGGGGTCGAGCTTTCTATCTACACCATCGAAATTGTCACACAGTAAGAAAGGAATTATTAATGTGAAAAATTTAGAAGATGAAAAGTGTTTCTTGTGGTCTGTGTTCGCCGGTATACACCCGATCGCGTGTAACCCGCATCGCGTTAGCCATTACCTTCCGTACGAAGAAGAAATAAACATGAAGGACATACCTTATCCCGTCGCAGTCAATAAGATAAAACGTTTTGAAAAATTAAACGAAAACATATCCGTTAACGTTTTTGGCTATGAAGGCGAGGTATATCCTTTACGTATCACTGAACACCGCGGTCGAAAGTACCACGTAAACCTACTGCTACTGTCCGACGCGAACACTACTCACTACTGCCTCATACGGAACCTTTCGCGTATGCTTTCGTCGTTGACAAAACGAAAGGGCACTTCGTTTTATTGCAACTACTGTCTACACAGATTTGCGGACAATAAAGATACTAACGCGGCGCGAAAACGAGTTGAAGAACACGAACGCAACTGTTCTCAGCACGGAGTACAGAAAGTAAAACTTCCTGACGAGGACGAAAAGTGGATGTATTTTAAAAACTTTTCACTTTGTCACCGCGTACCTTATACGGTATACGCTGACTTCGAATCGTTTATTGTTCCGACCACCGGTAAAAACGTGGCACATCATATACCAGCCAGTTTCTGCTATGTGATAGTTGACTGGATGGGAAACGCCGTCAAGGAACCTGTAATATACCGCGGTAAAGACGTGGTGGACACGTTCCTTCGTGTGCTTTTAGCCGACGTTCAACGACTCGATAGAAAGTTTAATAAACCGATCCAAATGACAGCGGCCGATGAACGGTCATTCCGAAACGCCACTCACTGTCATCTGTGCAAGCAGCCGTTAACGGACGACACGGTTCGAAATCATTGCCACATAACGGGTAACTATTTAGGCGCTGCTCACAATGCGTGTAATATAAATTACAAAATACCAACACACGTTCCGGTTTTTTTCCATAATTTAAGTGGCTATGACTCGCATCATTTGATGCAAGGTTTCGGAAAGTATAAGGAAGATGAAATAACGTGTATCGCTACTACAAGCGAACGTTACATCTCCGTTACACTCGGACAGCTCCGGTTTCTCGATTCTCTGCGGTTCATGAACGCGTCACTTGAAAAACTCGTCTCCAACTTATCCGCGGATAAATTTAAAATCCTTAATCAATTTTACACGCGTAATGTTGATTTACTGTTGCGTAAAGGTGTGTACCCTTACGAATACGTTACGGACGATTCAAAATTTGACGAGAAGCAGTTACCGGACCGCGTACATTTTTACAACGGGTTGACAGAGTCGGATATAGACGAAGAAGATTACGCGCACGCTCGAGCGGTTTGGTCGGCTTTCGACATGCAAACGTTCGGTGATTATCATGACCTTTATTTAAAAACGGATGTACTACTGCTTGCTGATGTATTTGAAAACTTTCGAAACATGAGCCTACAGTACTACGAACTCGATCCGTGTAACGTTTTTACCACCGCCGGTTTAGCGTGGAACGCGATGCTGAAAATGACAGGAGTTAGGTTAGAGTTACTCCGCGATATAGACGTACACCTGTACATCGAAAGAGGTATCCGTGGCGGCTTAGCAGCAATTTCTAATAGGTACGCCAAGGCCAACAACCCGTACATTCCCGATTATGACGCAAGCAAGCCGCATAACTATTTACTTTACCTCGATTGTACCAACCTGTACGGAACGGCTATGACACAGCCTTTACCACTGTCCGGTTTTCGATGGTTGGAACGTACAGTGATCGATACGTTGAACGTGCACACGTTACGCGACGATGGTGACACCGGTTATATCCTGGAAGTCGATCTGGGGTATCCACATTACCTACACGACTTACACAGTGACTACCCTTTAGCACCTGAAAAGCGTACTATTACGGACAGTATGCTTTCACCGTACTGCTATCGCATGAAGCTGTTAAAAGACTTTGTGTGTAGTAACGGTAAGGTAGAGAAACTGATAACGTCCCTCGAGGACAAGACAAAATACATTGTTCATTACAGAACATTGAAACTCTACCTCGAACTAGGAATGGAGTTGAAAGCGATTCACCGTGTGTTAGCATTCACACAGTGCCTATGGTTGAAACCTTTCATCGATTTTAATACGGAGCGACGAAAGGAAGCCAGAAACACCTTTGAAAAAGACTTTTTTAAGTTAATGAATAACGCACCGTACGGAAAATCGTTGGAAAACGTACGGAAGCGAATCGATTTCAAGTTAGTTCCAAACGAGAAGAAACTTCACAAACTAACCGCTAACCCCAGGCTACAACACTTTTTCATCTATAACGAGGACCTGGTAGGTCTCACGATGAAAAAAATATCCATTACACTGAACCGACCTTTGTACGTTGGGTTCAGTGTATTGGATATTAGTAAGCTGATTATGTATCGGTTCCATTACGGATTCACGATGAATACGTACGGGTCACGTGCACGTCTATGTATGACGGACACTGACTCTCTGTTGTACGACATTCGCACCGACGATGTGTACAAAGACATGGAGGAGCATCTCGAACTCTTTGACACGTCGGAGTACCCTAAGGCACATCCGTGCTATAGTGAAACAAACAAGAAAAAGTTGGGTACTTTTAAAGACGAAACAAATGGAATACCGATACTTGAATTTGTCGGGTTGCGCGCAAAATGTTATTCATTCGTTACGGCAAACGATAAAGAGAAAAAGGTAGCGAAAGGTGTGCCACGTTCCGCGATAGCTACACAGTTGAAACATCAACTTTATAAACAATGTGTAAAGACCACTTCTCAAACTTATACTACGGCGCAGACTATCCAAAGCGAAAAACATAACATATACACAAGAAAGCTTACAAAATTATCGCTGTCACCGTACGATGACAAACGATATGTCTTGGATGACGGTGAAACAACACTGGCGTACGGTCATTATAAACTCTGTCAACCCAGACGCGAGATAATTCAGCAAGCGAGAAAATCCGTTATAAATTATGCGTTTGATATACGTTGATATAAGACTCGCTTGCAGGAGCAACACACTGTCAGTAACGACGATGAAGTCGGTGAGGTTTAGTGAAAACGTAACGGTATATCTCGTACCAAAATTTTGCGATTCGCGTTTCGGGTGGCGATATGGAAAACGTACGCAAAACTATTGCAAAAGAATTGCACAGACCGGTGAGAAGGAACTTTCCCAGACGTGCGGTGGAGGTGAAGGGGTTACACGATCTCTACCAAGCGGATTTGGTGGAAATGATACCGCATGCCAAGTTGAACAAGGGGTACAAATATCTAATGACGGTAATAAACGCATTTAGCAAGTATGCATATGCGAGTCCCTTAAAAACTAAATCGGGTGTTGAAGTAGCACATGCTCTCGAGCCAATAATTGTAAAAAATAAAATGAAATACCTGCAAACGGATAAGGGGAAAGAGTACTTTAACACTACCGTACAAGCTTTACTAAAGAGATTCAACGTCAAACACTATTCAACGTATAGCGAGAAGAAAGCGTCCATCGTAGAGCGATTTAATCGTACGTTGAAAACGAACATGTACCGCGCGTTCAGCGAGCAAGGCCATTATCGGTGGTTGTCGCTTTTGCCTAAACTGGTGATGGAATACAACGACAGAGTGCATAGAACTATAGAGATGAAGCCGCGACAAGTCGACAAGAGCAACGAGCAAATTGTGTTGGAACGAATAAGAAAAAATACCGTGCCGCGGAAAGTGAGCAAGAAACATAAGTTTAAAATAGGCGATCGAGTGCGTATCAGTAAATACAAAATCACATTCGCTAAAGGTTATACACCAAACTGGACGAACGAGATATATACAGTGCACAGAGTTCAGCCAACCGTACCGGTTACGTACTTGTTGAAAGATCACACGGGTGACGTTGTGGAAGGTGGGTTTTATGAACAAGAATTGAGTAAAACCAGCGTTGGTGATGTGTATCTCGTTGAGAAAATATTACAACGTAAAGGTGATCGCGTGCGAGTGCGCTGGCTAGGCTTTGACGGTAAACACGATTCGTGGATACATAAAAAAGATCTGATATAATAACATTACCACAGCATTTAACCGAACGTAAACGAGTTAAGATGAAGATTGAACAACAATCGTTAAAGTTAAATGTTAAGAACGTAGACTCTGCTAAGTACAACGGTGAAGTTGCATATAATAAACACAGTCCACTGTTTCCAAACACAGTTCGATGTATCGTGTGCGGCGGGTCATGTAGCGGGAAGTCAAACGTTGCCTTTAACATGTTATTCGATTCAAACGGACTGCGATTTCAGAACCTGTACGTGTTCTCCAAATCGTTATTTCAACCAAAATATCGTATGTTGGAAGACGTTTTTAATGCTCTCGCTGACGAAGGAATGATGTACTTCACATACAGTGAAAACGATGAAGTACCACCTCCGCACGAAATTGTACCTAATTCAATCATGTTGTTCGATGATGTGGTATGTGAACGGCAGAATAACATACGAAAATATTTCGCTATGGGACGGCATAGCGGTGTGGACACTTTGTACCTTTGTCAGACGTACAGTCTGGTGCCAAAGCAACTGGTGCGTGATAATGCCAATTTCTTGGTTTTGTTCAGACAAGATGATCTCAATTTACGTCACGTTTACAACGATCACGTTAACACAGATATGAAATACGAAGAGTTCAAAGCGATGTGCGCCGAAGCGTGGAAGGATCGTTACGGATTCATAGTCATCAACAAGGACTCACCGATAAACGCGGGTAGATACAGAGTGGGTTTCGATCGTTTTATACATAAATAGAATAGTTTGTGCGAGAAAGTCATCAGTGTCAAGATGGATGACAAGCAATTGACACATGAAATCGATGCAATTAGCGATAACATAAGACAAAAGTATCGCGCGTTGAAACATGACATCAGAGAGAGCGATGAAGCGTTAACGAGAAAGTACAAACCTCTTTTGGAACCGTTAACCCAGATTTCGGAAAAGTTGAATGTCTCCGGTGATAAAATTAAAAAAATAAATGTTGAAGATGAAGATACGAAGACAGCTGTCGAGATGACACCACCACCATCACAACCTCGATTCCTTAGAACGGAAGTGTTGGCACAAACTCCTGATGTCGAAACATCGAACGTGACTCTTGAAGAGTTTATAGCAACACCCGAAGGTCGACACGAAGCACAAGAATACGTTGAACAGTCTGTCGAAGGTCCGCTCGCGAGGAAATACTTACTACTCGCTTTATCTGATGATCGAGAAAAAAAGATGGATCATACGTACGGTATCCGTAACGTTGCAGACAAATGGATGGTGGGAAATTCGGTGTTGGAGATCAATCAAGACGACAGCTTCTACATAGCTGGAAAACGATACAGGGGTACACCGGGTCTCTACGAACTTATGTTTATGAAAGAACCCAACAAGAGCGTCTACGATGAAAACGATTTAGCAGCGTACAAATCTATACTGTCGGACACTAACGCACATAAACATTATCATTTACCCAGTGCTAAAATAAATACAAACAAAGGTGTAAAGTACAGAGAGATAATCGCCCGATTGTTCCCACCGCGCAGCGGACGTGGTGTCGATTACGTACACTGGAACGATCCCAACGAACTGGTTGAACGGTTGAGACTGCTGGTAAGTTCAAAACGCGCCGGTCACACCGGACACGACAACGAAATCATCTCCGTTGTGGAGGAATTACGTGAAGCCAACATTATCGTATAAATTTTATGAACGTCGGTGTAACAACTCATTGACGTCAACACTGTCAACATGTGCGGGTTAGATTTGACACCTGACTTTGAAGTCGAAAACGAAAGACTGAAAACCTTTACATCATGGCCTGTGCATTTCATCAGTCCAACCGCTATGGTTGCCGCAGGCTTTCATTACACAAATGAAATTGACAGGGTTCGATGTTCATTTTGCGGTATAGAAATCTTTCGTTGGAAAGAGGGTGACGATCCGATTGTGTTACACACGCGATGGTCACCACAGTGTCGTTACTTAAAACGGTTAGCACATCATTTGTAGCGTGCAGTCGTACAATGGTTGTGGACAAGTTCGGGAGACATCAAAGCGCCGTGAGCGTGCGACGAGAAACAAAAAGACAATTACGCGATACTGTAGGATTTAAGATTACGAATGATGGGCATATAGATGTTGGAAACAAAAAGATCCGCAATCTGAACGAACCGGATGCAGCAAAGGATGCTGTATCTCTGACTTATATGCAAACACATTGTCTGCTACTCGATGATGAACGTAAAAGCGTGGACGTTAAAGGGTGTAGATTGAAAAATGTTGATACTCCTGTAGACGTTAAAGACGTAGTCAACAAATATTACGTTGATGACAACTGTATACAACACTCGAGTCAAGAGAGAGGTGAGGTCATCGATGCACGAGATCGATGGGTAATCAACGTTCGAAGTCCGGAACAAGCGACCGATGCGGTTAACAAAAACTATGTAGACTCGAACGTCATTAAAAAAGTATCGAACAGCTATTTGTTTGGGCAGAGCTGGTTGTCGGGAGTGAGTTCACCGATTTTTGGAGATGACGCGGTTAACGTAAAATACATGTTGCAGAACACCGTTAGCTTGGGCGAAGATGGTGTTTTCAAAGCAGCGGAAAAGAGAATAACAGACGTAGCGGATGGTTTTGCGGAGAGCGATGCTGTTAACTTACAACAATTAAATGACGTGAGACGATACGTAAAGAGCGAGATGTATAAAGTCGTTAAAACATTTCAGTATCAACTGGATTACTACTTATTGAAATTGTCTAAGCCACGTAGTTCAGAAGACGAGTGGACACTCGACACGAAGGAAATAAGAAGGTTAATAGATGAATACGATAAAAACATAGAAGAGAAAGACTGGAGATCGGTTTACGATGTACAACAACGTTAAGAGGAAAAAGGGGTGGGGCGTCGGAAACGTGCTTAAAAACGTTGTACCGTCCGTTGTTTCGTCAGTTATCAATCGAGCGGTGGACGCACTACCTGTCGAATTACATCTGCCGGGTTACAGATTCTGTGGACCGGGCACGAAACTCGAAGAAAGATTAGCGCGTGGTGATCGTGGAATCAATCAACTAGACGAAGCCTGTCGCGAACACGATATCGCTTACGCTCAATACAAAGACAACGAAAGTAGACGTATTGCAGACCACTAATAATTACTTATACAGAAGTGGTTATCTATTAATTTTTTCTCTTTTTTTCCAGACCAAATAAACGAGAACAGGATTGATTTATTATAATAATAATAGTAATAATAACATTAATAGTAAAATGTTTTTAATGATGAAGTAGACTTCTCTATTTTTTTTTGTCGTTTTTTAATGTTAACTGTTCATTTTCAGAGAAAGAACAAGGTGTTGCTTGGATCTAATATTGTAGAAAAACTTTTAAACAGAGAAATAAATGGTAATAATAGATTATATTGTCAATGCAACATGATTAAATTCGATTATAATTTTAGAAATAATCGTAAGACACTGAGTAGATGGATATCAATACGAAACGAAAAGAATATTTACAAAATGAAAGTATTTATTCGTAATGAGTTTTTCAAACTCTTCAAAACATCAATTAGTTATTGTAACAACCATAATATTGAATATCTTCAAATAAAAGATTTGCTAATTGCTAAAACAAAGCTGGTTAATCAGATATACTATATGATGTATAATTTTACTGGTACAGCGTATACCTCGCTAGTAAAAAAATATGAGTGGTCAAGGCATGACTCTAGCGGATGTCCGCTTCGTAACCGTTGTCGCGTCTGTTGTTATCTAAGATATCAAAATGACTTTAATTCAGAATACATGTTTTTTTTAATACCACACTAACTATCATTTGATGTGTCTACATTCTTTTGTATTTGATCAAGTATTATTAATTGTAGGAAATTATATTCTGTTTTTAATTATTAAAAAACGTATGTGGTTTATAACATAAAAAGTTGAGATAAACAATCATTAAAGTGTTAATTAAATTTTTATGTGTAATTAAATTTTTTAAAAGATTTCTCTCATAGTTACAGAAACCTTGTTTCGATGTTATGTGTTTGTGCGAATGCGAGGGAGATGTATGTCGTTCACCACCATATGGTGACCACTGTAACATTCTGAGTGCTTGTGAGTGGAGAGAATTTTTACACTCTGAAGAACAATTGTTTTAAAAAATTATTTTGACGAAAAAATGTAATTGGTTAAGGCATAATTCCACTGGATGTGCGCTTTATAAGCGTTGTTACCACTGTTATTATCTAAAATACTAAAAAGAGTTGAATTCAAGGTTTTGGTGTACCATTTTACACATGTAGTTAACACCATATTAATTATCATTTGATGTGTGTCTACATTCAGTATGTTATTATTAATATATTACACATCAACATTGTAATATTGTATGTTATTAATTATTATTATTGTTGTTAGACATATAAGGCTTGTTTTGGTTGTAGTAAATGTAATTATTATTTTGTTAATTATATGTGTGTGTGTGTGTGTGTGTATGTGTGTATATATACATATATATATATATATATATATATATAGAGAGAGAGAGAGAGAGAGAGAGAGAGAGAGAGAGAGAGAGAGAGGGAGAGAGAGAACCTTCAAGGCTGCAAAAGAGAGAGAAAGCGAGAGAGAAAAAAGATTATTTTGTATAATTATGTAAATATATATATATATATAGATAAAGTGTCTATTTTGTTTAGTTATGTATATAGAGAGAGGGCGTATGTTTTGCTCAATTATAATTGTCTTGTGAATATAGAACATGTGTGTGTAGAGAGAGAAAAAACTTATAGCTTATGATTTGATTGTAAAAGCTTTTGATATTATTAAAAATTATATATACATATAAACCATAACCTATGTTATTTTTATTATTATACCCCTTATACAAAACAATTATTCCTATCATACTTGAATAATCGCAAAAGCAGTAGAGATGTATGTCTCTCACATGGAATGTAACAGCAAAGAAACCGGTTTTTATAGTAGAGAAAGAGCGCTGCAAGTTACAACAGCTTGCCTGAGCCAGCTCTACGTCAACCTCACACACACACACACACACACACACACACACACAGCTTTATAAAACACGGACGCCAGCTGTCAGTTCCTCTTTGAATACATTAACGGAACGTGGTAGTGTTTCACACACACACCGCTTGTACCAGCTTAGATGCTGTTTGACTGGGTTACAGGCGAATCGTCACAGTAGTAAATATATTTATTCAGTTAACAATTTTAGTAACGCATAATAAGAATATATGTTTTCTAAACAGTATTCAAATCGATGCATCTGTTTTATATTAACACAATGTAAACATTATAATAATACAATATCCGGTTTTGAGTACCGGAGGAACCGCGTCGGGATGTCATTAATCACCAAATTTCGGAACCCGTCAGGTACCTATTGTCCCAAATTTTAACCGATCAATTTCGCGTAACGGTTTCTCCTCCCCGTCCAGAGTTTAGACATACAGAACTTGTTTTAGGGTGTACCCCCCACCCGTTGATTTAAACATTTCGGGTGTCAAAATTCGGACATCAAAAATTTCGGGTAACCCCATCCGTTGATTTAAACATTTCGGGTACTAAATTTCAGACACCGAAAATTTCGGGTACCCCCATCCGTTGATTTAAACATTTCAGACATCACGCCCTCTACGTCGTCGTCATGTGGGCGTACCCACAAATTTCGGGTACCCCCATCCGTTGTTTTAATCATTTAGGGTACCAAAATTCTGACATTAAAAATTTCGAGAGAGAACGATTATTTTGTTACATCAAAATAAACCAGAACGCGGAAGTGTTTTAACATTCGGACACCAGCTGCCAGGGCCTCTGTCATGAACTGGAACCCGGTTAGGGCGTACCCACAAATTTCGGGTACCCCCATCCGTTGATTTAAACATTTCGGATAACGGTACCCGATACCCCCAAAATTTCGAGTAACGGTACCCGATGACATAGCCTCTGCGGGCAACCGCCGAATTCCGGGTACCCCCATCCGCTACACATTGTTTTCGGCTACCAAATTGCGGACATGCAGAAACCACGGCCTCCGTGACGTCTTGAAACAGGTTTTAGCCATGCGGACGCCAGCGACTTGAGCCTCTGTATGACGTCATGAACTGGAACACGGAAGTGTTTCAGTCACACATACACACACATACACACACACACACACACACACACACACACACACACACACACACACACACACACACAACAGTGACGTCACATGGACAGCTCGGACACCAGCTGCCAGTGCCTCTATGACGTCATGAACTGGAACCCGGTAGTGTTTTCAACTGGGGGTTCCCCAAACAATTGTTTTCACACCGCGGAAGCCAGCTACCAGTGCCTCTCTGTGACGTCATCGCCATTGTTTTCTAACACTCACTTTCCCTCTACTAAGGATTATATTTTATAAAACAATGGCAGTGCCTGTGTTAATGTATGGGAGCGAATTGTGGATGCCTACAAGGAAGATTATAAACCAAATTCACAGTTCAGAAATGAGCTTTCTGAGAATAACAAAAGGTTGTATAAGGCAATATCGTTTGTGCAATGAGGACATTAGGAGTGAGGTACAGGTATTCTCCATAAACGTTACAATTCAGAAACATAAGCTGGAATGATCGCAACATCTAGACAGGATGAAGGTTAGGTATCTCTGGAACTAAAGTAGCATATAGGCTTAGACGCTTTGGAACGAGGGACGTAGGAAGGCCGAGAGGAAGATGGTGAGATATACTGTGAACATGGAAAAGAAATGTACCTACTCCGTGAAATGAAGAAGAGAACACTCTAGCTAACTTCCTTTTAATAATTTTTCACTCTGTACTGTGCCTTCTTAAACATTTATAACAAATTTATTGCTTCATGCTGCATGGTCTATCCACTGATCGTATGTTTTCCAGAATAACAACGATCTTTTCTCGCTTATTTTTTTGTTGACGATTTTTATTTGTCCATTGTAACTTCAGTGTTCCTTTCAGCACCGTGTCTCTAAAACGTCTGGAGATTACAGTTTTCTCACTGCCAGCGCTCATGCTTCCTATCCATATAAACTTACAATGAGTTTTCTCTTAGTGAGAGTGCTGGTATTATTTAAGCATTTTTTGCTGTAGTACATAGTTTTAAATGTATTATTTACTCTTTTTTCTTACGTTCTGCGGGATTTTCCATTTTTGTCACTTTTCTTCGTAGATATAACTTGGTGTCACTAAGTGAGACTACGTCTATTCGAACCTTTACTTTATACGGTTCTTTAGAGCACACTGTTACTTCAGTTCATAACCTATTAAACTGTATGTGGTATTGACACTTGTGTGTTCTAAAGTCTCTGAAAATGTCTCCCTTATTAGACAGCAATGTCATGATCAAATCAGCAAGTATATGTGTTCTACTTAAATGCAGCAAAAATCGTGGTTAACAAAAACAAAGAAATAACACAAATATTATTGACTGTCAATAACAAAAGAGAACCAATTATTTCGAATTCTCAAGGCGTTTAGCCAATCACAACTTTGATATTGGTGGAAAAGCAGGTCGTCTCAAACACCATCTTTGGGCTGACGAGATTCGCGTATGCATAGTGAAGATGTACGTTGGAATGGGTTTTTACTAACGTGACTTTAGTATTAGTCCAAAAAAGTCATAACGGATAATCGCTTCCATAAAATATTTTTATGGGAAGCGAAGACTTTTGCAGTGTCTTCAACTGTGTCTGTAGTATAACTTTACTATAACATAATGATGTCCAGGAAAGTAATAAACACTTGTAGGGAAGCGACATCGGCTGGATCAGGAACGAATCTTTATTGGCTCTGTCATCACCAGACTTGAGGGTTTTCGTAACTGTTCCTGTATTTATTAAAGACCTAGCCAACCTAAGACCCTTACGGGTCACCGTTACAAGTAGTAAGAATTTGATATCGCAAAGCCGGGTTTTGAATCAAACACTTCAGTCATTAGCTGAATAAATGAACCCAAGCCTACTAATACGTAAGCTTACCTTACTTGTGTAGCGGATGACTGTAGCAATGCCACTTGAAAAACATTGTTAATTGTAAGAAGGAATTTTTTTGTGGGGCTCGATAATCTATTGGGTATGATGTTTGATTGATTTAGATGTACTCAGAAACGCCGCTGCTGTGCATTTAACTGCCCCAAGTCGGCCAAGCTTATACAAAGCTGAGACAACATTCTGGGGTAAAGGATGTTGAGCTCTCTGAAGATTACGAGTATTTCTGGCTTTTTTTCAGACCGACGACACGCAAACAGCCTTCTACCACGCCTCTTTTGAACTTCTATGCTGGTACAAAGGGAGCGTTATACATTGCTGACAGCTGATGTTATGTTTTGTTACGCGGTTTGCTAAACATGGTGATTACGACACCGTCTGTCACGTGTGGGAGAAGACGCAATTAAATGTGCAAATTAATAATACCAAGTCCAATGACAAACGGGAGAGCGGCACGGACTAACAATTTGGCGACACCGATACTTACTTGTTCTTGGCACCCGGATGCGGCATTAACATTGTTGTTGTTTAACACGTATTGTGTCCACACTATAATTCCTTTCTTCTGACGGTTTGAATTAAAATACTGTCAAATCAGAGACTACATTCGCTGTAAACTGTCCTTTTATAGAGTACAACATTTCTGTTTCTACGTCAGTATTACAAGGAATTCGTCATTTAATTACATGTTCTTAAGTTATTGGATGTTTTCTCAAATATATTTTGTCTTGTGTTTTCTGGACACTGATGTGTTAACTAAAAGTAATTATTCGTGCATTCTGTAAAGCGCACAGTATTATGCAATCTATTATCAGTCACATTTCCTCATTTCTTGGCCTGATTTCTTTCTTTCCCCTCTGTCTCACACACTCTCTGTGACGTTTCAGTAACATCTCCCTTGTCCACTTCATATACTGGGTTGCAGGATTGCGTTGTCTTATTGACACATTAGAGAGGGTAGGATTATAGGGATTGAAAACGGTAGCAGGCATTTGTCTTTTTGAGGACTAAATAATGACACATGGTCAGTAACCCGGAATCCCAAGAAAATATATTTTATTTGTGAGAAAATAAAAAAAAAACTGAGTATGTGTGTGTGAAAAATTATTATATTGTAATATTTTATATATAATATTAATAATTTACTTATATAATTCCTAATGTGTGTGTTTGTATGTGTAATAATTAGGACGAGCGAAGCGAGTCCTACTACTAGGCAACCATTGGTACATTTTTATGGTACACTTTACGGAAAAACTACTGAACCTATAGACTTGAAATTGAACATAATTATTCATATTCATGTCTAGATGTGTCATCAATCATTATTTTTATAAAAAATTAATTTTGACAAGAAATAATTGTAATAATTGTTTTTGTATAAATCTCTCTCTCTCTCTCTCTCTCTCTCTCTATATATATATATATATATATATATATATATATGTATGTAATGTGTCGCCATCTGTGGGATTGCGAGTCCTACTACTATATAGTCTGTTACTATTGCGTTCCGTGGTATGTATGTAAAGTGTCGCGATCTGTGGGATTTCTTTAATATTACTATATAGTCTGTTACTAATGCGTTCCGTGGTTTTAGACAAAGAGTGTATATACCGAATATTCTAAACTACCGAATATACCAAAAAAATATATACGTAATTATTTAAATTATACGGCTCCTATATGTCCACAGGCTTGGTTTCCATGTAATGAAATAAGAGCACTTAAACTACATTACACACAATGATATTACAGATTTCCTTGAACTTAACAAAGCTCTAAACACATTTATTTCATTTCTGTAAGTTCCTGTTTTCTACAACTTCATCGTAATACTTTAAAAAATGTAGAATTTAATTAACGCCCTGAATAAAATGTCATTAACGAATTATAGTAAATAATTTTTTATGCACTACTGTTTGTTATATCAAACCAAAAACCTTTGCATTTTCAAATATTTTTTTTACTTAATCAAGTCTAATATACATGTGTGTGTGTGTGTGTGTGCGCGCGCGCGCGCGCATAAACATCTTATATTTCACTCAACGTTTATCTGTCACTGAAATTAGTGTATAAATTTTTTTTTTGCCTCCACCCCACATTTTTTTTGGCTCCCCCACACTATGACTATGAGCATATATAATTTGAAAAAGAAACACTAAATTTTTCTTAGTAATACTTAGATTTTAATAATACAAATGTGATGTTTATTGAAATAAATTATATTTAAATTATACGTAGTTGTTAAATTATTAAAAAATTAAATTTTTACAAGCAACAAGATTTATTACATATTCCCTGGCGACAACTGAATTATCTAAATCCACATAATAGTACTTGGAAGATTATATATGAGCAGCATTTTGGGAATGACGATATTCTGAATTATGATTTGGATTATATGCTACAAAATTTGGAAGGCGAAGAAGATTTTGAAGAAACAGACCAATTAGAAGTAGGTCAACCATATGATTGGATGGACGTAGCTGCTGGACCAAATACTATTCAGGAAGAAGTAGATCTAGGTAGAAGAGAAATTGGTATCAGATATAATTGGCATTCTATTTTAAATCAACAAGTGTTGACTACATTAGAAAATTTCATTGAAAAAGAAAAAGTAATAGAAATTCAAAGAAATGACATTGTTAATGTTCAATATAATCTGCCAAATATTGTTTTCTCTGATGAACAACAAGAACTAACAAATATATTTGAAAAACAACTTAGTTATCTACAAGGTAACGAAGAAGAACTTCCGATTAAAAGAATTGTTATTCAAGGAAAAGCCGGTTCTGGAAAGAGTACTTTAATTAATTATTTCACTTGTCGATTGAATCAAACATTGGGATCACCTTATCAATTGCTTGCACCAACTGGTGCTGCTGCTGTTAATATTACTGGATCAACAATTCACTTCAAACTTTTATTAGGAGTACATAAAGTATTTAGAGAACTCAGTTCACACTCACTTGCTCAATTTCAACAGGAAATTCGTGGTTGTAAATTTCTGTTTATAGATGAAATGAGTATGATTGGATGTAGTCTTTTGAGGAAAATTGATTTAAGAGTACGCAAGAACTTCCGATTAAAAGAATTGTTATTCAAGGAAAAGCCGGTTCTGGAAAGAGTACTTTAATTAATTATTTCACTTGTCGATTGAATCAAACATTGGGATCACCTTATCAATTGCTTGCACCAACTGGTGCTGCTGCTGTTAATATTACTGGATCAACAATTCACTTCAAACTTTTATTAGGAGTACATAAAGTATTTAGAGAACTCAGTTCACACTCACTTGCTCAATTTCAACAGGAAATTCGTGGTTGTAAATTTCTGTTTATAGATGAAATGAGTATGATTGGATGTAGTCTTTTGAGGAAAATTGATTTAAGAGTACGCAGAGCTATTCCATCAAGACAAGATAAACCGTTTGGTGGATTATTTGTACATTTTTTGGGAGATATTAATCAGTTACCTCCTGTTAATGACAGACCACTTTACAGTGATAAAATTGAAGGAAGTGAATTCCTTTTAGAAGGAAAATTATTATTTACATCAAGTATTCAAAAGTATTTTTTTTTTATCTTCATCATTTCGACAAAATGAATCTCAACAAATATTTCGAGATATACTTGATCGTGTTAGTAATGGTGAATGTACAGTTCAAGACTATGAAATATTAATGACACGTAGTATACAAACTTTTTCACAAAATGAACTTCATTTTTTCAACGACGTAATTAGGCTATTTGCAACAAATAAAAATGTAAAAGAATTTAATCATCAAAAGTTAAAAGAATTTCTCAACCAGTTGCTTATATTCCAGCTATTCATAATTGTTCTAAAGCAAAATCAGCAAGAGCAGAATTATCAGGTGGATTTGAACCATTTATAATTTTATCAATTGGATCTAAAGTTATGTTACGTTCTAATTTGTGGGTTTAAAAATGATTAGTGAACGGAGCTTTAGGTTACGTTGAAGATATTATCTATGAAGAAAATCATGGTCCACCTGATCAAATGCCACGAGTGATAATGGTTCGTTTTGAAAATTATTTTCATTCAACTTATGAAAATAGTGGTTGTGTTCCAATTCCACCTATAACTAAATTTTGGAAAAGTGGAAATATTAATTGTTCAAGGAAACAATTTTCGTTACAATTAGCCTTTGCAATTACAATTCATAAGTCTCAAGGTTTAACCTTAGATAGACCTGTTGTAGATATTGGAAAAAAGGAAACTTCTATTGGTTTAACATATGTTGCGTTGTCGAGAGTAAAAACTTTAGAAGGTTTAGTATTAAACAGAACATTTTCTTACGATAGATTTTGTAATATTAAAAATTCACATAAGTTAACGTGTAGAAAACAAGAAGAAACTCGAATGAGAAATTTTGTATCTGATTAAAAATGTATCTGATTACTGATTTAATTATTAATTAATTATGTTAATCTTTTTTTTCTAATTATTTAATTATTTATTTTTTAATTTTTAAAAATAATTTTTTATTGTATTTTTTAATATTAAAGAAAAATAAATGTAAAAAATCAAAATATTGTTTTTTAGCCATAAAATTATTTTGAAAAATCAAAAATTACTTTTTTTTTAACTAGCTAAAAGCATGGTTTGATGGTGATTCCTGAAGCTCAAATATAAATATTGTGATTATTTATTTGTACGTAATATTTTTTGTATTTAAGCTTCGTGAGTCACCACAAAGCCATGCTTTTAGCTAGTGTAATATTACACATACAAACACACACACACACACACACACACACACATATGAATTATATGAGTAAATTATAAATTATAATTAAATGAAGTATAACTAGGAGTGTTGCTGACACAAATGGGCGGAGCATTTGATATTCGTAATAATTTATTTATCAATATTTTTACAATGTCTTTGATCCGTTAGATAAATAGATTCGTAATAATTTATTTTTCAATATTCGTACAATCAACAAAATATATACACTTTTATGATACACACTTTTTACTGAATACACTACATTATAGTACAATATACATTAATTGTCATTAGACATATTCCACAATCTTTGCAACTCATCTCTACGATCAACCATTGATGGACTTCTATTAATTTTTAGCAGTCTATCAAAATTAAACGCCGGTTTTAATAATAATCCTTCTAATGTTTTCACTCTTGAAAGAGGATTGTTATACGTTAATATCGTTATACCCATTATACGTTAATCCAACCTGAAATTCATTGTCTCCTAAATTAACAATTGCCTTAGCTAATGTTGTCCCTTGCGATCTATGTGTAGTAACAGCATATGCTAACATTAACGGAAATTGTTTGCGAGTACAAGGAATTTCATTTTTCTTGAAAGATGCCACTACTGGTACAATGGGTACTGAATTCTCGTACAGAACTGGTCCTGTATATTTTTCGAAAGATACGAGTCACATATTGGCATGTGATTTTTATAATTTTCGCATTCAACTGCCGGGTCATAAATAATATCAGATACTGTCCCAAGTGGCTAGTCCTTTTGTGACCCAAAGATTTCTTCTGAGGATAACTCGAGCACCTTTACATAATTGGGCACCTTTACAAACGTAATTGAGCAAATAATCCCTGAGCATCGTCAGATTTTCCTAGAGAGGCTTCTGGGCAATTATGGATTGCATTGATTAGAGCCACGGGTTGTTTATTACTTTCTACTTTTTCATAATTAAAGCGTTCGATTTCATCATTTTTCGACATTATACAGACAGTATCTTTGATATTGTCCCCGATAGTGTTTACATAAAATCTTTTAGATGAGAGCTGATAATCTTGTTCAGTGATTGTTCCATTTGCGACTCTATTTAAAGTCTCTCTGCAATTTTTTTGATCATCACCTTGCTGTCTCATAATCTTCGTTAAAAAGAAAACTTTTTTGAACTGTTTATATAAAAGATTCGATTGAATGGTCTGATCATTATTACCAATATTGTAAAGACTCCTGTCACAAACCGGTGGAAGTTGGGACCAATCACCGACTAAATACATGCAAAGGCCACCCAAAAGGAACAGCTGAAAGACGCTGCTTTGCTTGTTTGAGTCGCATATCCACTTTGAAAAACAAATTCAGACCCAACATACTGGCTTCATCAATAATAACGAACCTCACATCTTTTAATTCTTCTTCAAAAGCAATTTTGGATTCACCTTCTAAATCTTTGAAAGTTCCTCCCCTTCTCTTTGAAGCATTTCTTAGAGCTGAATGAATAGTTTGACCAGCACTATTGTTAGCTGCCGTACCAGTAGGAGCCATTAAAAGAGTTGCATCGCAGCCAAAATATGAATTAATTCTCCTAACCATTTCATTAATTACACAGCTTTTACCAGTTTCACCTTTTCCCTGAATAATTGCAAGTCTTTGATTGCAATCATCATAGTTATTTAGCTGATATTCTAAGAAAGATAATATCTTATTTTGTTGGTCATTGAAAATAACATTGTATGATTCATGAGAATCATACTGATTCCCAAATGTTTCTCGATTCCTTTCGATGAAAGAAGTTTTATTCTTTATATCTGGATATCTGTAATAGGCTGTTTCCCAATTATGAAGGAAATCGATATCACGATTACCTAGACCAACATGAGTTGGTAGTGTATTAGGCATTACTGCTGCTATAGCCATCCAGTCTCTATCGTCAAAAATATCAAACTCGTTATTATTATCCTGATAAATTTAAATTTTTTCTGTAATTAAAGACATGTGTAGTTGTTCGTGAGGCTGTCCAACATTTTGTTGAGTATAAGCCATGTTTCATCTGTACTTCTCAAGTCTTCTTCATTACGCCAATCCTTATGTAAAATCAACTTTTGTTTACAATATAATTCAGTATTGACTGCATTGTTATTGTTGTTTACTTTAGGGAAAACTTGTACAATTCTTTCTTTTCTGTTTGTGCTAATTTAATTTTTTTCCGTAGAAAATGTTTTAGCAAAATCGGATAATGTTATTTCTTCCATGTCTAGTGGTCTACTACTATAAAACTGAATGAATTAATTACTGTCATTTTCACTATTGATTCCATTAATTGCAACATAGACTTCTATTGTTATGACAAGTACTCTAAAAGTTCCGGTACATTGATATAATGGAATTCCATAGAGTAAATGACATATTTCGCAATCCCCGATGTCTCTTTCTCTGATCACTCTTATCACCAAACTTGTATACGCTCGACGAGATTCTTCATCCGGGGCTCTCGATTCAACGATTTCTTGAAACATTTCCGTCAAATTTTTCAAAGCAGGTTCTGACTTTGAAGCGTATTTGGATACGTATTCAACCACCTTGTATAAGGAGGTGATTATACTAAACTCAGTATTTGCTCTCCATGTTTGTGCGATGACAGGATTATAGTGATTCAGGAGTTCATCATTACAACCCAACCCATGAGTCGTGCCAGATCAGGCCATCAAAGATCAGCTGCACTTAAAGTAAAAAAACCCGTAGGAAGATTGTCACACTGCTCAATCATTGATTCAAGTTCACCCCTTCGTTGAATCCAGTAAGATTTTGATCCTCTTATTTTTCCACACCAATAATATAAACTTATTATTTGAGGATTACTCGACAGCGTGTTTCTCAGTTGCTGTATTGTTCCATTGAAATGAGATTTTCTAGCAAATATTGTCCCTCGTTGAATAGCGTCATCAGCTGAACAGTGTTGAATGCAAACAAATCTGAACCTAGGATGTTGCGCAAAAGTCGGTCTTTATATTGCATCAAAAATTGAAAATATTCAAGTGATGTAAGTTTCATACTACTTGCTCGAGTATTATCGTTTAGTTCAGCAGATCCGTAAGGTAGTAAAGCGGGAAATGCCATGCTTACGTATCCTTCGCACGAGAATTCACTTGTGATATCAGTACCTTGTGGCCATGGAATTACATTATTCACTGCAGATTGGAGTCGATCAACTTCTGTGATTCTAATATTCTCCGGGATCATACTTTCATAAATTTCTTCAGAAAAGTTCTCTTCATCTGTATTCACCTCAGGTAAATCAACAGTGGGTATCATTCCATAAATACTATCATTTAATGGTAGTTGAGATATTTGTTCCATATCAATGATGATATCACTATAGAATGGATTATTCATTTACAAAAAAAATTAAGTGCTTCTAAAATTTTGTCACGTCTCACATGAAAATCCCGATGTCTATTAACACTTTCCTTTGTTCCAACTATAGTGCTCAGTGAAGCGGGTGTAGAGGGCAAGAAACTAACAATCTCCGTTATATTTTGACCAATATTTATAATGTTTCCCTTATAAGCATATTTACCGGGAAAGTCTCTCGATTTCACCATATACACACGCATCACTGGTTGTACTCTTGCTATCAAGAGTTGTACATAAGTGAGACCCATCAGTTCTATAGGTACATTTTTAGGATGTACTGTAGGATTAACTACAGTAAATTTACTTGGGTTTCGCTTACACTGCGGACACATACCAAAAAATGTTTGCTGCATCAACACTCAAGAACAATTTACACTTTCATAGAATTCTAGAGATCGTAAATTGTCTTCAAATTCATTCAGAAGATTCCTATACCCTATGTTGTTTTGATCATATAACACATGATTCGTGTTATGTTCTGCAGGGCCTTCAACAGTTGCTGCAGCAACATTTTGTCGCTGTCTCATCCGTCTTTGATTTGTAGTTAAACGACCAATATTTGGACCTCTTCTCCGTCGAGGCATACTATAAATAATACGTATATATAAATTGATGAATAAGAATGTATAGAATATTTGTTGCAATATGTAATGGAAAGTTGCAGTTGCTGAGCGACTACATACATTCTCATCTAAAAATTGACACTTGTTCAACACTTAAGTCCAATCCGTACATCTGGCTACACCATAGAACAATGCTCTACTACTGTTTGAATTAAACACATGTGAGACATGAATACAAAGTGTAAATAGCAAATTTTATCTTATCTAGCGACAGCCAGCGCGGGTGGCGGGAGCCGCACACGCACACGCACCGGCATTTGTGAACAGCAAAATCTTATCTTATCGGGTGACAGCCAGCTGGGCCATGATATCTCTATCTCTCTTCCTCTCACACGTTTAAGCTAAGATTTAAAAAAATTCGATTTTAAGCTAAGATTTTAAAAAGAATATCTTTTGAACCAAATAATTTAGAGAAATAAAAATTACATGTGTGCACTCTATAATACAGTCCGGATACGTATACAAAATTGTATAACATTCGGTTGAGTAGTTTCGGAGGAGTTCGCGGTCTAAGTTTTGCACTGAGTCGTGGATAGAGGGCTACGCCTGATTTCGCTACGCTCATCAGGCTCCGCCCAATTATTATGTAAGTAACAATTTATTGATATCATATAAATTATTATTATTTAATATCAATACAATTATCTGACTTCTATTGGATACGTATATATGTGTATTTGTATTTCCTATGACCGTATTTAATTTATGATGTACATTACACTGAACCCTACTGTTCAACATTGTCAGAGTTAAAAATTGTTTAGCTATAGTATGAAATTTTGTTTGTATGTTTATGCAGTTGCTATCGTAATTATGGCCGATGAACTGCTTTAATATTTAGATAAATAATGCCAGATAATAATATACACGTATATTGTATTAGATATTTATCGTGAGCACAGACACAAACACGCACACACACACACACAACATAATATAAACTTGCACGATTACTTGTTCAATATCAACGTGTAACTTATGTAACTTCCAGTTCAACATTTCCGTACCTTTCCCAAGCTTAAAGATCACAATTCTTGGAATACAGAGTGCTAAAGACCCATATAGTGCTCACGATAAAATGGAAACAAACGTGACGTAGCCATCCTCATGATTACAACGGTTAGACCCATATATACTATGTGTATGTCATACGTTCATATGAATGTTAAGCGTGGGTGTGTATATGAAAATTCTTAACTTAACGTAGTGCACAAAAGACATGGACAAACACGTGTCTATAATGTACTGTCAACATAATGAATCAGCTGTTACCAGATCATGCCAAGTAACTTCAAATGATGCGACCAACTGTTATAAACAAGAATGTTCAAATTAGTTAAGAACAATGAATGATACTTTACATTATTACAATTATCCGGGTTGTTAGGCCGTGGTCTAAATTTTTCAGACGTGTCGTCCACACAGATTCTGGACATCATCCGTGGCACGGGAACACAGATCACAACACCCGCGAACTAAAATGAACCATTCATATGGACGAAACGGTTGGTGAAAAACATGAAAAACTTAGACCACGGCCTAACAACCCGGGAAATTGTAATAATGTAAACACCGGCAGTGAAAGCTTAAGTTCAGTTAATAAATACTACTGTTTTTGCGTTTAACATTTGTTTTTTCTTCTTATAAGCATCAAAAACTTTGCCAATTCTGTGGTAAGAGTCTCAGCCTCAATCTCAGCCCCTGTAGGAAGGGGCGAATGTTTAGCGAATATAGAAAAAGAATGTGTGTTTCTTCCCCTTCCTCTTCAATTGTCCCCTCATCTTTATTCTTCTCCAAACACACTGCTATTTTTTAAAATTGAATTATTAACGCTTATGATAGACAGCTTAAAGAGATTTCATACGTTACAGAGTTTAGTCGCATGGAGATACTCATGAAACGATAAAAAGGTGACACGTTGCTGAGCGGTGTGGAAAAAATCTGACGGGAAAACAGTACAGTGACAGATATTTAATTAAACGAAAGTTGTTTTACATTTGCTTTGTGCGGTGGTCATATGATAGTTACAGCAGAGTCTCAAGTACGTTTGGGCGAACGCGTGCCAAAACCGTCTCACGCCACACGGGCGGCTCGTGCAAAGTAGCCGCTTGTCCGCCAACATCGTATCCGGCCAAACGATTTATCCACGTCGATTGAAAATCTCAAGGATCCACATGTCGTTGGTTAATTAATAACAACGCATTAATCAAACTGTGTTCGAGATGAACAAGGGACACCTACTGTTTAATAATAACTTTTCGAGGTTAAATATTTAGGGATGGGTGTAATCACATAATACAATACGAATTGGTAAACATAAGAAATAAGATCGAATGTTAAAATGAGTTGTTTACTACAAGTGTTATGTGACAGTAAGTATGTTCACGATAAACATCACAAAGTGAACTGAGGGATTTCTTATTAAGGTTGAGTAACGTATATAAAAGAAATGAGTTCTTGAAAAAATTGAAAAGAACATTCCGATGGTTATTAGAATGTAGTACACAAGAAAGAAGGTTAGCTTATGATTGAAGAATTGGGAAACAAATAAGGTAAAAAAATGAGAAAGAAATTATATAAAAAGAGTCTTGGAAACAATAGTTGAAAGTGGGTGAGAAGAGTATTAAGGAGAAACTGAGAGACAGTTTGCCTCAAGGAGGAAGAGTTGCGGGAGTAAGATGTCTTAGCACAAGAAGAAGTCAATAAGTAGAAGATATGAAATCAAATTAATGCTTCTGAATCTAAAGAAAAGGAAAGAATAAAACGATAACAATTGACGAGGACTTCTAAACCTGCTATTTGACAGACCACTAATAACGGTAATGATGAAAACCTATTATATTAATTTAAAACCGAATGTTTATCACGTACGTTAATTATCGAAAATTTTGTTTTCCAGATTATTCTATCCTGTGTATACAAGATTTCACATATAATGCTTTTCAGTTTTGAATTTCTGTTTAAATTAATCTGAGTTGGGGATTTTTTGCGTTCTGCTTACTCAGTAGACAAGTGGGTATGGCTTGGGCACCTGGCTACTAATCTAGAGGTCCCGGGTTCGATTCCCGGGCCCGCACCATAAAAATCAAGGTGCGTTTTTCAGCCCCCAGGTCGACTCAGCCTGTTGAAAATGAGTACCTGGGCTAACATCCTGGGAATAATAATGGGCGGCTGAAGCGTAGTGGCCTCACTGCCTTCTTTGTATGCCGTACGGCTCACATAAGGCAGCCTACCCTGCCTTCTCCTAAGCTACTTCGGTACATGGGAACCATTATTATTATTAAAATGTTTGTGCCTATTCCTACGTTTTTTTCTGCTTGCTGTACTTTCAGCTTATCTTTTCCAAAGTCATCTTATTTAGACAGCCATCTCGGTAAGATATTTTTTGACACCATAGTCCTGTTTATCTCCAGATTTTTGCACAATATTTATCAACATTTAAAAGATATTTCGTATAATTTAGTTTTGTTTTATTTAAAAGCCTATTACAGCTTTATTGTTACACCTTTTAGCATGTCTCACTGTCATTAATATCCGTTTCATCTGATTCTTTATTGTGATTTAATCCTGAGGTCATTTCTATATTTGTTAAATTTTTTCTCAACGAGTCCGCGCTATTGATTGTCACTAAACTTTGTAAGTCTCACAAGGCGTTTTGGTTGTTATGTCATTCTTATCGTTAGATTACTTGAGAAAGGCATGGAAGCGGAACGTAGAGCACGTAAAGTTTAATGCAGCCAATACACGTATGATGGAGTGAAGTAAAGGATTACTAACACAAAGAAACAGGTCAAAATAGGAAATGAAGAAATTAGAGCAGAAATGAAAGTTGATATGGATATAACGGAAATAAAATTGAATTGATATACAAACAATGTTGTTATGGATATAGAGACAAAATTGAATTGGTATGGGTACGTATAATGCAGAAAGAAAAAAATGGTCCTAAAAATGTCGAATTGACCAGCCAGAAGAAATAGACCGAACGATAATTTCGTGGAATGAAGAAAGCGATGGAAACCGTCAGTTGGACAAAAAAATCCAGAGAATGTAGGGAAAACCCTGTTTAATCTGGAGGGTAGAATGCGAGGGTCATCACGGCATTGGTTCAGACATTATAGGAGGACAAGCACTTATTTTATCCAAATATGAAAAATTAATTTTTTATATACTTTTGTGTGTATTTTATATTCGTAATTTTATGTTATTCACTTTTCAAACGTGTTATTTAGCATTTGTCAGCGTTGAATGTCACCTTTATGTCACTGAGAGCTCAGTCATACGAAAATGGATCGGTGTCCGATTTCGTACAATGACAAGGTACAACGAGAAAAATAATCAATGATTCAGTTTTTTCGAATGCACTTCGTACGCGTCGTGTGTACCAAATATGAATACGTCGTACAAAAAAAGTAAATATAAACAAAAAGCTAATAATAATAGAATTAGCTATGTGTGTTTAGTCACCGGCAGAGCTGAGCCTGACCACTGACGCGTTGTGAGTTGTGAGATCACACCCATTCATTGTACCGTACGCTGCTGCAACTCCCGAGTGAGTCATCGGTTAAATCGGAGTAACCACGACCCACTGAACACGGAATTCTTAGCGCCATTCCCGTTGCACCTAGCGGATTGCTTTACTCACCGCTAAAAATGACTCATCTTTTCGTTTTCATAAGGTTTTTGATGTACGTCTACTCTCCACGTGGTAGTCTATACTCAGATGATAATACTATTGTAGTGCTTGTGTATGAAATCTCGTACCCAAATTATTATTTTTTGTTTATTTGTTTAGTATGTTTTATGAAAAGTCGCATCTTACAGTTCCACTTTTAATCCTTCTACTTTAAACGTAGACCATCTTTCGCTAAATGTTCCGCAGCTTAATAAGAAACTAATGATTTGTATAAACGTTTACTGTTAAATTAACTTATATTCTCACCTAAACTCGCACATGGGTTGTGGTACATTTACATTTTTGTTGAATTTAGATTTAGCGGTCAGATTTTCTGATAGAACAAGATTTTTTTAAGAAATGTAAGGCCAGACCTTGAAACAAACAATAGCAAGTCGGCTGATTTTTTTCTATTGTGCATAGGCTTCTAGGGATTTCGTTTACAAACTAACCGTTTGTGTGTGTGTTTTCGGTTTTCGTTTAAAAAAGTGTTAGTTTTTATCTTTTCAAACGTTTATTACAGGCTTCTGTGAAAAACTGTTATAAGTAAAGCATTGAAACTAAAACGTTCTTTGAAAATTGTATGTCCATCAAATAATCTTTGTTAAAAAAACTAACTAAGCTAAGGAGGACTTTTTACTAACTTTTATACATGACATTGTTTTAGATAGACATAACACACGACAGATTAATAGACAATTTTAAACTAGAATATAATTTAATAGTTTAGTGGTTAGTGTAACTATAATATCTAGTTTAGGCGTAGTTTTCAAAGTATTTAAATAAAGTAACAGCGTGGTATACAGTGAATGGTAGGTTTGTATTAAATATTAATTTATGTTAAACGTTTTAACGCGTATACAAAAGGAAATAGTAAAATCGGCAAAAATACATTATTCATATCGTTTGAAGGCGTAATAGTTCAAAATTATTCCAACTGGAATAATGCGATTTGAGTTAACTAAAATTATTAGGCTATAATGCGCTTTGAATAAAGACGTCTACAGTATTGTTAAGTAAACTTTCAAAGTCTATTAGTCTACCTTTTAAAATCTGTTTCATATAAACTTAATTTAACTATGATGCTCGTATTACTGACGGGACCTGAATTATGTACGTCAGTGAATAAGACAATTTTGCGTAAACGGTTCACGACAGGTTTTTTTAAAAGAAGACAATTACAAAATACCATTCAGTTCCTTCATAGATGGGACAACAGTGGCGAAGTTAAAATAATCCATTATGAAGAAAATGCTCTTTATAAAAATTTCTATTTATAAACAGGTCTCCTAGTCCATTTCGTTGATTGGATTCAGCCCGATCCGCCTTCACATAGTTTCCACGGCCCTCATGCTTTATTGTTCACAACGTGTTTATAAATAGGTGACCGTCACTGGTTCGCGCGGAACTTCCAATTCTCTTTTCTTTTATTTTGTCTGTGAACAGAAAAGTAATCAATTTTTCATATTCGTAATTCATATCAACATTTTTTAAGACGATACTGGAAGTTACATTCGTTCACGGATCTTAGCAATTTAATTTCGAAGGGATGAATT
The DNA here is from genome assembly GCA_034769895.1 of Magicicada septendecula. Taxonomy (NCBI): domain Eukaryota; kingdom Metazoa; phylum Arthropoda; class Insecta; order Hemiptera; family Cicadidae; genus Magicicada; species Magicicada septendecula. The sequence goes on from CM068369.1 coordinate 228,058,474, forward strand.
TTCGATACACCTTATTTCTGGAGAATCCTAGTTTCGCCATAGTATACTGAAGGTGGAACGACCTTGACTTGATAAAAATTCAGCTGTGTTAGTCTGTGTTTCATTCGTTAATATTCGTATCTTCCACAGATTAAATTTAAGTGTTCTACACATTCAATGTATAATTAAATTTAAGTAATTTTTGTTCATTTTTGTTCAATGTCTCGATCTTTCGTATATGTGATATCACAGCCCAAACGTTTCGCTATTTTTTCTAGAATCTGACTGCGTGTTTCACAGATTCCGTTGGGAAGAAGATTTTGTCTAAAAAGCAATTTTTACTCAAATATGAAAATAAAGTTATTTTCATTTTCACTGAAAAACGATATTAAAATTATTCTGTCATTTGTATTTATATTTTTAAAATTCCATTCATATTTGTTAGGTTTTTCTTGTATATACTAGTAATAATAACAGTTTTTGTACTAGAGTATTTTTTTATTTTACTATTTTTTATTATTTGTTTATTTTTTATTTATTTTTGTAATTTTGTAATTTTTTTATTTTGTGAATATTACAATGTTTCAATAGTATTAACTATTATCATCGGATGTACAAATTAATAAATTTGTAATTTTTAAAAAATTAATTGGCTACTATATTTTATTTAAAAAAAATTAAAAACAATAAAAAATATATTCTTGTACAAAAAGTTTTATTATAATTAATTTTTAAAATTATAATATACTTTTTTTTATTACGATTTACAGGAAAATCTGTTGGATTGCTGACAAACGTTCGTTAAACCAACGCCTCAAGGTTTTGTATACGCCAGAATTTATATAACGCTTTGGTTAATAATACGCTTTGGTTATTTCTTTAAGTAAACAGTACGCGTCACTAACTTTATTACGTTTTCAGCCAATAGGTTTTAAAATTATATAATTAGAATGAATGTTGTTTGTTTCGCTGGCCAAACGTTTAATAGTGTAGCTGCCTAGTAAATCGTATTGACGTGCGGTAATATATTGAACCACTTAACATGTTGTAGGCCTATATAGCGACTTCTTGACTAACAAAATTGTAATCGTTTTATATTTATTGTTCCACGCTTTATGGCAAAAAATGTATTTACATTTGTATACGGTGTGTGTGTGTGTGTGTGGTGCGCGCGCGCGAGTGTATCTGAATTGTAGGAGGGCGGTTCTACACAAGCCAGGCGTTCTACCAAACTTCCCTTGAAATCTATTCTTAACAAAACTACATACATAGCGAATATTGAACAACAACCTTGGAGACGTGGTTTCATCTAAATAATTTATTAAACGTTCGAATGTTAATTAGGTGACCGCCCCCTTATGTTTTCCGTGTGATTTTCATCACAAATTATCCATTTGGCTCTCTTATCTTCTTTCCTTCCTCTCTCGAAACGTGCACAAAATATTTTCTGAAGAACCACGTTTTGACAGATATATTATGTTTTTGTATTCGTTAGCCCGCTTTCATTTGTTACAAGAATATATATGTCATTGTGTTGAATGTTTCTGTGTTTGTATTTTACGTTTCGTGCATTATATTTTAATTTCGTTTTTCAGATAAATCTTCTGTATGATGCAATATTTCGCGCTGTGTTTGTGCTTTACCTTCGGAGGTTATGTCACCACTGAAAATAAGTTTGTTCTTGGCACTTCACGGTACGTGTAATGAGAAGGTAGGCTACGTTTACACTGCTGAATATGGAGGACGTTTCGTTTAACTATTGGTGTAATTGCCTATATATAATAGTAATGCTATTAAATGTCAGCGAATTATAGAATTATCTGTAGGTTAAAAGGAGAATTGCTGTACGCGTTTGTATATAAATACAAATTTAATTCATCTATTCATCTGTTTTCATAATAAGGTATTTGTGATCGTAGGGTATATGTGTAACGTATGTTACATAATGGCTACACACATTTTACGTTACGTTAAATATATGTGCGTGTGGAGATAAATAGAGAGAGAGAGAGAGAGAGAGAGAGAGAGAGAGAGAGAGAGAGAGAGAGAGAGAGAGAGAGAGAGAGAAATTATCGTTTTTTCAGCTTGAATCCCGCATTGTTTTGCTGGGTTTCGGCAGATCCGTGTGCCGCTTGTCGTAAGTAGATTCCCGTTTCTGATAGATTCCTATTCGATGACTTATGCCAGAATGATATTTCGTCTAGGAGGAATCTGCCTGAAGATTGCACAGACGGATCTGCCGAAATATTACGAAAAACTACAAAACACAACGCGCGAGACCCAGCCTGAAAAAAGGCCCATCAAATCACACCCGCGAAAATCTAAGATTTATGGTTATTTGTGTAATACATAGTTGAGCGCGCAGGCGCGCGCACACACACACACACACACACACACACAAAATGCGTGTTCATTTCGATTTGAATCCCGGGATTAATTTTCCTTTTTTTCTCAGGTTTTTCACAATGTTTTGTTAGATCTATCTCTGCCCTCTTCAGGCCGATGCATAGGTTAAAGTTATTTCATCCAGGTAAAACATCGCAAAAAAATTCTTTGAAGAAAAAGAGCAAAACTGATTGCAGGACTCAACCGAAATGAAAACGTTTTATATCACATCCGCAAATCTCTCTCTCTCAACACACACACAAACACACACACACACACACACACACACACACAATTATTTTTTCACGACCTTATTAATTACAGTGTAGCTTTTATGGATATTGCGTAAATAAAACGCAGTTCCTTCCCTCCATTAACAACTTGCTTTCTTTTACTTTCGCCCATATAAAAGACTTTAATGACAAACAATGTAAATGCAAATGACCACCACATACTGTCAATCAAATAAAATCAAGATAAACTTCTACCAATAAATAGTGTTAAAAAAATGAAATCTGCAAAAAATGAGAAGTCTTTAATTACTAAATATTGTAACGTAGCGGTTTTTGTAGAGGTTTTAGCGAAAACTTTGTATGTGGCTTATTGGGTGTTCGTCTTATTTAATTAAGCTCCCAATGTTGTTATGCGCCAATCTTGTAACGTAACGCAGTGAGGTATAGTAGAGTTATATTATATGCCCCACGTTGTATGCGTCAATCTTGTAACGTCGCGGTTTGAGGTATTAAAGTTTCCGCCTCTCCGCAGTCACCACTTATGAATTATAATAACTGACGTTTTTAAAAAAATAAATAAAGGATTTTTCAATGTTACTCAATCTAAACAGAAATCGAGAGTGTGTGATTTGGGGTCAAGGAGGGAAGTTGTTCAGCCTTATGAGGAAGAGAGAGTAAGTACCAATTATTTACACTCGGTTTAGACGATTTCTGATTTTTCAAATTGTTCGCTGTAATTTAAATCAGCTGATTGTGAGACAAGTTTCCACGCCTAGTTCAACCAGCCTACACTATAGCAAAATCTGATCCGATGTGTTGATCTCTTCTGTTTTTGTGCTGAAATCTATTACAACTACCCACTAGAAAAATTATAACACACTTTATTATTCAATATCCTTTTTCAATAATATTATTTATTTATATTATTGGTTTTTGTTTCCTGCCACCAAAATACAAGTATCACAATTGATCTTTACTTATATAAAACATAATATCGATTTCATCGAGTAAACATGGAATTGTCTAAAGAAAAAAACATATATGGTTTTGTTTACCAAATTTTACACTATTTTCAAAACATCAATTAATATATAATTCTTAATAATTCCCCAGGGTTAAGGGTAAGTTCTTTTTGTTATGGGATGGTCAGAAATGGATAATTACTAAGCTTTACAAATACCGAAAAAATATTAAATAAATTTGTTTATTTTTCGTTTAGTATGTAGTTCCAGGAATGTCCGTAAGAGAGCAGCGGGCGTTTGTTTACTTTAAAAAACATGTGATTAAATTTGACTAGTTTCGTTTTCTATACCAACATTCGGAATGCGTTTTCTTCGTTAACTATTAAACGAAATGTTTATATTACCTCTCTTCGTATGGTTCTTACGGGAATGAAGCTTTTTCTCTGGTGAGATCCGTCTGGAGTTATAATTTCATTACCGTCTGGCTCATATTCTATTGTCAACTTGAACTATGGCGAAACTAGGTTGAATCATCAGAAGGTTTTCTTTCACTGTTTTTTAAAGAGTATAACCATTTAATTTTGATAAATAATGGATGATTATATAGTGGTCATGTTGCTTGTTAATTTTGTACTAATTTTCACCCCTCCAAAGTTCCAGAAAGGTTATTTTATTAGAATTGTAGTAGCATCATTTTGTCAACTCTATGGTTTTATTCCAAAAATATTATTAACAATACTTGTTATTTCCGTCACTCTTAGTAACCCATAGTATTTTTATTATACAGGCAGTTTGTAATTATTATAAATTTATATTTTATTTACCGAAAAATAATTCCTTTCCATTCCGGTTTCTTTATCAATTTGGTTTACATAATAAGTTTTTGTTCATTTTCTTATGACCTTGTATATAAGTATTTGATAATTTTATTATCTTTAAATAAATTTATATATATTATTTATTTAGTCTCTCATAGTATTTCTACACTGCACTACTTCCTGTTGCCATTTCCCTCATAGTATTATTTTAATTTTTTATTATCCTTTTATATTTAAAATTTTTTATGTTTTTTAAAACGAACCCTGGGTTATCTTATATTATAACACAAATATTTGAAAAAATATAACATTAACTTAGGTATAACAATTGGTTGTCCATACAATATAAATATTACAATAAATAAATAAAATACAAAATCAGTTAGTAGTATTATAGTCTACTCTCATGGTTTTATAATGCCCAAACCTACAGCACAATTCTGTAATAAGTTACCTTCACTTTTCACTTTTTTACCTCAATGGGTACACTATAACTCACTTTGCACCGTATATCACTCGAATTGTTTATCATGTTTAGTGATATACTTTAATTTAGAGCTAGTTATAGGTTACCCATTTCTGACCTTTATGTTCTTACATGATTTAATTTATTGGGACCGGGTTATGTAACGTTACAATATTTAGAATTAATATTAGGCAATTACCTGTAATGAATTACCTGCAATTACCTGCAATTAAAACAAAATGAATCTTTAATTACTGGCGGCTCCATACGACGATTTGTGGGAGAAAAGCAAGAAGGATCATAAAGACGAGAACGATGCAAACACTTGAGAGAGAAGCCAGTAGCCAGTAGAGCTATTAATTGGATAAGCAACTATACCAGAATAAACATTTTGCAGAATACAAGACGAACGTTTTGCAGTTTCAAAAGTTGCTGACCAAAGACCCCTCCCCCTTTCAGTTTCGTCTCTTAAACATGAAGGGATTACCTTATTACGTACTGTCTGGTGGACAAGATTTTCGTACTGTCTGATGGACGAGACTTCCTCGTCCTCCAAATAGAAGAGTTTTGCGTTTCCCATTTTCGCTGATGTGTACATATATATATATATATATATATATATATATATATATATATATATATAGAAATGTGTGAACATTAAGAAACCGTTAAAAGTACAGTAAGGATAAAGTACAGTAAAATGAGCGTGGAGTTAACGTACCGATTGTCTGTATGGCTAAATCTCAATCTGTATGGAACCACACAGACACATAGGTGTTTACAATTTAACTCTTTTACAGTACAATAAATTTAGGCCTATACAGTTAAACTGTATCCGCTTCTGTTTCACAGAATTATACAAGGGCGACTTAGGTATTGGAGAGATATACTTGTACAAATTCTGCCATCAGTTTTGAACCGTGATTTGAACACTAAAAGTGTACATTGTATTTCTTAACCGGCCAAAATTTTATAAATGCATTTAAGTACCATTAACAAAACATATTTACAAATAGCATGAAACTGCACGCGTTACAATAAATTAGTAAAACTATTTTTAGCTATGCACTGGGGAGATAAACCGTTTGACACAGCGACCTGCCATGATTGAGTCGTAGGCGATAAAGTAGTTAAAATTCACGTTTTGCAGCGACTGTAAATATAACTGTCACACTTTTTTATCTCACGTCTCTTGCGCTGTCCCTTGAAACTTTTATAAAATTCCAATTTTTACCAAACTTAGGATCTATGTGGGCAGTAAATTCTTCTTTTTTTGTCGTGCGTAGAATCTGGGAAGTTTGTTGTCCGTTGAGAGTATTTAAGTTTATTCACTAAATACCGATAATTTTTTAACTTCTCCTTTTTAATCGCTTCCCAAACAAGGTACAATGAATTTAACATGAAAGTGTAATCAGTGTAGTTGGAGTGCCTAGAATCTAATAAATCTTTCAAACAAGTTCTTTCAGATTTTGTTCTTTAGACAGTTAATGACACTTTTGGAAGCCATTGGTACACACTGCTTCTAGTAACTTTCTAGTAAATTACTGTGATATGTCGTTCCGCACAGGCGTCTTCATCTTGCAACTTATTAGCTAGCAAACAAGTATAAACCATAGTTTTATAAATATGTGTAAGCTACTACGTATGTATATATGTGCGTATGTTTAATTATGGTTACGCTAATAATTAATTTATAATTATATGAAGAAAGTGGAATTAAAGATGGTAATGAGAATTAAATACATCCTGTTATATTAAAAAAATGCGTCTTATATGTCTATAGACTTAAAATGACAGAGGGGTTATAGCTTTAATGGTGGCTACAACTAGATGTCAAAAGTCTGCACTCATTTTATTTAGAGCATATCCGAGAAATATGGGCTACAAGAGTAAGTGAGCTGTAAAGTTCGGGGCCATCTGGATCTGCGATTTAACGCATTAAAGCAGTCATTATTGTACACAACTGCTTAAAAGACATCGACGTTCTGATTTTGAGCTTGTTTTAAAATAGTTTTTTGATTTTAAACGAACGCATTCCACTTATTTCACATATACATTTCACCTATACATATTACATATTAAAGATGTATACTTAATCTAAAGCAAGCTTTAAATGTAATTTTTAACTGACCTTATTGGTTGAGAATCGAACCAATGTAGAGAGGGCGATGAGGAACAGTATGATAGAAGGTAAATAGAATAGGAATAGGAGTAGGGATTAAAACAGTAGGATGCGAATGATGAATAGATCTGGAAGTGTAACTAAAATGAATTATCACAAGATTACACTGAGATTTTACGCGGTATGTTCAAATTTCTTGTTCATTTCGACACTCAACAGAGCGTGTATCATTATCCGTCTGTTGGCACCGTATAAAAATTTAACGTATTTATGTGAGTCAAAACTTTGGCTTGTATCAATCATGTGGTTTGCAGTTTGCGATGTTCTGTTTACAGCAGAACAGATGAGCCAGTTTGGCCCACATTACTGCCTGTACAACACAACTCACGTCATATTTCCGCCTCCTTTTGTTTCACAAAAAAAAAATAGTGGACTTTTACCGTTTGAAGTGTTATATTATAATAAATTTTTGAAGTGAGAACTTCATACACGGCATTACGATGGCATACACGGCTCACTCCCGTACACCTCGCTCTTCTAGGGCAATAAACTGATTTAACGTGTAACGAAATAGATGTAATGAAAAAGCAGTGTTGCCAGGTCAATCAAACCTCTTTTATCCACATAGCTACCCAAAATTTCCCCACTTCCACAAATATGTGTTATATTAAACAAAGCGTAATATTTTAAAGAATGTAAGCATATTCTAAAATTTTAAATACTATTACAAGAATAACGTAAATATTAAAAAGAGCTAAAGTACTTTTAAAATCCTTTCCTTGTACATAGTTCATTATTAGCGTAATATATTTTTACGCAACTTTCCAATTGTTTAATTCATAAAAACAATTTAAAATCAGTGGCATCTATTATTATTATATAATTTATAGTATCCTTAATGAGGATGTTTGTGTGCATGCCTGAAATGTCGAAAGAGTACAATTTTGTATCTTTGTTTACATTGTACGTTTTTTTAGTTAATCCCTGAGATCAATTCTGGTTTTTATGTTGCATTTGGCTGAAATTTTATGTTTCAAATTTCGATTTAGTTATTCAGCTATTTTATAATTTGTAAAAAATCGAATTATCATACTGCGTAATTAATTATAATATAATATAAATATATAATATAATATGAATATATAATAATTATCACATTCTACTTTTCAACTGACTATCGCGTAAATCATATTGTTACATTGGAAAACTTATTGTTACATATTATTTGTATAAGTATGTATTCCGAAAATACTTGTGATATGGTTGTATTCATGTTCATTGTAAATATCGTTTTCTGATAATAAAATACATACAAACACTACTACGTCCTCATCTCATTTAATTATCCGTTCACTCTTATTTGAATTTTAATTATTTATAGCAAAACTCTCTTACTTTTAATATATACGAGCAACTTAATACACATTAATCAGTTCACTCGCTACTCGGCACTGAAGTTCTCACTTCTGGCGTGTGTTCCACGACACACCCAATTTGTCTGCCTGCTCGCTTATATTTTACTTTGGTATCGTTTAGAGATGCAGAGCACGTATTCTTCTGAGCAGTTATTGCTATAATGTTACCCCTTCTTACGTGCTACATCTTCCTATGTGTTTCTTACCTTTTTTCTTATTTCTGATCAATTTTACTTCAATATCTGTGTTGTACCTGTTACGTTATTAGCTGAAATATTCATCAAAATTAGCACAGTATTTTATCTGTGTAAAAACCTATGGAACGTAATAAATAAATGGCGCCCATGGAATGGTAAAGTAGGAAGGATCGACCACAGACGACTTATTAAAAATGGGACGGCCAGGAAAGTCAGGAATGAAAAAATTTGGGGAAGACTTAATTTTACATTTGGATTTCGTGTTGTTTAGGGAGAATTGCTTGGGCTATAAACTTTTCAGTCAAACTGTCCGTTGGTTTTGCTCGTTACACTGCTCAAACTGTACGTTTTTTGTACCCTACCAAAGTGAACATAATTTATTCTTAAATGCTTCACATTTTTATTTTATGTTTATTATATATTTTTAATTAAAATTATTAAAATATCTTATGTTCGTAAATCCAAACAGATACTTCAAACTTTGTCCCAGTCAGATAGGATTACCGGAACTCTAAAGTAAACTAGACGGATTGAGTGCTTAAGTCACATTCCAGTTACGACTGTGAAGCCAGTTCGATAATAACAATAATTACGCTATTTTACGCGTATGTGTAGTGGTATTCTTATATTTCCGTATCTTCTAAAAAACCTAACAACTGGAAGGAAACCAAGCGACTAACCTGAAACCTGAATTTGGTTCACGGTTGTGTGTGAGTACGGGTTTACTTTGTTCTTTATATACTTTATGACCTCGGTAGCATTTAAGACTATTGTTATCATTCCCTGAGATCTCTCTCTCTCTCTCTCTCTCTGTCCTTGCGCATCAATTGTTTCGATGTGCGCATTCAAATTTCGTTCGTTTCACACAAAACAACGAAATACTAATATTTACGCTACTGTTGTTAATTTCTACGTCCGCGCAGGCGTCTCGAACTATTTATTACGTATTTCCTGTTTACGCATGTTTAACTATTTCTTTGAGAAATATGTACGTGTGAATGCGCATGTGATAAGTTGAAAACGTCATACTTTGCACAATGCCTAGTAACGTTCTCCCCCACCCTCGAGTGTCTTCATGAGTTCTATTCTCTCATCTTATTCTAAGATTTCTCCGTCGTTTCTTTGCTTCTGTCTCATATCTGTCCGCTACAGATCACTGTGAACGCTCATTTCACATCCGATTCTCTTTGTCCTTTATTTTTAAATTCTATGCCATTTATATCTTTATAAATAGAACCGAGCACGTCAAAATTTTTCTGTTCCTCTTTATCATTTGTACCCTTAACGCATTCTATCAGTTGATAGTTCAATTTCATAACCAGTTGATTTTAATAAATATTTTCCGTTTCCATTGTGCCTTTATATGGACGTTAAGAGTTTTTCATTTCTTTATTTGACGCATTTCCTTGCATGCTTTGACAGCTTCCCCATCAGTATTTGTTAAACGTCAATCATATTTTGAAGAACTTAAAAAGTTACATTCTTGAATGTTGCAGGACAGGATTAAATCACAAACCCACCTTTCAGGAAATTATAAATCTAAATCCATCCAAATTCGATATATATTGGCATTAAACGCTAATTTGGAGACTAATTATTCTTGTTTTTGCCAGGGTTACCCCCCAGAAAGTGTTTGTACAGAAAAACGAAAGTTATGTTAGATTAATATGATTATTAATTATTATGTCAATACAATTTACAAAAAACTGGGTAGAAAAACAGCAAGATTAGCTTAAGTTTGGTATGGTTTGTTGTTCTGATGTTTTAGTTATTTTTATAGAAAAATTGTAGATTAAAGAACATTTTGTGTATAAAAAGTAATAGGTTAGGCAAGTCTGATTCAATTATGTATGCAAAATTTTGAGCCGTTTTTGAGAAAAAACGGTTCTTGGTAGAAAAACAATTTGTACAAATTTGGAATGTATGGAAATATATTAAAAACAGTTTTGAAACTTTTTCAAAATTTAGGTTCAAACTGTATGCATAATTTTTGTAATTTGCAAATAAAACAGCAAATTTTTCAAGCCTCTGCCTTGTTCTGGCCTGTATTACAAGCAAAAATTTAAAAAGTCCACTTGTAACAAATTTTAGGCCTATATTTCCCATGGACCAGTTAGTGACAACGAACCATTAGACCTATACCCCTGAAACTTGACATATCAGTAGCGAAAACGTAATGTGACGGTACTTTACCCAGAACCTGATTTCAGCATAACTTTCATTTTGTTTTTCACCCCGATGTACGGACTGAAACTAGACATATTTTCTGGTTTGTGACTTGCAAAATATTTACGTATTCTTACTTGCAGTGGGAATTGCCCGTTATACACTGTCTCATACGGTGTGATATTTTCAAGTTTTCTTTTAAGTACGAATATAATCCTTACGGAACAAACACGTTTTATCACAAACGACAAACTAAAACTTAAAATAATATAATTTTTCTCATTTTTCCATTTGTTTACGGAAATATGAAGAAGAAGAAGGAAGAAGAAGAAGAAAACTTAGTTTTGATGTTAAATTTAAGATTGCACATTTTGTATTCAGTTTGGTTTTTTGTTCACCAGAAAGTTCGTTGACTTCTTTAGATATTGGAGTTTTAAAAATACCTGCTACACATTAAGTTTATAAAGTAAGTTTTATTTATCTTTATTCTTTATTAAATGATAGTAAAAGAAGATCGATTTTCGACGCTTAAAAGTCGAATTAGTCTTAATAAGCAATTACTTATAGACATTAGCGAAAGTCATTTCGTTTGTTTATCCATAAAATAATGTTTGACGTGTTATGCACTGTCTGCATCTTATACTAGTTGGTGCTGAAGAAACTTGAAGAATGTTGTTTAAATTTTTTTTAATGGCTGATGTAATTATGAATCGGTTTGATGTTAAGTAAATTGATTTAACATTGGTTTGGGGAAATGAGTGTTAACTAGTGGATAAAAAACGGCGTATTTTATTCTTTTACTTTTTGTCGTTTTAAATATAATTATTTTTTAACATTATAATTTATATAAAATTTTTTATATAAAATATTTGAAACTAATACTTTTACAAGAATATTTTATATCTTTACATGCACCTAGGCCTACGTAGGCCTTTATTTCTTTACGTAGGCCTACGTTTCGGAGGGATAACGTGCATTTTCATGGGTTTGAATGATAACCAAAATATGAATTCCAAAGATTCGTACAAGTATTCGTACAATGGATAATACAACTGCAACAAAATTACACAGAATTAATAAGCCTATTAGATCATAGAACAGCTAAAACAGTGCAAATTATGAAATAGCTAAATTACTAACACGAATTTTATAACATAAAATAAAACTTTGAGCCAAATTTAAGATAAAAAGCAGTATCGAACTCACGGAATAACTAAAAGAACATACATGTAAACGAAAATACAAAATGATATATCGATATTTATAACTTTACCAAACATTCTCGTTGGCGATGTTATAAGCACTATAACAAATAAACTCAGAAGAAATGATAAAAATGGCACATATATTAAACAATTAAACACTTAAAATTAATTAAAATCAAAATTATTTTCAATACAATAACAAACTATTCTTTCTACCAAGCAGAGATGCCTTTGCTATGGGAGCCCCAACCTCTGCATCATATCGGTAATAGTTCTACAAAATACGATGAAGAAATAATAAATATCGCAAAATTAGACGATCTATTAAGTACCGGTACTCACTGAATATAATTAATTCACTACCGACTCGGAACACAAAGAACACAAATAACACAAAACATTGCACAAAGGACATACCGTACATAAAAAGTCCATATACTTTGTGTTCCGAGTCGGTAGTGAATTAATTATATTCAGTTAAGTAACGGACACGTCATGGACAACGAAATCCAAGAATTTAAGTACTTACTTTAGATAAACTGATAACACGTAATATTTCTTATATAAACGTAACTATAATAAAAAAATCAACTAATTTTTATAATTTGATAATGACAAACAATTCTAACTATCCACCCCAATGGCTGTATTCCTTAATAATGTCTTATTCCCTGTGTTCCTTAATACATCGAATGTTTAGAATCCCATTAAATTACGAAGAAAATGACAAATTATTAAACAAAAAGCAATAGATAATAGATACAAATTGAATGTTACAAGTAAATTAGAAAATTAAATATAAAATATACAATTCACTTATACGTAAATACGCGTATAACACAAAAACTAATTAAATTATTAAAATTAAAAAATGTAAAAATACCTTAAATTAATTACCTACGTGACTGTGTTGAGGTACGTAATTACTTAATACACAAATAACATATTTTTTAATAAAATAAAACTTACAGTTAAATTGGATATTCACAATAAAAATTAATGTACAAAATAGAGAATGCAAACTGCAGTTAATTTTATGTAGGCCACACGGTTGGAAAGGGAAGTTAGGAAGGAAAGTTCCTTTAACTTCATAATGTTTTTTCAAGCTAAATATGTACAAATCTGATTTAGTTACAGACATCTAAATAATTAACATCAGTTTCCAGAGATTCAAAATGTTAAATTAATAAAAAAAACACATAAAAAGATCACAAATGAATATATGGAAACTCTCAATATACACAAACACAATAATAATAATTCCCTAATTAAAGAACAAATTTAAATAAAAACAAAGTAATATGATTTTTGTTAACTTGAAGTTTATTACAATAAATACAATATAAACGTTGAATAGTTTCAATACAACCGTCAAAACAGTTATCCTATTGTTGCAGAATGTCCCATAATCTTTTTTGATTTAGTCTACTTATAAAAGATACAAAAGATATGAACAGACTTTGTTTAATTACTAAGCTGGTTTAAGAGGACTGGATAATCGTGAACTGAGCTTGTAGTCTCTATATGAGCAGAAGCATTACCTTTGTTGTTCACCCAGCGGGTGGGGACTTGCAATCACAGGCTTGAGATATTTTCTATCAATGAGAGCAAACTATACATGATGGTGACGTCTGGAATTGGATTCAGTGGTGCTAAAATATTTAAAATATTGCACTTATACTGTATATTTCTACATTTCCTACTGGTTTTCATAAATGCATTTCTTCTATTGGTTTCCATAAATAATTCGTCTAGGTAGATAAACAGCTTTAAGTCAGTCACGTGATCCAGTCGGAATTAAATGCTGAAGATAGAGTCGCGTATTCATTATAATGCTTAGTAATGATTAACCTAAGAGTTCCATCCCCAAGAGATCGAGAGTTAATGCTTGTCCGTATACAACAGCACCCCCTCATTTAAGCAATGGTTTCTTTTATCACGATAGATTTTGTTGTGAATAATCATTGCGTACTGTTAAGACATACATTACCAACATTTTCAATATTGTTAAGATAACAACTATCCGTAAGTAACAGCCTTAGTCCAATTTTGTGTATAATAACATACAATACATTACGTGTCTGGTAACATTATACAATGTCTGGTATTTGAGGCAAAGTTTGATCAAGTGGCTGAAGAAATAAGTGTAAAAGGATACAGAGATTCTGAATAGAGGGCAAAGAGGACGACACCTGATGAATTCAAAACATGGAGAAGATGAAGAATGTATATAACACAGTTACGTTGGCAGTGATGACTAGATGGCGGTGGACTGTGAAGACATTAATTTTAACTACATGTTTTGTATTTTACGATTTGGCTCCTGTAATAATAAACAGTTAAATACAATGAGTACAAAGCGTTTTATAATAAAGACGAACAACACAGTCTCAGAAGTGGTTCCCATACGTGACCGTAGAACTTAAACGTCTTTAACTAATAAACAGAGTTTTATAAACAAATTTAACACTCATGAATTCCTCCAGACATGTGCATTTTGGATTACTTGGTGATGTCGATGATGCTTGCTAAATTTGGGTCATATCATTTAAAACTTATAGCCGGCGCGGAGTTATATTAGGCAATGATAAAAGGAAAGTTGATCTATAACTTTTGCATCAGTAATTTCATCAGTTAGTAGCTCATTCGCGTCAATAATTTCCAATTCGTCCAACAAAGACGAATTACCTAATACATATAACAAACTGCTCATTGTTTTTCAACAAACTAATCTATCTGTTTGCTAATTATTACATTCCACTGGAGAATGTTATGGTCTAACAGATTAAATTTCGAACTCTAGGCAACCCTCGTGAATGAATAAAAGAGTTACAATTAACATATTTATATTGCGTATTTATAACAAAAATATTAACGTAACATATTTATGTAACATATGTTATATCATAAATAAAGGTTAAGCTATCAGATGACTTATGATATAATTAACAAATATTATGTATTTGAGGGCTAAGAGTGTGACTGTCGTAAAAAAGAATACTTTCTTACAGGCCAGAAAGGTACATAACAATCTATATGTAAATTCATTTTTGTTGAAAAGTTTTGATTGGTAAATCTCATAAAGAGGTTAATTTTAAAAATCAACTTGCAAGACAGCGATTTGAATGGAAGAATGACTTATGCCTGATTTGAATATACTCTAATTCCAAATATACCCTTTCAATAATTGATGTCTGGAAACGTTGTGGTTGTAAAGTAGACTCGAAAATACATTTTAGCGGTTAGCGGTTAAATGAATATATATTTAAATGTAGAGAACAAAACTTTTACTGAAAAAGTTTCATTATTTTCGTCGTATAAATAGGCTAATTGTTATCGAATATTAAAAAAAAGAAAAGAAAGAATGTATACACTAAACTATAGTATGACTGAAGAAAATTTATATAGAAGTTTTGACATTTCTACTAATAGTATGTGCAGGGATGAAACTTTGGCAACTGATTCTTATAATACTTGACAAATTTAGTAGGTGGCATTAACCTTAACCATGAGATTTTTGCCGGTTTGTTATTGTATAGTGTCACATTGCTATGTCTGTTCAGAGAATAATAATTGAAAACTCTGTAAATATTTTACATACATATGTTGAATAATATTACTTTCTTACTTTTAATATTATTTTTCTTAGCTAGAAAAACATTTTTGTAGATTGAAAAAACGTTTGACGACTTTTATTAATTATTCTCTGTACATTGTGTTCGTTGTTTGTTACTAAAACATTTTCTTAGGCTAAAAAAAGAGCGTGTTGTCGGACGTAATAACGTATAATACATTATAGTGACATGCAAAATGTATGTTGGCAGTGAGGACGGAATGGCAGGGAACTGTGAAGACAGTTGTGTGTTAATGTATCTATTCTTGTTGAACAGCAGTCGAGTACATAGGAGCTGAACTAGAGAGGCCGATTATCTCCTCTAGAAGTAACACTCACTATTTTATTTCAGAAAACTAATTAACGATTGGAAAAATATAAACACTATTTATAAATAATTTAAGTCAACTTTATTTATTTCTAATCAAAGATGCTCAGTTTAGATTATGGATGCGAATTGATAGTAGAACAGTTCTGATCAGTGCTTTTATGCATAGGGTATACTCCAGTCGCCAACAGAAACAAACTGCAAACAAAATTTTAACTGCATCAGTTTATCAAAACGTCAGAGTTAGTCAAGGCTTGAGTTTTTCCATAGACACGTAGACATACTCACTCACTATTTCTCTTTCCCTATTTCCCCCCCCTCTCTCTCTCCCTCTCCCTCTCCCTCCCTCCCTCACACACACACACACACACACACACACACACACACACACACACACACACACACACACACACACACACACACACACACACACACACACACACACGAATCATTAGTTATCAATGTTAGAAAAATGTCAAAACTTCTAGCTTCTAAGTTCTGTATAAGTTCGGTTCGATCTTATTGTGTAAGTTCTTTTATTTTGCTTTATGCGACGAACAATTGTTTACACGACGAAAAGACTAAACACTTTTCAATACATTCAGTATTCCCTAACCGGTAAAAATTATTTTCGAATTAACTTTACAACCATAACTTTTCTGACACCAATTAATGTAGACAGTGCGTTTGGATAATACTGCGGGCATATTCGGATTAGGCAGAAGTTATTACATTAAACTAATGTTTTGTAAGGAGCGCGCGTAAAAACAACTCGAGAAGAAATTTTTCCATTTTGCGAAATATAAGAAAATTAAAAATACGATTATCCTCTTACATCGAATACGATTTTTTGACGTTATTATACCATTCTTCGTTTCTTACAAAACATGGAGACTTGTAGTGTTCAATTATGTGACAAATTATCTAGAAGATCAGCGGCATACGAGGCCCATGGATCGGTTTACCTACGTTGAAAGGGCAGGATGAATTTTATCGTTCCACTTTAAAATAAAATCTTCCTACAGGTAACATACACGTATAATACAGTTTTCCAATCTTCTTGTTTTGATGCTATTTTAGTCGAATAGGTTACCTTTCCCTGCATACACCCGTGGTATGTATATGTCTGTGTGTTTGTGTTCATGTATGCATTCTGCCACATGTACTCAGAATCTATAGTTCCCGACTACATATAGAGGCAGGGATATTCCAGAGGGAAAGTGACAGCCTACAAACCACATTTATGTTTAAGCCAGCGGCGGGCATCGAACCCAAGCCGCGTGGAGTAGGTAACAATATATTTAACTACTGATTAGACCTACATCACGGTCGCCCCCATACATTCGTCTATACCAGTCAAGAACGTAGTGGCCACACGGTAGCAAAGAAGTGGGCGTGTGGCAAGATATGTCATCGTAGCTTGTTCAGAGTTAATTCTAAAATAACGTGACACTTCTAGATGAAATTATGTACCGGTACGGACTATTTCTGCTCTGCACCACGCAGAGACGACGCGTAGACTTACCCACACAATATCCTAACTAGTTGTTTTAAAATCCAGAATTTTGGTTTTAACACATATTTAATATTGTAAATTTATATTGATGATTATCGTGTTATTAGGGAGAATTACAGTAGATGACATAGTTATAATCAAATAATATTAATCTTCTGTGTTGAACCATTTTGTACATTGATTATAAGTGTAAATTTATAAATATATAAAAAATTGTATATCAACCATTATCATCATCATCATAATCTTATGTATAGGCCTTCAGGAAACATTTGATGTTTATCGAGACACGTATTAGTACAAATACGTGCTAAACACAATTAGAACAAGGAAATGTTTACATCGGATTTTAAAATGTGTAAATGAAATGTAGAAAAAAGAAATGACAGGTCAGGGGAAGACGAGTAACATCTGGAAACAAGGAAATTCCTTTGCGCTAATACGTTTTGTCTTCACTGGGTTAAAAAACAAACAACTGAATTTTCCGGTTGCAGATGTGCGAGCTGTGATTCTTTAAACGTTTTCTGTCCGATTTATGGGCCTACTTGTTGACAGCGTTATGTGACTGCGAATGGGTTCCGATCATTCTGGACTCCATTCTCTTGACTAAAAGGTTTTTTTGATTCTTCGCCTCCTTAATCTTTACCATTTTGTGTGACTCCATTAGTGATGTGTCGTGGATGTCACTGTTAAAACAACATTGTTTTTAAACTTAACACACGTTTTACTTTTAATTACACAAACGTTTCGTTCAATTGGGTGCTCAGTGGGTGCATTGTGACACTGTGTGGTGTATGGTGGTTCTTATTGACTGTATCTTAGAGACACTGGCACCATTGAGTTCTGTTTTAGATTGTTAATGTGTGTCTGTCTATCTCTCTTTCTGACGTACGTCTCAGGATAACTTGTGAATGCATTAACCGATTTTCGTAAACCTTGGAAATGCCTCTAAACTTTCACTCCACAGACTGCTAATGTTTCTGAGATTGATATTCCCTGAAAAGGGGGTCAGGAGGCAAACATGTACGGACTCCAAATGTGAAAAAATTGCATGCAATAGTTCGTGTAAAGTATCTAATTAAAGGGAATTTTAACCAAAATCTAAATATACTGATCTGTTTTGGAAACAGATCAAACGATTGGGACGCCTGGACCCAAAAAGTGGATCAGAATTTTGGAACGAAATCGCGAAAATCCATGTGGATTATCAAATTGAAAGAAACGTTTAACTGAGGTACGAATATAATGTTTAGTTTTGGGAATATAAAATTATAAGGACTCATAACCTCAAAAAAATAAAAAATAAAAAAAAATAAAAATTTAGATAAAATTATAAAAATCCATGCCGGGTATTAGGCTTAAGAGAATTTTAACCAAATACCGAATGTAGTGTTTCCTCTGAACATTTTTTAACTACAAGGGCACCAGGACCAAACATTGAAGTCAAAATTTTAACAAAATTGTAAAACTCTATGTGGTGTATTTAGTCTAATGTAAAAGTGTATTTAGTCTGAATTTTAATCAAATGATGAATTTTAATCAAATCAAAATTTAATAATTTTACAAATTAATATTTCTCAACACCCTTTTGTGCACCTATAAAAACCTATCACTTATGCATTTGTAAAATTATTAGATATAGGCCTATAGATATCGATGGAAACATAAGTAAACTTAAAAGATAGGACAAAATTACATGTCACATAATTCATTAACTCATAGTTTAATAGTGCATTAATTCGTTAGGTGTTATCAATTAAAATGGCCACGCATTTCTTATTTATATGCCGATGCTTCCGGTGACTAGCACCTACTTTAATATGAACTACACTAAACAGCATGTTCTTGTAGTTCTCATCACTACAAGAACATGCCTAATTTATTGTAATTCCTTGCCTACAATATTATTTTCTTACGAATCCACGAATCTGTTTTAATTTTTGGCAAGGTTCCAAATTGCTTTCTTTAAAATGATTAAAGTTTTCCTTGAACCAATCAGGACGATTACCACGAACTTATTGATTTTACTTCCATGTTCCATAAGGAAATGGAAGTATGGTCATGGCGAAAAAAATCGTGTTTGAGATAAGGGCTGATTCTGATTGTACTACCCTCAAAACATGAAGGAAACTTATTATTCGAAAAGTGTCTGTGTACGTGTGTAGAATGTTTTTCTATGGCAAACGATAACAGCCGCAAATTCAAACAGAATCAAATAATTTTTTGCATATAGCTCTGAATTGTAGAGTACTCAAGGCCTATTGTTTTTGGTGAAGATCGGTTAAGGTAAAGGGGTAGTTTACCTGCAACATTTTATGTTTTAACAAGGGTAATTTTTCTATGACGAACATTGCATCAAAATTGCGCCACTGCCGCACATTCAAACAGAATCAAATAATTTTTTGCATACGTTCATAAATTGTAAATGACTCAAGGCCTGTTGATTTTGGTGAAGATCGGTTAAGGGGAAAGGGTAGTTTACCTGCAACCTTTTACGTTTTTACAAGAGTAAAGTACTTGAAAATTCATTTAAACTTTTTCAAACTATGGTAATTGTTAAAAATAAAATAATTTTGATGCCAAGCAATAAAATTATAATTTTTTCATTTTAATTTAAAACATGTATGAGACAAAATATATCGTTTGTGGCAGGCAAGCATATCTCAATTATGTAATGTTTCCATTTCCATTTTATTATTATGATTACCGCAATAAAAAGGCAGGCAAGACACACACACACACACACACACACACACACACAATTCGCGTTATTTCTGGCCTCACTCATGTTTATTTTCTTACATTTGCACGCTTTTTAAATGGAAAGTGCCGAAACCCACACCAATACAACGCGTGCAAGCCGAAAAAGTGCCCAGCGTGGATAGCGATTTGCTTCCTGTGGATCGCTGGGCACTGTAACTGCACGTGTTTATAGAGGAACGGTTCATAGACAGACTTTTCGTCTTTAGGGAATGAACCCTCTGCAAGATGCTCAGGGTCCATGAGCGACTTCGGAGCGCTCCTTCTTTTCCGCGTGTTTGTTCTGTGAAACATACACTGTAGATTCGCAGCTTTACTCTGAGCAACGCTCAATAGGGAATGTTGAAAATTTTTGTCCACGGTGTACCCTCACACACACTAAAACTGCTCTGATGTTTTAATTACGAACATTATAATATTAAAACTTTGGAAACTTGAGCACTACTTAATGGAGATCAAACATTAACTTATACAAGCCATTAATTTTATGCATATTTTTAATATGTGCACTACGTTATCGGCAACAAAGAAGTAGTTTGTTGTTAAAATTTCTTCCCGGGCTGTTTGCCCGTGTTTCAATGTTTTCTGCAAAACCAAACGTTCCGGCAGTGCTATAGACTGTCATCATCAGTGAAACTCGAGTGCGCTAACGTGAGGTGGTATACGTTAGTGACCACAGTACAGTACTGTGGTTAAGGCTGAAGAAAGAAGTAGTTTCTATGGAAGCATTTCATATTGAAAATGATTTTAAAGATAAATCTTAGAACATGGAAGTCATGTATGGTTCTCCATACCGATATGGTCATGGCGAAAAAATCGTGTTTGAGATAACGGCTGATTCTGATTGTACTACCCTCAAAACATGAAGAAAAGTCATTTTTCGAAAAGTGTCTGTGTGTGTGTGTAGAATTTTTTCTATGGCAAACGATAACAGCCGCAAATTCAAACAGAATCAAATAATTTTTTGCATACTTCACTAAATTGTAGAGGACTGAAGGCCTATTGATTTTGGTGAAGACCGGTTAAGAGAAAGGGGTAGTTTATCTGCAACGTTTTATGTGATAACAAGGGTAATTTTTTATGGCGAACGATAACTGCTGTAAATTCAAACAGAATCAAATAATGTTTTACATATGTGCCTGAGTTGTAGACGACTCAAGGCCTTTTGATTTTGGTGAAAATCGGTTACTGGGAAAGGGTAGTTTACCTGCAACGTTTTATGTTTTAACAAGAGTAAGGTACTTAATTTTGATAAATAAAGTATCCTGATAAGAAGATCATAATAATCCACTGTAGAAACGTAGATGAAATATCTATAAATGGAAATGATAGTTGAAGGGAGGGATAATTTTTTATGTGTACTACGTTATCGGCAACAAAGAAGTAGTTTGTTGTTAAAATTCCTTCCCCAGCTGTTTGGCGGTAGTCCAATGTTTTCTGCAAAACCAGACGTTTCGGCAGTGCCATCGACTGCCATCATCAGTGAAAATCGAGTGCGATAACGTGATGTGGTATACATTAGTGACCACAGTACTGTGGTTAAGGCTGAAGCTATTAGTAGAAAGAAGTAGTTTCTATGGAAATATTTCATTTCTAAAATGATTTTAAATATAAATCTTAGAACATGGAAGTCATGTATGGTTCTCCATACCGATATTTAAAATTTCCAATTCAGATTATCGCCGGTAACTAGATGACAACAGCTACACATTGCATCACTCCGAAATGCCGGAATTGTTTTCAGGATTCTCCATCTTATCGAGAGGTTGGACTCTTTAGTCCTAAAAACCTTCCCTGCCCTATTCTCACTTCTACGTCTAAAGTAAAACAATAGAAACACTTCTGGCCAAATTCACCATAATGTTTACTCTTCCTTTGTTGTCTTCGTTAATGTCATTCATCTGTCACTTTTAACGTTGTTATATTTGATAATAGGAATCTGATGAGAACTGAACAACAGTTGAATTTCCTTAGTCTTTGAAATTTAAAAAGATCTAGAATCAAAACAGGTTGCTAGTTAACAGATCAGATACAAGTGAGGGCCACATAACTCTACGTAAAACACTTCAAAGTAGGCTATATACGAGAAGATACATGCATGTAAGTGTGTACAGTAGCTACTTCCTTAATATTTTGAAATGAATAGGTAACACATACGTTTTCCTACTGACAGTATTGGACTACCTATAACCCGAATTTTTGTATCTTTTGACTGTCTTTGTATTTTACCATTTCACACTAAACAAGTATAATCACACACCAACCAGATGACAATAAACGGTCGAAGGACGACATGGCCGTGATTCATCCGCTGAAAATACACAAAAATCCAAGACACGTTAGAAGAAACAAAACACACGCAGTCGGGAACTTCTACGTAGGCAGACACGCTTCAGTGTTCCATGGCAAGCCGGCGTTTCTCTTTTTTGTTTTAAATACTTTCAGTGATCCGAGATCCGTTGTCACCTGGCGAGATTTCAAGCGCACACAAAAAACTTATAATTAGTATGCGAAAGCGTAAAGGCTTAGAAGCGTGTATAGCGTTTGGTAGTGTTCCAACCCTAACTGCTGCATACCTCTAACATTATATGTATTTAAAGCATCTGGACAGTAGTCAACTTTTATCTCTTATAAAATATCTTATTTTTGAAGTTGGTACTACTGTCGTGTCCAATATAATAACAATTTTGTCAATTTGAAAGTATGTATTACATTAATAATAATAACAGTACTGGTAATACTGGTTTAAACTTTGTTATTCCTCACTGAATGTGCAGTTGTTTAAGACAGAAGCAACTGAAATTTTTTATCTGCGTAAAGCTCAAGTTCAAGCCCTATTATTTCAAATACTTCTCGTTGATTCTCACCCTATCCATATTTCCATCATGTGTACATGTTCCCTTCCATGATGCTACATACAACCTGAAACCGATTCTTGGCCTCCTCTATCTTTTCTCCCTCTCCCTATCTATCTATTCCTAGGAAAGGACTTCTTTGCTCGCGCTTCCTGTATCTCTCTAGCGTCTACGGTAACAAGTCTACACTTTTTCCTTTTTTGTTGTTGTATTTTTACTTTCACATTTCATATATACAAAATCATTTTGATATTCTCCTGTTGTCCGTTCTAACGACATGGCCAGCCAATTACGATTTTCTCAGTATTACGTATATTTTTACGTTAGTTTGTTGTTTTGCGAAAATAGCAGTATATGTCATTGTTATACGATATCAATCATTCCACATTTCTATATATAGAGCTTAAGATCTGCCTTGGAAGCACACTCTTAAATATCTTCAAGTGTTTCAGTACTCTTTGCGTTTACATCCAGGTTTCATAGCATCAAAAGAATTGTGTAAAACTTTTCCACTCACATTTTAATCTCCTTACAAATGTCCGGCTACGAAGGTAAACTGTCATAATAAGCGCGAAATGTGCCTTATTGGCTAGAATTACTCTTCTGTTCATCTCTGTCTCTTCATTACCATCTTCAGTTATCGACA
This sequence comes from Magicicada septendecula, assembly GCA_034769895.1. Taxonomy (NCBI): domain Eukaryota; kingdom Metazoa; phylum Arthropoda; class Insecta; order Hemiptera; family Cicadidae; genus Magicicada; species Magicicada septendecula. The sequence continues at coordinate 228,082,140 of CM068369.1, forward strand.
TTCCAGGAAGTAAAATACCTGTCTGCTTCTAAATACTCTTTCTCTATTGTTAAGTTTTCCCTGGGTGAAGTAAATATTCTCTGTCTTATTGTTTTCCTTTTATCCATATTTATTGGTAGTCCTGCCCCCTGTACTTGTATAATGTCTTTCTCGCGGCCGCATTATGACGTAATATCTGCGCGGCCGCAGCCATATCGAGGCCGCACTATGACATATACTTAAATCTTAACTGCAGCAGAGATTAAAAAAGTCAATGGGAAGTTGACAAACAGAATTCAATGTTCACATTGTATCACTATTTTAGTAAAACGTAGTGTTTTCGTATTCTGTTAATTAAAAATTTATTCTCTAGTATTTAGATTGTATGAATGTTCTGTTTATAAGTAATGAAACACGAGTACGCTTGCTCTATTCCTTTTGAAACCATTACCGTTACTGTCTTCTTTTTGCTTCTTCAACTGCCACTGCTAGACTACTACTTCTATTATTTTTTTTACTTCTTATAACAACAATTATTATTAATTGCTTGCCCAATTACGTTATTAATTGGTTCGCCAATCTTGTAACGTCTCGCGGGATAAATCGGATAGTATCGTTAGATCTTATCGTCACTCTTGCGATCGTCACAGAATTCGTTATATTTTATGTTTACAGTTCCAAAAGAAATGAAATCGAGGGTGTGTAATTTGGGAGAATTCAGTGAAGTTGTTTGACCGTAGTTAGGAGAGAGAGTGCAAAATGTATTATCCTCTTGGCATACAATTACTTAATTTAAATTTCTCCGCTCATGAGACCAGCTGATTTTGACGTTTACAAACAAATTGGAGGTTAAATTAACCCCAATTGTCTGTAATATTTTCTGGTTGTTCGTCCTCTTCTTTGTCTCCTGACACTCTGTAAACAACTACCCTCTACTGAAAATAATACACATTTTATTATTTATAACAAAGTATTCATGGTATTTATTTATTAAATACACTGTTTTTTATCTTCTCCCAATACAGAAAGTTATAATCGATTCTCCCTGTCAACACAACATTAGTTCGATCTTATTTGGTAAACATAGAAAGTATAACAAAATATTTTTATCCTTTATAAAATATAAAACAATAAAGAATTAATTTATTAATTTCCCAGGGTTATTTGTGAGTTCTTTGCGCTATGAGACGGTCAGAAATGAATAATTTAATACCAAGCTTTACATTAAAAAAATGGATTATATTTGTTTTTTCTTTAGTATGTAGTTCCGGGTTTATCCGCCAGAGTACAGGTTATGTTCTTCGCTACAACCACGGAATTATTTAATGGCGGCTGAAAAATCCCCAAAGATTCGTTATGCAGATTTTTTGGTTAACAAAAAATAATAAAGTTTGTTTCACCTCTTTTCCTGAAGTGTTTACTTATATGGTGCTGTTTCTAGTGTTAGAAGTTATAGTTGAGTTGTAATTTAGTTAATTTTTACTAGGATACGGTCTCACCAAAATCTCGAAGTGCTAGATACTAGGCCTGGAACCAGTCGTTAAGTTTTCTCAAAATTTCGTCAAATAAAGGGCGTGGATGGTGCTACTTGAAGAAGTTCTAATAGAAGGTGTACATCTCTCGTCAATTTTTATTAAATTTCGCACTGTTTATTCCAAAAGTATTCATAAATTTTCAAATTTTAAATAGGCATTACACTTTTTTTCAAACGTTCACTTCCCAATCGTTTTAACAATTAAATTCAATCTTGATAGTTGGTTACTCGTAGTAACCAAGATTTTTTATGGTTTTTTATTGGTGAATTTATATACTTTTGAGTATATAGGCTATTATTAATTATTATAAATTTATTTCTTCTTTATAGAAAAATAATCCTTTTAAATTTTGTTTATAATCCAATTTAATTAATCTAAGGTTTTTCTTTCTATTTTCTCTTAAGCTTATACATAAGTCTTTAATATTTTAATTTCCTTCAATTGTATTTATTTATTATTTATTATTTGCTTAAAGTATCCTTACTCTAAACTATTTTCCTATGCCATTTTGCTCATATAGTATTATTTTATATCTAACCCTGGGTTATCTTATATTTAAACACAATTATTATATTAAACATAAATATTATACCTAGGTACAAGACCTTGGTGACCTACACAATACAAATTATACAAAATACAAACAAAATACAAAATTTGTCAGCAGCAATTTAGTCCACTGCTACAATTGATTGTTTTTCCATCTACAGTACAAATCTGTGAGATGCTCCTTTTTAACAATTTACCCTCTCACTATGTACACTATATCTCACTTTGTACACTATATGTCACTTTGTTATTGTTTATAGTGTTCTGTAGTACAAAGTATTCTATAGCTAGGTACATAATACCCATTTCTGACCTTTAGAGTGGAGTGATTGTGTTATCATATTTGGGCATGGGTTATGTAACGTTACAATATTATTATTATTAAAGTTAACTGTAAGTTGAGAGGTTTTTAAGGGCCAAGTTTATAGTAACTGAAAAAATAATAAATTGAAAGGTCTGAAATGGAAATAACTGTAAATGTTTCACGTAAAACGACAAATGAGATATTACTCAACGACGATTAAGACAATTACTCATCTTAATCACACAGAAATAAGATATTTTCTACATAAAATGTATGATAATTTTTCACAGATTATAGTCCTGCATTAAGTAACCGCACTTCAGTAACGAAAAGCGGTATTTGAATTCTAACCCATACAATTTTATATTGTCGTCTTAAGCACTATTATTGTTGTTGTTGTTGTTGTTGTTATAGTAGTAGTAGTAGTAGTAGTAGTAGTAGTAGTAGTAGTAGTTTACTAATATATTGCATCACGATTATCTGCTTAACACACACACGTACATACAAATTTATAAAATTTGTATACATAACAATATATTATCTACTTAATACATCTCAAAGCACTGAAGTAATAGGACATTTGATATGCTCAAAAATAATATAAACATAAAGTAACGCGTTCTTCGCGGAATAAGGATTATGTATTCCTATTTGTCAGGTAAATTCTTAATTCAGGCCTAAGCGAATGTAACTCTAACATGTATTTTGTGCATTTTGCCAGCAGTAACCGAATTAACGTTAATTGTGTTTGCATTTTTTGCAGGTGCCTCGGTTCATTAATTATTTTCACAGTTCAAAATGATCAAAGTAGACGAAACGGATCCAATCGGAGGTAAGAAATATCAAGCAAAACTATTTATTTTACTTAAGAGCAATTTGTATAAAGTTTGAAGTTTAAATACATATTGCTATATGAAAGTATCTGCCCACGCGCACGCGCGCGCTGTGTGTCTAGACGGCTAGACGTAAGAAAATTGTAAATGTAAAAAAGTTTATAAGATTCCAGTGCGGTCGTGGTACTATCAAATAAACACTTAAATAGGTAATGGAAAATTTTGCTCACCACATCAAAACAAACGCTAGCTGCATCTGGTCCCGGACAGTTTAAATCCAATCGCACCCTTGAGTTTACATTACTTCGCGTATTTATGTTTTAAGTTATTTCAGTGATCTGGTGTGCTTCTCAATGAGTCTCAAGATACGCGCGGGCTCACACACACTCTCGCGGGAGTCAAACCATTCACTTTATCGCCAACTTTGTTACAGAGCTTATAAAGAACAAACCACAAGTAATTTTCGTCGTGAGTTTTTGATTAAAAAAATAAGGAATCTTATTTTCTTGAGGACAGATCTAAACATTAAAAACATAAATCCTGCAACGTTAAAAAGTGAAAACGAAAATATGAAGGAATTAAACATGTTTTTGTTAACGGTTCAAAATAAGCTGCATTGAAATAAAAAATATAAATAGTTATTTGGGGTTTTTATTTGGGGTTTCCTACTAGTCCTGGAGGGTTCGTCAAGATTCATCTGGTTCTGATGGGTACGCTAATGAAGGGGGCGAATCGTCGATAGAATTTCCGAGTCTGTATAGTGTTATCACGTGCACTAAATATTTATAGTGCTATGGTACCTTTATAGAACCGACACCGAGGGTGTTATACAGTCGAGTTATAGGTAGTGAGGCTTGTAGGCCCTCACTCCATGAATGACTGGAGTTTCTTCTTGTGGGTTTTACTCAAGTAGCTCAAAAAGAGAGTGTTTAGGTAACCCCTTGCTTGCGTAGGCGGCGGATCATTGCGTTGCCTGATAGAATTGGACGGAGTTATTTTAACTGATGTGACTTTTTACTAGGTATTTGAGTGGAGCGTGTCCATAAGGTGTAAGACATCTGTCGGGGTGAACTCCAAAGTACTTCATATTGTTAGACCACGGGAGCTGTGTTCGGTCTTGGGAGAAGACTACTGTTGTGCTCTCGGACACACTAATGGATGCCCCAGTCAGCATACAATTATTGGCAGTCAGCTTGCTTGCTCGATACTTATAGGTCGCAAACACATAGCAGCGCTTCGTTAAACCATCCAATCAAAATAAACAGCAAAGCCAAAATAAATAGTGTTAGAACAATATTATTTCAACTGATCATTATGCGTGCCAGCATCATTAAGAACAAACACGAAACGGGTTTTGTTTCACACGTTGAAACCAAAACGGAATTAATTAAAGTTACAATATCATGTAAAAATCTCTACCTTAAGTAAGATGCAGATGCTATGGTTTAATGTTTTTATAAACTTGTACCGCCCTATTGTAATGAAAAAACGACGCATATGGAAAATAAATTAAATAAAACAGTAAGGGTCTTAGCTGTGAATGAAGTGAAATATTTGTATAAAGTAATAACAAAAAATGGGGCTGCAGCGTTAGTTTTTACTTCCTTGTTCCTTAAGGAAATGGAAGTATGGTGATGGCAAAAAAAATCGTGTTCGAGATTATTGCAGATTCTGATTGTACTACACTCAAAACACGAAAAAAGTCATTTTTTGAAAAGTCTCTGTGTGTCTGTCTGTCTGTCTGTCTATCTTGTGTCTGTAGATTTTTTTTCAATGGCAAACGATAACAGCCGCAAATTCAAACAGAATCAAATACTTTTTTGCATACAGCCCTGATTTGTAGAGTACTCACGACCTGTTGTTTTTGGTGAAGATCGGTTGAGGGAAAGGGGTAGTTTACCGGCAACGGTTTTTTTTATCAAGGGTAATTTTTCTCCTATGGCAAACGATAAAGCCGCAAATTCAAACAGAATCTAATAATGTTTCGCATACAGCCCTGAATTATAGAATTCTCAGGACCTATTGTTTTTGGTGTAGATCGGTTAAGGGAAAGGGGTAGTTTACCTGCAACGTTTTATGTTTTAACAAGGGTATTTTCTATGGCAAACAATAAAAGCCGCAAATTCAAACAGAATCAAATAATTTTTGCCATACAGCCCTGTTTTGTAGAGTACTCAAGACCTATTGTTTTTGGTGAAGATCGGTTAAGGGAAAGGGATAGTTTACCTGCAACGTTTTATGTTTTAAAAGGGTATTTTCTATAGCAAACGATAACAACCGCAAATTCAAACAAAATCAAATAATGTTTTAATGTTTTGCATATAGCCCTGATTTGTAGAGGACTCAAGACCTACTGTTTTTGGTGAAGATCGGTTAAGGGAAAGGGGTAGTTTACCTGCAACGTTTTATGTTTTAAAAGGGTATTTTCTATGGCAAACGATAACAACCGCAAATTCAAACAAAATCAAATAATTTTTTGCATACAGCCCTGATTTGTAGAGTACTCAAGACCTACTGTTTTTGGTGAAGATCGGTGAAGGAAAATGGGTAGTTTACCTGCAACGTTTTTCGTATCAAGGGTAATTTTTTTTAATGGCAAACAATAACAGCCTTAAATTCAAACAAAATCAAATAATGTTTTGGATACACCCCTGAATTGTAGAGTTCTCAAGATCTGTTGGTTTTGGTGAAGATAGGTTAAGGGAAAGGGGTAGTTTACCTGCAACGTTTTATGTTTTAACAAGTGTAATTTTTTCTATGACGAACGATAACTGCCGTAAATTTAAACAAAATCAACTACTTTTTTGTATACCTTTTTGAATTATACAGAAATCAAGGTATATTGATTTTGTTGAAGATCGGTCAACGGAAAGGGGTAGTTTATCTGCAACGTTTTATTTTTAACAAGGGTAATTTTTTTATGACGAACGATAACTGCCGTAAATTCAAAGAGAATCAAATAATGTTTTGAATACAGCCCTGAATTGTAGAGTTGTCAAGATCTGTTGGTTTTGGTGAAGATCGGTTAAGGGAAAGGGGTAGTTTACCAGCAACGTTTTATGTTTTAACAATGGTAATTTTTTCTATGACGAACGATAACTGCCGTAAATTCTAACAAAATCAACTAATTTTTTGTATACCTTTTTGAATTATACAGAAATCAAGGTATATTGATTTTGTTGAAGATCGGTTAACAGAAAGAGGTAGTTTATCTGCAACGTTTTATTTTTAACAAGGGTAATTTTTTTATGACGAACGATAACTGCCGTAAATTCAAAGAGAATCAAATAATATTTTGCATACAGCCCTGAATTGCAGAGTTCTCAAGACCTATTGTTTTTGGTGAAGATCGGTTAAGGGAATGGGGTAGTTTACCTGCAACGTTTTATATTTTAATAAGGGTATTTTCTATGGCAAACGATAAGAGCCGCAAATTCGAAAAGAATCAAATAATTTTTTGCATACAGCCCTGATTTGTAGAGTACTAAAGACTTATTGTTTTTGGTGAAGATCGGTGAAGGAAAATGGGTAGTTTACCTGCAACGTTTTTCGTATCAAGGGTAATTTTTTTTAATGGCAAACAATAACAGCCTTAAATTCAAACAAAATCAAATAATGTTTTGGATACACCCCTGAATTGTAGAGTTCTCAAGATCTGTTGGTTTTGGTGAAGATAGGTTAAGGGAAAGGGGTAGTTTACCTGCAACGTTTTATGTTTTAACAAGTGTAATTTTTTCTATGACGAACGATAACTGCCGTAAATTTAAACAAAATCAACTACTTTTTTGTATACCTTTTTGAATTATACAGAAATCAAGGTATATTGATTTTGTTGAAGATCGGTCAACGGAAAGGGGTAGTTTATCTGCAACGTTTTATTTTTAACAAGGGTAATTTTTTTATGACGAACGATAACTGCCGTAAATTCAAAGAGAATCAAATAATGTTTTGAATACAGCCCTGAATTGTAGAGTTGTCAAGATCTGTTGGTTTTGGTGAAGATCGGTTGTTCACTTCACTTCACTTCAGATCGGCTAAACTCCTTCCCGGGCTGTTTAGCCGTAGTCCAATGTTTCCTGCAAAACCAGATGTTTCGGCAATGCCATCGACTGCCATCATCAGTGAAAATCGAGTGCGAAAACGTGAGGTGGTATACGTTAGTGACCACAGTACTGTGGTTAAGGATGTAGCAATAAGTGGAAAGAAGTAGTTTCTATGGAAACATTTCATTTCGTAAATGATTTTAAATATAAATCTTAGAACATGGAAGTCATGTATGGTTCGCCATAGCGATATTTTGTTCAGCCGTAGGACAGGTATTACCACATACTTGGTGGTCTCTGCTTTAAGAATCTTTCTTAGTTACGAATAGTTATTTCCAGCAGCTGGCAAATGGTCATGAAGACAACTAATGTAAAAACACTACGACCACAGTCTCTTTACAAGCTGAATAACTTGGTTAAGTACAAAGGGGTGGACAGTGTTTCCCCTGGGAAGGCGATTCGCTAAGTAATGGGCGGTCAGATTCTAATGATGATAAAAACTCATAATTTTTATAAATTGATTTCAATTATAATTTCATAACTTGATCTAAGTTACTTTCTTTTATTATATCTTATGTAAATTATATTTTATGTATTATTTGTAATCTACTAGGAGGAAAAAGCTGAGTACTCAGAGGCGTCGTCTGTATTTAGGATCTGTTGAAGTTTCTGGGTTTCCTTTTAAACATACAATAAATTAAACAAAATCCACCGCTTTAGTTGAATTAATTTTAACTAAATTTGAGTTAATAATTAAAAAATAATTATAATTTAAGATTTAATAAAACAGCCTTCTTGAAAGGGGTTTTATAATTTTTGCACAAAACAGTGAGTTACTATCGGTGCAAATTCAAAATGGAATAAAATATTAATTTGCATTATTTTGCCTCATTTATATTTTTTACGGGTTATGGTTTTAAATCCAAAAACAGTATAGCTGCAACGTAAGTTTGATTTTTAGTTAACAAATTATCAAATTAATTTAGTTTGAATCAACTTATCAAACGGATTTGATAATCATTATTATGCAGATTAAAGTTGTTAGTGTTTTGGAAAACATGGGAAAATTTTTACTAATAACTAAATGTAACGTGTACTTGTAACTGAGAGTCAAATACATTTATACATACATTAGACATCAACCGTGGTGAACAGTTTTATACGCGCATAAAATGGTATTGTAATTTTCCTTCTTGACGTATGTTACGTTACCAAAGCCTGCTTTAGTTTACACTGATGCTTGTGATTTATCGTGTGCTGTAGTCAAGTGGCAGCTTTCTTGCTTTATTTTTTGTCGTTATTATTTTTTCGTGTATAACTTTCTCTAATTTTTTTAAAAATTATTTTCTTCTATTGCATTTATGAGGTTGTGAATTACTATTTTACGATAATGATTTGTTTGGTAACTGTGAATTGTAATTTATGTTAATTGGAATCAGGTTTCACTGGTAACCACATTATAATACTCATTATTTCTACAGTTCACGCTTATCAAATTGCTCATTTTTGAGTAGATTTAACGGAATTTTTTCCGTCTTTCTTATTACTTATACCTTACCACTCCTAAAAAATACTTTTTTTTAATATCCTGGTGTGCACAAGAAGGATATTCTAGTATTTTTTCATATTTAATTTTCTTTTCTTTCATAAATTTATGTTACAAACAAGTGTACGGTAACAAGCGTGAACATTGACGTACAACATTCTTAGCTTTATGTCTGTATGGACGTCGCAACAAAAACTTTACTTTCATTTTCGTCGGATTCTAACTTCCTGTCATTAAAATTCCTATTCAATGGCTCCGATATTATTCACAGTTATCCAGTATCAGATAATTGTTACTGAGGTTTCTGCCTTTCAAATCTAAGACCGTTTTCAGAAATACACTACATAATAACGTAAGTCAGCGGACAGCGGCTGGGGTCTTTGGTACAGGCTGTATTTTGAAGACGGCTTTAATTTGAAACCTAAAAATGACCGTAAGTGATGACATCCTGTAATGGTTATTTGATATATGAGAATCGTCAGACGAATATTTTTCTTAATATCTAATTCAATTAATTTTATGACTTTAATATATAGTTGAATGACTACGTTTTTAGTTTCTTATTTCTAATGGTGAAGATGAAATAAACAATACTGTATGTGAAACGGAATTTAGATGCGTTTCGCTAACGCGCGGCATTACAATATTTCAGACGCTAGTATAACAGTTTAGTAGGAGATGGAGTCAGAAGGAGGACACTGGCTGCTTGGCCGATTCTAAAATTAACCCGCAGACAGTCCGGCATCCGAGGCAAGCCGTGATAACCTACTGCTGTAAGGGCTCCCCTCTTTGTTGCCGTGGCATTGTACTGTACATTAACCGATCCACAAACATCAAACACGCGCGCGCGCGCGCGCGCACACACACACACACACACACACACACACAGGCCTTGAAAGGAACTCAACGAGTTAACAGTATAATTGTTAGAAAAAAAGTAAAAATAATTTTTCATTATTTAGTATTGAGTGTCGACTATGTCTAAATAGCTTACGCACGTTTACGGTCTTTTTATTCTGTTTTACAATTACGTGTATCGTCATCTTGAATTCGGAAAATTTATGTAAATGTTATATGCTTTTTATTAATCGTTTTTTTTTTGGCTTTATAGTAAATTGGATATCAAAAGAGGTATTTGAATTTAAACGCCACACTGGGCCTGCGTGTTGGGGACTCTAATATCCAGGCGCACGTTTTCTCGACGGGTATGCACCCTCGGGAATGTTTCAGATTCCCCGTATCAAATAGATAATCATTACAATCATTACCTAGTTTCGAACTCACAAATAAAGTAGGGAAGGAAAGGTAAGAAGAAACATGATTGGACCAGACAGAGGATGAAAGCATCTAATGTAAGAAGAAGAGTGGCATACTTGAAATGAGAGTTCATACACCCATAGGACGAACTGAAGATGTGAAGTCCCGCGCATGAAGACCGTGGAGGAGGAAGAGAATTTGAAGTAAGCAAATAATGATAGTATCTGGTGTAAAATTATGAGTAGCTTATTGGAAGTAGGGGTATACACATCGCATAACATGGACTGAAGACATAGAAATAACGTCATATCCTCATATGGCCGGATAAAAGAAGTCGAGGAAGACCAATGAAGGGATAGTGTAATGACACGAGGAGCTTGGCAGGGTTATCATAGGTAAGAGCCGGAGAAGATAGATAGATAAATAGATAGATGGATAGATAGATATATAGAATGATAGATGGATAGATAGATAGATAGAGGGAGGGGGAGACAGACAGACAGACATACAGAGAAAGAGAGACAGAGACAGAGACGGACAGACAGAGCGGGAGGGAAACGAGGGAATGAAAGAACTTAAAAGAGGACTCTGTTTAAAACTTGGAGTAGTGGGAATGAAAAAGGATTGTTTCCTTATTTCTTCGTTAGTTACTCTCACGGAATACAAGGTTACTTCACACAGTTGCGTTTAGAAAAACCTTGAAAATAAGAACATTCTGTTACCCTTCTGAGAAACTGTTTCGTTAGAACGCAGGAGGAGGTGTACGAAGGGATGGAGTCTGGAAATTCTGCTGACATGAACCCGAGCTATTGAGAATTGGTACCACTGACCCAATGTATTCGGAGAGTTTGTCATTTAAATTCTAGCTATTTCATTCCTCTCAAATATCTGTATTCTTTCCGATATAGTGAAGTATCCGTCAATACAGCGTAGAAATTTACTTTCCTACGCTTCAGTTTTCTTTTGTTGTTCAATTCTTGAGAACCACAGACTAAAGCGGGCATTACCACAACTTTATAGAATTTTAATTTACTTTGATAGGTACGTAAAAAGAAGCGATATTGGTGGGGGAGTGAAAGAACCCTCTGTGTATGTAAATAAATTTAAAAAACGACAGTTTACGTTTACATCTCACGATCATTGTACGTAGTAACAGACGTGCTGTACGTTATAAAGTTATGTGCTCGTGGACATCTCTGCGGCCGAATATTATAACACGTTTCGTTTTTAGTTCACTTTCTCGATGCGAACCCGCTGCCAATGAGCTGTGGCGGCCAGGTGAAGTTCTGACACTAAAAATAACAACAGACAGTTTTTATTAATTCCCGTTGGCTTATGCAGTTTCCTGATGTTTTACACCTCTGCCAAGGATACACGACGTGTGCCATATGTTCGTCAGTAACGGAAATTCCCACGAACCTTTCGGATGCGCGATCATGCATTAGACGGTATTACGTCATCAATTAAATCTAAATATCGCCTGAAAAGATGATGGATCTGTCTGGAACTCATTTTGTCGTGTGGCTTTGTACACGCGCTTGCATGGGTCTGTGTGAATGTTCATATGCGCGAGTTTTGTGGAGCGTACGAGAGGATAAGTTTTTCTGTGAACATTACAATAACTTGTTTTTCGTTAATGACGCGTCTAATAAATCATAAGTAAGTATACTGTACAATTCCCCCCTCATTGAGTCAGTCTATTTGAAATTATCAAACGCTTCTAGATAACCTAACTTTCATAAACGGTGTGTGTTTCACAGTTAACCAAAGTATCCAGATTTAACAAATATTAAGCTATATATCCTGGTGTAAATACAGGTATTCTCGTCATAGTAAGTTTTTCTTGCCGTATGATTAATCCCCGTTCATTTCGTTTATTTATAACAACAAAGATGTATACAAAATTCCCATTTTCGAGATACACGTTTTTCGCGATTATGCTCTTCAGAAAGGTTTGTTTCAGATATTGTTTTCAGTATCCTTCGTAAATAAAGATATATAGGAAATAATATTCATTAATTTATTGGTACAGTTTCTGAGATCTAAAGTTTGATATAAAAAAACATATGATAACACTTAACATATCAACTAATGTACAAAGTTTTAAGTAACATTAAAATGTCTTACTTCGGAAGACTGTTTATTCCTAGAATAACTTCATTTTCTGTCTGTAGACTTCTTACGTGAGTAGTAACCATTTACCTCCAAATTTGCACATTCAGTTACCTTAGTCTTATTCAAATTTTTGGCCATTCTTTAAAGGCATTGTTTGTGGGTGCCATTTGTGATTAGCAGAGTTAATTTTTAGTGTCAGTTAGGAAACACAATTACTGACTAATGTTTTTAGCGTCTTTATAGTAAAAACGTTCTTCAAATTTTTATTGTGAAGAATGCTCACTTTTTCTTCGTTCGAGGTTTTTGGCCATGAAGTTATTTTTACTTTCGTGTAATATGTTTTCTTTTTGATTTTAGATAAATAAGTAATAGACACGTTTATAATCGTCGAGTTTGGCACTTTGCTCGTTTCAATGAGAGCCAGAATATTCTGTACACACGACTATAAATCTTGAGTTTATACACCTTTGACGTCATTGGAGATATGAAAAGAAAAACAGCTATGAGAGTGGGCGTGTATTTATTTGTTTAGAACTAGAGGATTTTTTTAAATTCTTGAGTATTATAAAAGTCTGAATAAAAATGCTAACAGACCGTAAGCCGCAATTTAAGACTCACATGTAACCCCTTACGTATGTATCCCAGATGGCTCGACAAGTGACTGTCCGAACATTTCTTATTATTACTAATATAAACTTATATTAAACGTCGTTGCGTAAGAGTACCAATTCAAATTCAAATCCTTCTCTTTATTAATAAGTCCCATATCAGGTATCACTTTTAGTCCTATACCGAATATCGGGAGTTACTTTACAATTTTTCTAGTCTCTTTGCAGTTCCAAAACAACGGCTTTGTGGACTTTGTCCATCTTATTTATATAACGGCTGATGTTTCGATCAGAAAATTAATGAGAATATACGTAAATAGGTACTAATGAGAATATAAGGTCACTTCATATTGTCATATATTGCAGTTTTTACTTCTGAACCGGCCAACTATTTGTGATTGCCAAAGAATGAAGTGGATGGGAACAAACAATTTCCTTCGGTTTCTGGCGCCTTCATACAGAAGGGTAAGTGTGTATTACCTAGTATACTTGATCATAATAATCATCATCCACCTTAAATTTTCCACTTTATCCTCCTTAATTCTACTCATTTTATGCAGGTTTAATACAATTTTTTACAGTCCTTTTTGTATCGTCCGACTATCTTATTGAAGATGCTCGAATATAATTAATTAGAATATATTATATGATCGGCGCCCGTAGTATATTTAAAAATTCTGTGTTCTCTGAAAAATGTGTCATATTCTTTTTTACTTTTTAAATACCGCACTCAGTTCGAACTATCTATATAGCACGCTGTTTACTGGGCAACGTTTCTTCCAGTATGTTGCTTCAGTGTCAACACAAGAAAATCTAATATCAGCAATTTGGATTATATGGTCGCACACTGCTCTTATGTTTTTTCTATCTAAACAGTATTTATTGTTGTAAACCTTAATAGTGAGGGGTGTAAGACTGTCGGTAAATCTTAGAACAAAGAAACTGTCAAGTGTTCCAAATTGAAAATCAAACACATGCCGCTAGTACACATTGTTTGCTTAACTCCGGAAAGCAACTTTAGTAGGAGAAACTATAATATAACTGGAATCTTCCATCAGCGAGAATAGTCGGAGAATTTTTCATGGGAACCTACGTGTCATCAACTTTGGTTTTACACGTGTAAAATCTTGAACCCAAAATATCTATCCCTTCTTCTTCCTAACAACCAATCAACAACTACAAAACAAATGCAACTTATGCAACTTATTCATAACGTCGTTGCTTGTATTGTAAGACATATTGTAGCCCAAGTATTCAAAATTGCTGACTTGTTCCAGGGCAGTACCACCTACAACAATTTTTGCCCGTACGGGATCAGTTCCACGAAAAGCCATCACCTTGGTCTTAAGTGTGGATATTTGCAATCCAGAGTCTTTGCAGATTCGATTTAACAAATGCATACCCATCTGCAACCGTTTTCCGAGTCCGACAGATCCGCAAACAACAAAGTGTCAATTGCAGAGCGGCCAATCATAAAATGCTTCGGAAGACACATCTGCCAGTTTCGTATGACATGTATGACATCCTCAATATATAAATTAAAAATAGAAGGTGTTAATGGACACCCTTGTAGTAGTCCGCAATCGATCAGGTTCTTCTCGGTTTCCCTGCTTCAATTAAGATTTTTTTCTCTACATAAAGACTGTGTAGCTCTAATTAGGTGTTGTGGGATCCCTTTCCTTGCCATTATTAATAATAAATAATAATAATAATAATATTGCCATTATAATAAATTACTATGGCCTTTGCCATAGGGAAAGATGTAAATAAATTAGTAAATAGAAGGGTCACAGAAGGCTGGAAGGAGAGTTTCCGGGAAGAGTTAAAGAAAAAAGGATGATAAGGGTGATAAGAGTTGCAACATTATTTGATTTTTACCAACGAAAGTAAATTTTTGCATTCTCACTGAATATTTTTCCTGGAGTTTAATGCCAACTGAAACACAGAATCATGTAAATATTCGGATTCCTCTTGTTTTAAGCTATAAAGTGACATGTTGTTCGAGTTAATTTGGCCACTGTTGTCCGTTACAGGACGGCTTAACCAACAAAATGGCGTGATGGGGCAGGTTGGCGCATGCATCGTGCGCCAACCTACCCCCATCAAACACTTTTAAATGCAATTTTTTTCGTTTACCTGTATATAGGCCTTTATTTTAATAGAATTATTGTTGTTCTAAGCAATGCGTAATTACAAAAGAAAGACAGAGAGGGGTTTAACACCTCCAGATGTAATGTTGCTAGCGGCAAGGGTTGTCAAATTAACAAATAAAAGCATAAGAAGTGTAGCAAGAGAGTACAAAATACCAGATAGAACGCCTACGAGATTTTGCGCTACAGTTTCACAGAGAGAAATGGCCCCTACTAACAACAAATCTCGGCTACATTCCTAAGCGAAAGGTAGGCTAAACTATGGCTTCTATATTAACGCAGGCAATTATTGTTTTAACTTTATTGTGCAGAATAAAGTGTTTTTTCTAAAAGTTTAGATTTTTTCTAAAGTGTTGTGTTTTTTAGTTATTTGTTATATACAAGCTTAGAATTATGAAAATATAATGTGGACCCAGTTATATTTATTAGTTACCTAATGAAAGCTGCCGATATATATTATGGACTCTTTCCCAGAGAAGGCAGAAAGCTTGCATTAGATTACGCTATAAAACTGAATTTGAGGATTCCAGAATCATGGGTAGACCAAAAGATCGCGGGTGCGGATTGGTTCTCTTCTTATATGAAACATCATACTAGATTATCAATCCGGACTCCTAGACCCACTAGCCTTGCGAGAGCATCTGCTTTCACAAAACCAACGTAGAATTGTTCTTTAAAAACTTGAAAACTGTTATGGATCGGCTTAAACTTAGTGCGGTTGACATCTGGAACGTAGATGAGACCAGAGTCACTACCGTTCACAAACCCGACGGTGGTTTTGTGTTCCCCCCTTTTTAGTGTTTCCAAGAGTTTATTATAAAGATCACTTTGTTACAAACGGCCCTCTTGGAATTACTGAAGGAGCGAATTCAAGTGATGGATGACAGACCCTCTTTTCTACAATTTTTTTAATATTCTGTCAAAAGTACTCGGTATTTCAAGGAAAATCCTATCATCTTGTTACAGTATAACCATGACTCCTACCTGTCCATTGCAAATTTGGACTTTTGTAAGGACAATGGTATTACGGTCGTGCCGTTTCCCCCAGACTACAGCCACAAGCTCTAGCCGCTAGATAAAAGTATGGGCCTCTGAAAAAGTAGTGAACAGCGTCTGATTCTTGGATAGTAAACAATCCAGGGAAACAATGAGAATTTACTACATCCCTTCCATTCTGCGGGACTCTCTGCCAATTGCTACTATTCTGAACAACATCATCAATGGTTAGACTTTTGAGTTCTTTGTTCTAGATTCGACCAAATATACTGTTACTCACCGTCTATGGCCTTTCCGTGATGTTGTTATTTCGTAGTTTACATGTTTCGAGGCACTTGCCTCATCATCAGAACTTTATAAAAACTAATATATGTCATCAATGATGACATGTGTCAAAATACTAAAACACAATACGGCATTAAACTATGTACAGAACTTGCTTTAAAAATGAGCACGTCAATGTTAGGTGTGCCTTCAAGACAACACGCGCCGTACTGACGAAATCTAAGTTTTATCTCGACCATATCGCATAGCGGTATCGTACAGTATATTTGATTTATATTGTAATTGGTCGTTCAACACGTGTGGCTTGGTACTGGCGTCGTTATATGCTTTATAAATATCATATTCTTCAAGGGCGTTCAAATAACGCCCTTTATTGCAGAAATGAAGGGGTATTAGATTCGAGCTAAAATCCGTGTAACTGTGATTATTGTCTATAAGGTGCCTGGCGAAATTTGACTTGATGTTGTCAAAGTTGTAAACTCGTGTAGGGGGTCTATGTTCAGAAAATCTTTTCAAAAAACCTCGACCCGTCTGGCCCACATAAAAAGCCTCACAGTCGTTGCAGACTAGCTTATAAACTCCTGTTTTATTTTCAAGACTGGTATGTTCACGGCTGCGGAGATTATTTAAGATGTTATTACTGGTCTTATAGGAAACAA
This sequence comes from Magicicada septendecula, assembly GCA_034769895.1. Lineage (NCBI taxonomy): Eukaryota > Metazoa > Arthropoda > Insecta > Hemiptera > Cicadidae > Magicicada > Magicicada septendecula. Next base: position 228,098,999 of record CM068369.1, read on the forward strand.
CTATGTTGTTGACTTTATTAATGGTTGACTTAAAAATTCCTGGCATGAAATGCGTATAAGGTGCCGGCAATGTACTTGCGTGCCTTTGTTTCGAGGTTCTCATTTCTATTATTTATATCTTTAGTTTTATTTTTAATAGCGTTACTCTTCTTTTTCTTTTGTTTTTTAAAATATTATCTATTATTTTTTCGTTGTACCCGTTGTTAAACGCAATGACTTTAATGGTGTTTAATTCTTCAATGTAATCCTCTATGGCAAGGGGTATAGACAATAGGCGATGTATCATGCTATGGAATGCAGCTAATTTCTGTGAAATGGGGTGGAACGATGAGGCATGTATGACAGCGTCAGTCATTGTGGGCTTCCTAAATATATTAAAACAAAGTTTTTTAGTAACAAAGTCCTTAGTTACTGTCAAATCCAGAAAATGTAATTGACCTTTAACTTCATTCTCCAAAGTAAACTGTATTTTGTTATTAATGCCATTCAAGTAATTGTGGAGATTGTCAATTTGACGATTTGTGCCTTTATACACCATAAAAGTGTCGTCGGCATATCTACCATAGAACACCACATTGTAATTATGTGTAGGGTTTGCAAACAAGAAAGAATTTTCAAAGTAATTTGAGTACATCTCCGCGAGAATACTAGAGAGTGGGGAACCCATTGCCAACCCCTCCAGCTGTCTGAAAAACTGTTTGTTATGTGTGAAATAATTCTGGTCCAAAATCACTCCCAACAATTCTAATATTTCATTTATGCAATTAGCATCCAGTTTATTGGTGTTAACAAGGTTAGTTCTTAAAAGGCGTAAGGTTTCACTCACCGGTACATTTGTATACAAGTTCACAATGTCAAAAGAAATAAGTTTATAGTGGGGTTCAATCGTCAGGTCTTTCACTTTTTCAACGAAATCACAACTATTAATCAAACGTCGATTATTATTCAAATGTAAATTGTGTTTTAATATACTCACTAATTTTCTAGCTGCTTTGTAACCGGGTACAGTGGTAAAATTTACTAGTGGTCTAATAGGAATCCCCTCCTTGTGAAGCTTTGGCAGACCTGATACAACAGGCGCTTTAGAATTAATTGGTTTTAAAGATCGTCTAGTACGTTCATCAAAGAGATGTGTACACATATTTAAGCTACGATTAAGACGTTTTACATATAAATCCGTGGGGTCAGAGGTTAGTAGGGTGATATTATTATTTGCAATGAAATCGCGTATTTTATCGTCATAATCATTCTTATTTATAATAACCAGGGTGTTACCCTTATCCGCCTTAGTGACAAGGGCTTGATCGTCAGATAGTTTTTTCTTTAATGTTTTTAAAATCCTACGTTCGGCATTATAATTGGTCATAGAAGGAATAGGAGAACGTACGTTATTAAGTTGGTTACGTATAATTTTGTTAAATTTGTTATTTATTATGAACATAATAATCTTCATCTTGTTCTTTTTGTTCATTAATTGCTTTAATCACAGTTTCGGCACTCTCTCTCCTATGGCGCTACAGCCCAAGTCGGGCCCTGGCCTCCACCAATCTCCGCCTCCAATCCACTCTATCCACTGCAACCCTCCTCCAGTTTCTTATAGTTTCGGCACTAGCAACTTCATTTAGAATGTGCCTTGTGTTGAAGTTCGGCTTATGTAATGGGAGATTGTATTTTAATCCTTTATTTAAAAGATTTTCTTCATCAGTATTTAATTCAATCGAAGTCAAATTACATAGTCGTGTATGGAATACGTATTTACAACTAGTATTACTGGTTTTAGGTATTTGATCGTCTATTAACCTTTGCAACTTGTTAAGCTGCGTCGTACGCATATTGTAAACAACTATTTCTATCGTACTGTTTATAAATTCCAGATAATGATCTAGCGCAGCTGGATGTACGTTATTAAGTAGTTGTAAGTGTGCTCCATACTATTTAGAATTAAGAAGTGATTTTTTAATATATATATATTTGTTCACACGTGTTGAACGACCAATTACAATATAAATCAAATATACTGTACGATACCGCTATGCGATATGGTCGAGATAAAACTTAGATTTCGTCAGTACGGCGCGTGTTGTCTTGCAAGGCACACCTAACATTAACGTGCTCATTTTTAAAGCAAGTTCTGTACATAGTTTAATGCCGTATTGTGTTTTAGTATTTTGACACATGTCATCATTGATGACATACATTAGTTTTTATAAAGTTCTGATGATGAGGCAAGTGCCTCGAAACATGTAAACTACGAAATAACAACATCACGGAAAGGACATAGACGGTGAGTAACAGTATATTTGGTTAACAAACACGTGGCTTGCGACTACAATAGGAGTTATTCCATTTAAATCTAGATTCGAACTTACACAGAATCATTTCAAATTGTTTATGTTACTCTATCTAATATTAAGCGTTAGATTGTGATTGTTTAGTTTAACTACTACTTTACTTCAACTACAATGTGGTTACCGTAGATTTGTCAACAAAAATTAAAATTACAGGTTCTGAAAATAATAAGTTACCTACATGTTATTTATGCCTAATATTTTTATCATTTTATTATGCTGTAGGCTATTTTAGTTCCTTAATCTATTTCAAAGATTTTTAGTTAATTAATTTTAGTGATAAACTTAATTTGGACTTTACGATACTGTCGTAGGTTCCTAAGAACCCGAATTTACAGACTGAAAAACGTATAGACTGATGTCAAACTCATATAATAAATTTAAAAACATTAATTTTGTTTTGTATAACGTATTGTATAAGTTAAAATTAAACAGCTTGTTCAAAAATCATTGTAAATTATTTATATTCCTAAATAAATAGTGTACGCCAACCTACCCCATGTAGTGCGCCAACCTTCCCCCGATATTGGGGCAGGTTGGCGCAATTGCAGGGGCAGTTAATTTATTTTTTATCAAGAAAACTATAAAAATATAACGTAAAATAAAAATATACAGATGCACAGAAGATATCAGTAGATGTTATTACTATTTGTGTTGTCCATATCTCGTTTTATTTTCTTCATAAAAAATTCAAATGTAAAAAGTGCGCCAACCATCCCCGGTCTCCCCTATTGAATAACTGAACACAGTTAATCTTGATAAAAAGAATTACGGACACTGAAAAATCACATTTGACATTGAGTGGAAATAGATCGTAATTTATTGCAAGTGACGTACGAAAAATATTGGAATGCCACGATCGCTTGAATAGGATGAAGGAAAACAGATAGCCACACGTGCACACACACATATATGCGTGCATATATTTTTAATAAATATGGCGCAGACGTTGACAGGCCAGTAACATTACGTACGACTTTCAGTCACACTCTACTACGGTCATGACCACGCGTATCGGTATCCTGTGGAGGACAGAGTATGCTACCGACACTTCTGGCTTTAGGGCTCGAGAAGTATGCTCGCATTAGAGCTTTTAAGGACGGAAACAAAGTCACGAGGGAAATCAAATCAAGAATACTTCACTCGGATGAGAAAGAGCGAAAGATAGAGACAGACAGACAGACAGACAGAGATAGTGGGAGCTAATACACACAAGTACATGGATACAGAACTAATGTTAAAGTTAAATGGCTCTTAGTGTATTGATAGTGTTATTTAATATTAGCTTATAATACCAACAATAATGTTAAATATAGTCAGAAAATAAACTTTTGAACATGATAGTCACTACAGTTGAAAACATCTTAAAACAGGAATGCGATGCTGGGCCTGTTTGCTTGCGGCGCGGTGTTCATTTGCTTATAATAAAACATGGGTAATTTTTACCATTTTACAAAACAAATGTTCGTTGCCATGGAGTGTTATAATCTTGGTTTTGTTTTTTGACAAATGTTTTCAAACGTTTTACGAAGCAATGAACCTTTATTATAATAAAATAAAGTAACGAGGAAAATGAGATTAGTACATTCAGTATATCACATAATAATGAGCCTCAGGTCAGTGTTGGACTGGAAGTACTTCAAGTCGAATAGAGAATTTCAGTGTCATGACTGAAAAGAACCCAAAGTTTACTATTAACCATGAACGGAAACTAGTGTTGCGACAAATAACACATAAGCTAACTAAAGTTTTACGATTGTTATTTTTTCTGTCTTTTTTATTTCATGGTAAATCGTTTTTTAATGTAACGCTCCTGATTTCTTGAAAGACTGTTTGGCTCATGGAGTATTTCTAATTAGGGGTACTGAGCCCAGAGAAAGACGAACTACATTTGTGCTTACGGTTCATTACAAATTATTTCTTCTCTTACTACAGTTTGCACGCGAGACGTGGTTTGCAATCGCTCTTTATCAGCAATGCCAAATGAGCAATTTAGCAACGCGGAGGTGCAAATGACGTAATCGGTCAAACGTATTGCCAATTCAAAACAATTTGTTGTTTGTTGCTTGTTATCAGTTAACAGTACAGCCGTTGTTGCTACTCTTTGTACGTGAAGTATGTAAGAAATCGATATACTTGGTGTTAGTAAGAAGAATGATCCGTCACGTTAGGACCAAAAAGGTTATGTTGAGCTTCGGTCCGAGTGGACCAAATAAAAATGTGTTGAATGTCGGCACGTGTGCTCTAAGATTTTTTCCATCAGAAAGAATGAAGCTTGGTGTGTTATCGCCAGGATGCAGAATGATAAAGATAGTGGACTGTATTAATACATTTATTAAGTTTCCTTTTTTTACACTCAACTCATAGTACTAAGATTGGCTAATTCTGAAGATTAATTTTGAAGAAACCGATTCGTAAATGAAGCTACATTTTGATGAGGCACAAATGTGTGCACTCAGCTACATTGAAAAACGTTGAGGCCTAAGGCCTAAATAATTGTCGCGACAACAAGAAAATGAAAAGGACAGAATCAGGCAGCAAACGTAATAACGTCCGCTGCCAGCCGAGGCTCGTAGCACTGTATCGTTGTAAAAACATGATAAGAAAGATTTGAAAGCGTACAGATTAGCCAACCTATGAATGCGAAAATTACCACACTACTGTCCATAACTGCCCGCAAAAAATCAAAAGATTTTTTAATACATTTTAATAACTTATTGTAGAAAAATACAGAGTTCTTAATAATAAAGGTTAATCTCAGTAGGCTGCATTGAACTTTGAGTTGTAATCTTAGATAACAGTTATGACATTAACTGCTTAGCGAAAAGCTTGAGTGATCATAAGAGTTAAGCAGGCCAAGGTTGGCGTGCAACTTGATTTGAGCATGAGTATATATGCAAAAGTTAGCAATGTATTGCCAATATATATTGTATGTATACAATATTGAACGATATAAGACATGAAAATACATAATTTGACAATGTTTAATGATGAATAATCGGTGACTCATCACATGATGTGCCCGAAAAATTGTAACATTTATGCAAGTCATAGTGGTTAGCTTGAACCAGTTAAGGCCAGTAGACCTATACAAGTAGTATTAAATACAATGAACAAACAAAATTATTATAAAATTATACATGTAAAGACATAAATTTAGCATGACGCCATATAGTTTGAACGATGCATGCTATCCTGAAGTTTCAGGAATATACAATAAATTGTTATGTGAAAACAAGCTATACATAGTTGACTGATTGCAAGCACAAATTGTAATGACATGTATGTCATAATTAAAGCATGAATAATAATTGTGCAATGCGTGATCACAAAATGCAAAATACAATATAAAAATAAAAATATAGGCGTGGCGTGGTTATAGACAGTAGATGGGAAAAACAATGTGTTTTACATAAATACAAGTTATATAATAAATACAATAGAAATCAGTTTAGTTAATTACAAATATGAATAAGGCACAATAGCATAAGTGACAAGTACAACAATGTGGTTATACAAATGTAATACATGAGTTGAACAATTGCGAGAAATACATTCATAGAATAATAAATATCACACATATTGACAAATGTGCAAGAAAATGCATACATGGTTTGTATAACTGCAGACCATGCGAATATTATGTAACAAATTTTTATATAAAACAATACCACCAATGACATGACACCTACCCAATACCAATATCAAAATGTAAATGTGTAGGACATAGTATGCCCCATAAATTATTAACATATAAATACAAAAATAGCAAAGTATACCACCATGAAACTATGATAAGTATAGACATAATAGCACAGTGCATGGTTGTGAAATTACAAGTCACATGCAAATTTAGTATAAAAACACGCAATGATGCAAATTAACATTAAAATGTTGTGATGATACATATCACAATTAAGTTGACCAAATGGTCATACAATAAAGTAACGAAAGCCAGTGACCAAGTAAAATAGCATTGTGCTAAATAATTATAGTAACCTTGTGTCTAAGTCTCGTCCCGCGCTGGCAACAAACATAGCTTATGAACTGGTCTCCGTAAAATACCAGTAGGCGTGCGAATGTCTACAACTCTAATTAAGTTGTCTGGGCCGGGAAATGTGGCGGTAATTACACCAAATTTCCATGCTAATGGAGGTAAGTTATCCTCAATCAGTAAAACCAGGTCACCAATGGAAACATTATCCTTGGCGAATTTCCATTTGTGACGTTGTTGTAATTGATGTAAATAATCGTGAGACCAAGCCTTCCAAATGACTTGGACAAACTTCTGGAGAAGTTGTCAACGTCCAAGACGAGAGATGGGAACGTGAGATAAGTCTGGGTCAGGTATCGCCGTTAATATCGCCGCAAATCAAAAAATGACCAGGTGTAAGTGGCACCGGGTCATTTACATCCGATGAAATGGCAAATAATGGGCGTGAGTTTAGACATGCCTCTATCTGAGACAAAACTGTCGTAAACTCCTCGAAAGTGAGTATAGACTTGCCTACCACGCGGTGCAAATGATACTTTAAACTCTTTATACCGCTCTCCCAAAGACCTGCAAAATGGGGTGACGAGGGCGGAATAAATGACCATGAAATACCCTGACAGGTCGTAAAGGATTTGATTGGTGAGGTAGCATCCTTATTATGCCAAAGATTGTAAAGGTCATGTAAAACATTGCGGCCTTCCTAAAGTTCGTGCCATTATCAGAATATAACCGGCTGGGTATGCCCCTACGGGACATAAACCGACGTAAGGCAGCTATCAACGCGTTGGCTGTAAGTCGGAAACCAATTCCAAATGAATGGCCCTGGTTGCTAAGCAGATGAACAAAGACACGTACGATTTGGACAGAGACCTAGATTTCTGCCCGCCATGACGAATCATGAAGGGACCACCATAATCAACTGCGCAGAATAGAAACGGCCGCGAAGGAGTGACTCTAGGAGATGGTAGAATACCAAGCCTCTGAACCTGTTGTTTGGCACTAACCCTGAGGCACTTGACGCATCTACGAATGATGGAGCGAATGACTATCTTGGCGTTAATAATCCACCAACGTTGACGAAGTGAGTGATGCACGAGTTGAGCACCAGCATGAAGTAGACGAATGTGTTCTCGTTCAATAATAAGGCGAGTAATATGAGCCGATGGATGCAAGACAATAGGATGCTTATTGTCATAAGGTAGTTGCGACTGCTGTAAGCGCCCGCCGACGCGTATTACGCCAGACTCATCAAGAAACGGGTCCAGAGAAGACAACTTACTCCTAATAGAGACAGAAGACCCATTACGAAGACAATTAATCTCGGCAGCGAAGTGGATCGACTGAGATTGTTTTATGAAGAAATTAAGAGTGTAATGAATTTCAACGGGGTAAGAGCGCCCGAAATTTTCTCAGCACTGGAGAGTCTAATATTTTTGATGAATCGAAAGCAGTAAGCGTATACGCGTGTCAGACGGTGCAACGAAGAAAAGTCCCTTGAAAGATCAATAGCCAGGGTAGACATTAGAGAAAGGTACTTACTTACTTACTAGCCAACGCCCACCCTTGGCTGTTGGGCCATTAGGCGGCGAGCTGACCAGTAGAGACGTGAGAGCCTTGCCGTACCATCTTCGTCTTGGACTTCCGTGTCTGAGATCAAGGCTAGACATGCAATTAGGTGATCCGCATTCATGGAAGCGTATCCACAGAGAACACATTCAGGAGACGACAACACGCCAATGCGGTGCAGGTGGGAGGCCAGGTAGTCATGACCGGTTGTAGTTCTAAAAAGAGCAACACTAGTTGCTCGGGGTAGAGTTCTGTTGATGGGGCCGTCCGTAACCAATGTTGCCCATCTTTTTCCCACACAGGCTCTTAATTGTTTTTCTTTTAGCCATAGGCTTATTGAGGAATTTATTCGTGCTTTCGCAGATGCATATGAGCTGGGGGTCTCCGGCTGAGGTAGTGCTGCGCCCATTTTGGCGAGGATGTCGGCTTTTTCATTTCCCATGATGTTGACATGGCTGGGTATTAGAGAAAGGTTGGGGGTTTGTTTCTCCTCCGCAATGAATTCAGAAGACGACAGATTAGAAGGTAAAAAGGGTGGAAAAAGATTGGACTCGGAAGATTGAGACAAACAGGCGGGACCATGCCACCAAAGCGAACAATCGCGCAAAACGTCGGTGTGACATCCCCTAGAAATAATATCAGCAGGATTATGTCGGGAATTGATGTGATGCCATGTGTAGGCTTGCGTAAGACGCTGAATCTCGGCAACACGATTAGCGACGTAGGTTTTCCACCTCGAAGACTGGGCATGAATCCAGTAAAGGGACACCATAGAGTCAGAATATAGATGAACACTATTAATAAAGGAACGAAGAGCAGGGACGACCTTGAATACGAGTTGCGATAACAACAAGCAAGCGCAGAGTTCAATGCGAGGTAATGACACCTGTCGTAGGGGGGGCCACGCGATATTTAGAACACAGAAGGTGACAAGAGGCCGATGAATCTTGATAAATGACTCTAATGTAAACACAACATCCATAACCCTTTTCAGAAGCATCCGAAAACCCATGTAATTCAACTATCCTTGCCTTAGACTTGCAACGAATAGAACGTGGGACAATAATTTTACTGATCAGACATAATTTATCGCATAATGAATGCCAATGCAAGCGTAATTGCCCGGAGATTGGCTCATCCCAACCGAGATTGCACAGCCAGAGTTGCTGCATAAACTGTTTGTACAGGAAAACAATGGGACCGACGAGTCCGAGTGGATCGTATATGCCTGCGATAATCGATAGGATTTTCCTCTTGGAGATGCTTGATTCAACGGGGAATGATTTGATGTCAAACAAAAATGAATCGGTAGTGTTATTCCAGAGAATGCCCAAGGTACGCACATTACCCTGTTTGTTTAAAGGGTGTGATAAATTGTCATGATTTGCGACCACCTGGGGTTCATTTGATGCCCATTTATGCAGCGTGAGACCGTATTGACTCAACAACGTACCTAAGTCAGAGTTCAACTTGGTCAGATCAGAAATGGTGTCTGCACCGGTTAGCAAATCGTCGACATAGAAATCATTGGTTATAGCTGACGCTGCGTCAGGAAAAGAAGCTTCATGATCCTTACCAATTTGATTAAGACAGCGAGTAGCCAAAAACGAAGCACTAGCAGTGCCGTAGGTTACAGTTCGCAATACAAAGTGTTTAAACTGTTCGAAGGGAGAGTCACGCCACAGAATACGTTGATAATGACAATCCTTCTCAGCGACCAGAATTTGTCGATACATCTTCTCGATGTCGGCGATGAGAACATAGTTATGCATACGAAATCGCAAAAGAATAGAAAAAAGGACTTGTTGGACGTTCGGGCCTACCAACAAGATGTCATTGAGAGAAAGGCCATTGGTAGTTTTGGACGAACCGTCAAAAACGACGCGAAGTTTTGTCGTAGAACTAGAATGCTTAAAGACGGCATGGTGTGGCAGATAGTAGGTATTTGAAACCCCAAAATTGATAGAGCAATCGTCGATAAGCGTCATGTTGCCAAGATCCTTATACTCGTGAATAAAGTTTGCGTATTCGCGCGCAAGCTTAGAATCACGCATGAACCGGCGTTCTAAACTCAAGAATCTTGCTTCAGCGCTGGCATAGGACTCACCCAACTGGGGATGGTCAGACTTAAATGGTAGCGAAACAACGAACCTACCCTCTTGATTGCGATTAGTAGACCTAACGAAATGCTCGTCACAAGCTGACTCGTTATTAATAGGTGCATTATCAGGGATAGTTTCGGTCTCCCAAAATTTTTCGAGAGACTCCAAAATTTGACCGTCGTTGTTCCTAGCTAGGAACGAAACAGCAGGACCCTTATAACGGCAGCGTTTGGGCAGATTGCCTGCAAGAATGTAGCCTAACTTTGTTTCCTGTATAATAGGAAGATGAGAACCGCGTACGTATTTGTTAGCTAAGATTAAATCTAGGTAGAATTGCGCTCCTAAAAGTATGTCGATGTCAGCTGATATGTTGAAATTTGGATCAGCAAGGAAAACGTTATCTGGAATGTTAAATTGATTTATGTCAAAAGATTGTGCTGGCAGTTTATGGGTTAATGCAGATAAGACAGCACATTTTGCCTCGAAGCTAAATCTTTGATAGCGGGAAATAATGCGTATAGACGCAAGATTAGTGGCACAACACGCGGTATTATTTATACCTGTAATCGGTATGTTAGATTTAGTCAAGTTAAGCCGTAATTCCTTGGCAAATGATTCCGTACAAAAATTTATTTGTGAACCCGCATCCAAAAGAACTCTTGCGAGTTGTGACAACAGCCTGGTCAGTGACAAACACAATTGCTGTTGATAAAAGAATATTATTTGTGGATTGTAATTTGAGTGAACAATAATTACTGCTGCTGGCAGAAGCTGGCTTCGACACATTGTTTATGTGCAACAATGTATGGTGTCGTTTTGAGCAGATCTTACATGATTGTTTAATCTTACAATTAGATGAGAAATGATCTGGTCTTAGACAATTGGTACAGCATTTATGATTTAATATAAATTGTCCTCGTTCTGATGTGCTTAGTGCACGAAATTTATCACATATGTAAATTGGATGATTGGATTTACAGCATAAGCATGAATAATTATTTGACGCTGAGTGATAACTTTTAAATGCAGTGCTGCCAGCAGCGTTTCGTGATTTATGTTTGTCAGATTTATTATTGAATCTTAAACTTAGCTTGTTGAGTTGCTGTCCGGCATCGATAGGCAGTGTATTTTCTAACAACTGTCTACGTGCGTTTAAAAACTGAGTAAAACCTTGAAAGTTAGGAAGATTATCGGGGTCTATAGACTCCTTCCATAATTTAAACGTAGTATGGTCGAGTTTTGCTGACAATAATTGTACAGTGATAAGCTCGAATGAATCCACTGACAGTTGCATGGCCGCCAGTGAATTAACGGAAGACGTTATCGTATTTATGAATTCTGCCAAACTTTGGACAGAGTCTTTAATTGTTGACTTTACTTCAAGTAAATTTTGAATATAGTACTTAGCTAGTATGAATTTGTTGTCATATCTAGCGGACAGCAAACTCAACGCTATCGAGTAGTTTTCGTTACAAATAGGTAATGACTTAATTAAATCTAGCGGCTCATTTTTCAGAGACGAATACAAATAGTGTAATTTCTGCACTGACGTTAGATCAGATCTGGCATGCACCAAGTCCAAAAATATTGAGTAGAAATGCTGCCATTCTAAGATATTGGCTGTGAAGCAGGGCAAACTTATCGGTTTTAGTTGCGTATTGCTTGTCAATACGGGAGATACAGTCTGAACGTTAAAGGTTTCTATAAGTTGTAAGATATTAGCTTCTGTCGAATATAACAGCTCTTCGACCTCAACTCGGTCTTCTTGAGCAGCGTTTATGTCTTTAGAAATAAGCTCAATTTCGGACTGTACCTCATCGTATTTTGTTGCCAAGCTTTTTAGACTTTCAAGTCTGACTGTTAAGAAATGTTTGGTATTAGTGTTCTTGTCAAAGTTACTGATAGCCGAATTAATACGCACTATGGCAGACTTTAAGCCGCCTCTCTTTCTGACCAACACTTTGAGGCCTTCTTCAGCCATTGTACGCACCTGATAATGATGTTAATGATGTGGTACCTGGTATGCGATGTCCTGAAGCGTCGAGGCCGTGGAGAAGATGCCAACACACAGACCGGAGAGATGACTGCTTACACTGGAGTACTGACGCTAGCACATGGATGGTCTTGCAGTGATGTCGTCAGGAGGCTCAAAGGCGACGAAAGAAATGCTGGTTAAGTCACGACACGGTCGGATCAGCGAATATACTGAGTCGCCCGTGATGGCCAGAAATTGGGGCAGAAAAATAATGAAAAGGTGAATGACGAATCCAGGCACGGAGCGACCAAAAAAATGTTAGTAAGAAGAATGATCCGTCACGTTAGGAACAAAAAGGTTATGTTGAGCTTCGGTCCGAGTGGACCAAATAAAAATGTGTTGAATGTCGGCACGTGTGCTCTAAGATTTTTTCCATCAGAAAGAATGAAGCTTGGTGTGTTATCGCCAGGATGCAGAATGATAAAGATAGTGGACTGTATTAATACATTTATTAAGTTTCCTTTTTTTACACTCAACTCATAGTACTAAGATTGGCTAATTCTGAAGATTAATTTTGAAGAAACCGATTCGTAAATGAAGCTACATTTTGATGAGGCACAAATGTGTGCACTCAGCTACATTGAAAAACGTTGAGGCCTAAGGCCTAAATAATTGTCGCGACAACAAGAAAATGAAAAGGACAGAATCAGGCAGCAAACGTAATAACGTCCGCTGCCAGCCGAGGCTCGTAGCACTGTATCGTTGTAAAAACATCATAAGAACGATTTGAAAGCGTACAGATTAGCCAACCTATGAATGCGAAAATTACCACACTACTGTCCACTTGGGAAGAATTGTATGGTTAACATGATTTTTTACTGCCCTTCGTGTAATCATATTTAATGCTGCAGTCTTTTGGCAGGCCTACAGTATCTTCTAAAGTAATTTAAGGTTGCATAATGAAACATAGGAGATGGGATAAACTAAAAATTAAAAATAACAGCAAGGCTCAACAGGCTTTTAATTATATTACAGTCGAATTCGAGAATAAGTGGATGAATGAAAGTGACATTAAAAGAAAAGAAAATTAGAAGTGTTTAAAGAATAACAGAGAGTAATAAAGAGTAACATAAGCATCAGGAGCCTGTTTTGGGAAAGACTATACGATACCACACAAGTCGTGGGTAACTGAAGATATCAACAACATGATGAAGGAACGGTGGAAGTGTAAGATATCAGGCGATCAAATCTGCTATAGGAAATACAGAAACACGATAAACAGAGCAACTAAGTAAGCAAGAGAAGACTGGCTAGAAAAATAATGATGTATGAAAATAGAAAAACATAGAACGTGTCTACACGGACATAAAAAGACAATTCAGCAGGATGAAAACTAAGATGCATGCAACTAAGCATACAAGATATACTTGGAAAAGCGATAAATGATGAGAAAGGAATTTTAAAACAATGGAAAGAATATATAGAACGGATAAGATTTACGTAAAAACATTCTGTGAAGTGTGAACAGTGTTGAAGACGACGTGATCGGGCCACCCATTTTGAGAGAGTAATTCGATAGGGCACTTAAAGGACTGAAAGACCACAAAGCTCCAGGACCTGATATTATCCATGGGGAAATTTTAAAGTCACTTGGATTAAAAACCTAAGATACGTTGACTGGTATGATAAATGAGATGTACACAAAAAGAGAAATAACCTGGACTTCGAACTATCTCGCATGATATACCCTAAGTTCGGCATCGCACAGAAATGTGAAGAGTATTGAACTCTGACCCTGGTATCACATGCATCGTAGATACTAATTAGAATATCATTGAATGGAAGAGAAAATTGATGAGAACTTACAAGAAGATCAATTTGGTTTTCGGAGAAATCGGGGAACACGAGAAGCTTATTGTAACTGCCGATAATTATGGAGAAAACTCTGAGTCTGAACAAAGAAATCTTAATAGCCTCCCAGATATCGGAAAGGTATTTGACAATATCAGCTAGAATATATTCCCCTAAAGTCCTCAGTATGTAAAGGTAGGCTATAGAGGTAGAAAAATAATCCTGCAACTCACCAAGAACCAAAGAGTTTTTATATGCCTGGATGAGCTCAGAGCAAAGACATCAAAAGATGTTAGACAAGACTGTGGGTTAACCCACTACGGTTTGACTTACGTGTAGAGTACGCGATGAAGGAGTTTACGGAAACCAGCAATAATAGAATAATAATTAACAGTGGCGAAGCGTCAGGAGAGACAAGGTAGACAGTATCTCCCCAAATAATTTATTCATAAAATAATTAATTTTTATTTTAAATTAAGTTGCGTAAGTTACTCAGACAGGGGTATAAGACTAATTTAAGAAGTTAAATACTACGCGACATGACGCGAGTGTGAGCCATGGACCTTGCTGTGCGATGCAATAATTGTACGCGGAGTGTCAGAGTAGACATTACTTGAAATGTCTTTTTAATAAGGCTGGAGGTGAGGAGGGCTTCGGTGGACGACAACGGGAGAGGACCTGCGCACGCAGCACAGATTATAAAAATGTGTCGTGTACATCACATCAGAAGACATGTCTCTTCCACACTAAAGAGTACAGAATGCTGGCCGCTGTGTTTGTTTCATTGTGTTCGCGTAGTAAATTTGTTTTTCTTTAGTTTACAAATTATTTTTAGTTTTTATATAGACTAAGACGTAGTAGACTATAGATGGTGTAGACTAAGAAGTGTGTAATCGTTTACGTAGTAATTATTTAATAATACATGTTTTTAAGTGTCGTTCTTTAAGTCCTTTAAACATACTGTTTAATTGGTTTAAATGAGCAAAGTGAATAGAGTTAGTACCAGTTCTACCGCAGAAGTATTTGATATAAACTTTGTCAACTTTGATTCACTAGATTGTTTGTTAAAATACAAAATCAGTACGTTACATTTAGACCAAAAGGTATTGCTATAGTTAAAAATATCTCGGCTGTCTTTAGATTTGTCGTAGAAGGATGGAAAGTCGTCAGAAAATTTCAGAAAGGTTGGTATAGTACATATAGGTTGCTTTCTGGTTGTAAGCGAAACAAAACTCTGCACTGATATTATTGTTTGATGTTTAATGGAGAGGAACCATGGGAGCAAAGTTGGAGTAGGCACTATAACAAATTTTCAAGCTAAAGCCGCTAAACATGCTGGTAGCAAAACTCAAAAAATTCTGAGATGTTTCACATGCTAGGACATACCAGATTTGAACATTGTTTGTCCGAAACACCTAGAATTTAAGCAGTACATCACAATGAAAATGTGGCACGAAATCGTAGGATAGTAGGCCGTTTGATAGATGTTTGTTATTTAGGGAGGTAAGATTTAGCTTTTAGGTGTCGTAAGAAAAATGAGCAATCCCTTAATAAGGGCAATTATTTAGAAATTTTAAATTTACTGGCAACGGAAGAGTCTTTCATGAAAGACCATATACAGAGTGATTAAAAATTGCACGGCAAACTCTCGGGAGCTGATTCTATAGATAAAAATAAGAAAAAATGAGACACGGGGTGTAGAACTCGTTTACAAGACAATATAAAACGTTTGTGTAATGCCTACAGTAATCCGGATTTGTCACCGTTTAAAAATGTGAATAAAATTTATATTTTTCTAGCAATATTTTTCTAATTAAGATTCATAAACGACACCAATAGTTTTTCTTGATATTTAGGCCAAATTATATAATGAATACGTGTGTTTCAGACAGTCACTTATCTATTATCTGATAGAGGTAGCATTACATGCGCGTATAGGTTGCTTTCTGGTTGTAAGAGAAACAAAACTCTGCACTGCTATTATTGTTTCATGTTTAATGGAAAGGAACCATAGGAGCGAAGTTGGAGTAGGCATTATAAAAAATTTTCAAGCTAAAGTCGCTAAACATGCTGGTAGCAACAATCTATTTACCATGGTTCATTAAGACGTCAACAATCTTAGTAAGAAGTTGCATTTGGCTGATATTTTTATGTCTACCCAAATTATTTCGTCACGCTTCGCCACTGATAAATAATAGCGAATGCTACAAAACCATCCATATTACAAACGACATTGCGCTTTTAGGAAACGGCGAGGAAGACGTACAGAATTCATTTCACCAAATGAACAAGATCCTAAAAGGGAAATGCGACATGACAATAAACAAAAGTCATGAAATGATCCAGATATGGAAAACAGAAGGCTGATATATTTCTGGACGGACGGAAAATAGTACAAGTTGTTACCTTTAAATATCTTGGGAGCTGCATCACATCAGATGGGAAATGCACCAGTGATGTTAAAATAGAATTGCACAAACGAAAAGAGTATTTTTCAAGAAAAGATCTCTTCTTGCGTCCAGTAACGTCTCCCTGGGAACCAGGAAGAAATTAAAAACATTTATATTATTTACACTTATGCCTCAGAAACCTGCACCCTGAGACTGAGGAATTAGAAAATGAGCTGCCTTGAAGCTTTTGAGGTATGGTGCTAGAGAATACCGTGGGCAGAAAAAGTAACTAATGATGAGGAATTGAAGAGTTTCGACGAAAGAAGGATTCAAACTGACTACACCAATCAAACAGGAAGATATGGATGAAATAAAAGGAGGAAGAAAGTATGTAGAGATTAAGAGACTCACTTCGGAAGGGAAGAAATTGCAAATCCATCAACCTCTGGGTTGCGGAAAAGTAGAAAAGAAGAAGAAAGAATTTGTACATCGTTCATTTTAATTTGATTAAATTAAACCTTTTTATTTACGTCAGAGGTATTTTGTTTTGTAAATAAATTGTATTTTAATTTTCAGAGTAATAAATCATTGTCACCAATATAAAAAACATAAAACTACATGACAATTTTAGTTTACAAAATGTTATCAAGTTCTAAATATACCTACCTACGACGGTTTATGATAATTGAAGTAAGTGTAGTTTGTTATGAGACAGTAAAATAAAATATAGAAACATAATGGCAAAAATATGTATAAATAACAACAAATAATCCAAACTGTAAATTAAGAGCTTGAATTTTGTCGTCAGTTATGTCTTCTTGTATTAAATAATATACATAATTCGCTATTCCCGACTGCAATACACTAATTTTATATAACATTTTTTGTTACATTTAGAACTGCCTAGGCTAGTTGTCACTTTTCGGCAAGTCAAGCGTATATTATATTTGTTGAAATAAAAATCTTACTGCAAGGATTTCATTTTCAGTTTCATAAAAGATCTGTATGTAATTTTCCCCTCGTTGTTGTCTCCCAAAAATATGTAAACTAATACTGACATTATCTTTTGCAGAACTGGAACCCAGCTTTCCATACCGTGATGTGGTTATCAAAAGAAATGTTGAAATGAAAGACTTTTATGACTTGGAATCAGAGATCGGCAGGTTAGTGGTTTGTGTTTTGTTAACTGATTAATTTAATCATTACTATAAAAATAATTTTAGCTTATAATTTTAATGTATTTGTCTGTCTATTATTACAGCGTTTTGGTGTTTCCTGTGTTCCGTATCTTTACTTAGGGTTATTGACATCTGTTCCTTCTACTACTCACCATTGGGTGTTTACGTTTTAGTTTAAACGGTAATCTGTATTTTCAAGACTAGTTTGGTAAGTCTTCTAAACCTGTTTCATGATCATATAAAGTTGATTAATTCTTACTTGTTCTAATGTAACATGATGTACACCTAAATTTTAATGACAATTCATTAAACAATATATTACAAAGCCAATCGTATGATTAAACGAAGCTGGAACCAGTTATGTAAGAAAGAAAATAATTAGATAACCCAGAATTTTCTAAATGTTTACCTTTGAGACTGTTAATGTAGAGTGTTACGATGGTGAAATATGTGCGAATGTGATAAACCGAAAACAAGCGATTATTACAAATTAACAGGCAGGAATAGAGCGATGTTTTTTTCTAACGCTACTACCAGTTGTGCTTTCCTCGTAGCGTCATCAAGATTGATGCAGAGATCTGTACGATTGTACGTAGTCTGTTAAGAACATAAAGACTACAGCAAATGATCACCAAACAGGCTTGATACGCTGTAGTTCTATCTTGAAAGCGTTTAGAACTATTGGGTTTGAACTACTCAGTGCCTTTAGTAGTAAATATGTTGTTTTGCTTCAGTAAGATAGTATTTTGTAACAAGAGGAAAGCGTTGATTACGATTTTGCTTTTGACACGATTTTGGTATTCATTAACCTTATTATTAAAAAATATTAACAAATCATGTCGCACAACCGTTAGAGGGACTCAGCTGACGATCTGCCACGATATTATGGAGGAGTGTTATGTTCTATGGTTTACATGGAAGTATCCCCTTGATACCTCCTGTCTCAATCATATTACCCAAACAGTAGGTAGGCCTATAGATAGTCAGTAGGTAGGCCTTGAATTGACTCGACCTTGAGCCGATCCCACAAGACTCTGAAAGCGAGCGCTGTTCCACTTACGCTACCCCACTTTATATATCTGCAATACAATAGTTGTATGTCTAACGCGCGATTTTATTACGCTATTACTTAACTTAGGCCTAAAAGTTTCTGATTGGTAGGCCTATATCTTAGCTTAGCTTATAAATATCTTGTAAACTAAATAATGTTGCTTTACGGTAACTTTGACCTTTAACCTTTAACATTTCACACTAATTCTACGGGCTGCCTTCTTTTGACTGTTCATAGCCCTTGTGTCTGCCTAGAAGCTGGATGACTTCAACGCTTCATGATGATTAGGCTTTCCTCGTGTTACCTTGCACAACACATGGTCACGTACTTAACAATCACTGTGGTGATACATTTGTGGTGAATGATGTTCCTCAATACCTTTTTTTGAAAACGCCGTACGATATCGATAACGTTCATTTTAGTGCAACTTTGATGTTAAATATCATAGTTATATACCATCGGATCATCGGGGTTCAAACTCCGTTTTTACAGTGCGGGACTACTGTAGAGAATTTCCTTTCATCGACGATATAATTTCTTGCACTTGTTCACAGTTCTTCCATTTTCTTTTTGACAAAAATCTTCCATCTAAGTCAAGTATCCAGTCCATTTTTTTCAAGTTGTTTGAGGCGTGTCCAGAAGGACAAGTCTTAGGCTGATTTAGGGACTAGCCCCTTCAGCCGTATGGTATTAGGAATGTGGAAGTTCACCCTGAAGAAAGAGAAAATGTGTGGATGTGTGTGATTGTAGTGTGGACAGCCAAATGGGGATCGGATGGGATTAATATGGGAGTGCGAAACTAGAAAACTGCCACAGCAGGGTCGAGTACCGCAGGACGCTAGAGATGTAGGGAAGAGATCCCTGCGATGGTTTGGAGGGAGGCACGTTGTTTGGCAGTTTGGGTATATTCCCAATGTAATGTATAAAGGAAAGCGTCTAGGTTGGGGAAGAGTTTATTGAGGCCATACAGAGCAGTACTACTGGTTTTGGTTTTGAGAGGTCGGCGGAATATTAAGCGGAGGGCTCGCCGTTTAGTACTAATTCTGTAAGGTTTCAGACGCGCAGTGTTAGCAGTTAGCGGGATGGGATGCGCATAAGTCATGATGGGGCGAAGACAATCAATGTAGATTCGTCTGATTATCACGCTGGAGCTGTTGTTGAGAACTCGGAGTGTTGGGATTCGTTTGCGGGCTACGTTTGATACGAGGTCGCCAGGTTAGTTTGGAAGCGTGACGCCTAGATATTTGCAGACACGCTTCGGGGTTACGGTAGACAGGGTAACACGGAGTGGAGTTTGAAAGTCATTCATATTATACGTCCTATATATTTTTTTGACAGAAGAAGGCTATCCATGCCTAAGTTAGTCTAAATGTTTCTTTTTCAAAAAGAAAAAGAAATAGGAAAAAATCAGGGTTAACGTTTGTTTTTAAATAAAAGTATTCCATCCTCATAACGTTTATCCACATACGTTCAATGTGAATAGGTGCTTTGCTTATTGACATGTGGGGAAAACAAAGCAGTTGGTATTCGTATAGAGGTAGGCGCTGAGCTTATTATGATAGCGAAATGTCTGTATTTTCATACAATTCTATTCTGGGCCGATTTCCAAAAGTGTGCGGATAATTCACCTGCCTCACATAACTTAGCACTACGTAGGTAATCCAGCTCTCTGCACGTGCGCGTGCATCTACTCCGCTAAGCCTTGCTGTTTATAACTTTTTGTCTAACAAAAAACAAACATCATCCTTCGTCATCTGTTAAAACGCGTGGCACGCTCATAAATTCGAATAAACACCGCCGCATGTTCCGCTAGTGCACGCTTGCCTAAAACTTTTTGTATACTTAACGGACCGAAAAAGTACGTTTAGAATTTATGTACAGCGAGATAACAATCTCGTTTCAAATTCTGATTTTCATTCTTCTCCACGAACTACCTCGCCTGGCACCGTCTGTTGCTGTAGGGAGAAGTGATGTGGTAGAAAAATGATGCGTTCCGTGACAGGCAACTGTCCAGGAGTAGACTTCTACAATACCGGTATATAATATCGTTTAAATAAATGCCAACTCACACCCTCAAGTCTCATACACAAGCTAAAGTTTTATTTTTATTTTTATTTTTCGCAAATTATCAAGTACGAAATGCTTGTATCAAGTTTGTAAAGACTTGTAAAAAATAAAATAAATTAATAAAAGCTTTGCTTTAAAGACAAACACAGCGTATAAAAAAGAATATTTACAGCTGTAGAAGCTACTCAACTGGCAACACAGTTTTGAAATTAAGAAAAGTGAAGAATTGAAAAAAACGTGAAAATGTGGCAAATTCATGGAGTATAAGCAAAACTAGGAAGGGGACGACTGTATTACGGATGAAACATATTCTTTAGCAAAAATACTACTGTTAATTGCTAAAACTCTAAATAAGGCATTTACAGTATACATATTTCGCGTTTTCCTCACTCTGAAGTAAATGATCACTTTGCGTGAACTCTCAACGCCCATTACTAACACCCTCAACACCCTCTGCATTGTGTATTACCTCTTCTGAACTAATATGACTTATGCGTGGAATGTGTTTTGCAAATTCCTCTTCCCCGATTCTAAAAATAATTGATTTCGTCATGCGGAGGCGCCCATTAACAATTGAAGACAATTTTATTTTGACCCACCACAATATAGCCATTATTAGTTGTTTTTCTAAGAACTTTCGCCATTCACAGTGTTTATATTTGAGGTGTCATCATTATTCCTGCATCTCCTAAGTGGAGCATAGGGCGCATCAATGAACTTCCGCCACCGGACTCTGTTCCGCGCCATCGTCTTGATCTCGGGCCAGGTCTTCCCTCCTTTCTCCATCCCTTCCGCTATTACACTCCTCTTCCATGTGTTCCTTGGTCTGCCTCTTCTCCTGCTACCTTGTGGGTTCCATTCCAGGGCTTGTCTTGCTATGTTGTCTCTATCTCGTCGTAATGTATGCCCAATCCACTTCCATTTCCTACGACGCATCTCAATGTCAATGGGTGTTTGATGGGTTCTTCTCCACAGCTCTTCATTGGAGATAACTTGTGGCCACCATATCCTCAGGATATTCCGCAAACTTCTGTTCACGAATGTTTGGAGTCTGCTAATCAGTTGTTTGTTAGTCTTCCAAGTTTCACATATTTGAGGTGTGCAAGAAGATTTAACTTTGAAAATGAGGAAAATAGATACATATCTCCAACTAGCCACTTGCTTTCTTGACTGCCTTATTGTCTCTCACACAACGGGCAAACTGATTATAACTTGAGCCAATAATATAGATCAGCAACTTAGCAATTATCCCTTCACATGAATCTAACGTGCATTGAATTCAAATATATAAATAAGTAAATATGTGTGTGTGTGTGTGTGTGTGTGTGTGTGTCTTGCATGAGGTCTTAGCCAGGCATAAGTAAGAAGTGAACCAAGTTAATCGATTAGGTGTACACGCTTAATGGCAGTCATTTCACATACAATAATGTGAAACGATTCCAATAATTGATGATTTTCATCTTACCAATAATTAATTTCTTGTCTAGTTCTGTGAACACAAGGTTTGATATTAAAAATAATAGTTTGATAACACAATTTTGATGTATCAAAAAATTAATTACAATTATTCAATTTATTGTCAACACAAGACCAAAATATAAATTTTATATGTCCAATTTTGTAACATAAATTTTATAATTTTATATTTAATAATGATTAAATATTGAATATTAAATCTCTACAAAATTGTCTTTATCAGTTTTAAAATAATTATTGGCGTTCTTTTACTTTCCTGGGATACGCAGAGAACCCTCACTTCTTCATCCTGTGTGTGCAGGTCCATCGCTGACGAAATTTCGTACGGGTTTTAGGTGAAATTCTTTACAATCCTGACGGCCTTCAGTTCTGTCTAGCTCCAGTTAGCACAACGCAGCTACTCAGTCCACAAAGAAATGCTACCTGAAAGAATTCCCTTAACACAAAGTGCTGAGATTCTCATAAAGTGTTTCGGTACGTACCGACTGGGTTGCTCCCCTCTACTGCCTCGTGGAGTTTGTAGTCTTCTACGTCATGTATCTGGAATCTTGAGAGAAATGTGAACAGATGATTTTACGATTTCACTAATCACTGATGTTTGTTACATATCCTGGGATAGACCAAACCCAGTGCGGTTGTGTGTCTATTTTGACATACCTCGTCATTTATTGAAACATACGTTTGTTTCTATTTTAAATAGAATACAATTTAATGTTGATTTTCCTTCATAACAATTATTATATTAAAAAACTTTGAGTAAACAATAGTTCGCTTTAGGCCATTAGTAATTATCGCAAGTCCTAAGCTTAAGTTCTTATAGTACTACAATTTAAACCTTATTCATTCACAGCTGCTTCATCATAGTTAATATTAGATTTTTTTTATGTATGCAAGACTGTTATTTTATCGCCATCTGTATGCTGATGTTAGAGCGGTGGTCACTAATCACAAAATTGATTCTTTTTTCATCACTTTTATAAGGAACAACTGGGAAACGCCGCATCTTGTTTAATACCGAATTGTTACACCATTACGGTATTAAATTTCTCCCGTAACACCATTAACACCATAACACCATTACGGTTCTACATGTTTCTCGGCAATGCACCGCTCCCAACGTTTCTTCAAATTCTTGAACGATTCCTGGAACGCACTTTCTGGAACGACGCGCAGCTGTTTATATTTATTCCGTTTTTTCTTGATTCAGAAATTCTTTATGCAGTAATACTTTCCGAAACAATAATGTTCATCCTCTTTCTGTTAACTTCCGGCATATTTTGGTCCAACAGCGTCCATCCTCAGTTATATTACACTTCAACCTTACAAATTTCATTTTTAATCTGTATTTTACTTCGAACAATGTTCCGTATCTTCTAACAGTTTTACCGTTTCTTCGATTTCCTGTTCGTGAATGTAAACCCCTAACCGCCTTTGCTCGTTTAGCCTCACCTACCGCACTATAAATGGGTATAAAGTTTTTTATTTTTCACTACCTTTTCTCTTTTTTTTCTTTCAGAACAGTAGTATCTGATCTGTATTTTGTTAATTCATTTATCACTTCTTTTGAGTTCTTATTCTATCCTTGTTTATTCCGTGTAGTCAAAATCAAGTTCCCTTTTCGTTTGCCTTGTTCGGTGTAAACCCACTTTAAATCTTCTTCCATTGCGATGTTACGACTTTTTAACACAGCTCAGGCATAAATGTTATGGATAACAAAAGTTCTAAAAAATGGTAGCCAGTAAAATTTCCGTTGTTGGCTGGTAACTACAGAAAGCAAATTGTGTTGGAATGTCAGCGCGCTTGCCCAACTACGATTAGATAGCCTACATATACTGGGCATACAGAAAAGAGTAGAGGGGGGACCAGCATCGTACACGATGAGGACAAACCTAGATGTTTTTTATTGTCCTCGGTTTAGATATATGCTCTATTTTATAAACGCTGTTCAATTCTTAACTCCGTTGCTGCTTCAGTTAAAACGTGACTACGAAGTTAACTTAACTTACTTACTCATTCGGTGATTAGGTGTACTGAGGTCGGTATTGATAACCTTTCGCTTTCGTTGAGAGTCATTCTTGGAAAGTTTTGGAAAACGACATCTAATTGACCTTAGAAATTGCGATAATACGGATATTTTAAGTCTGCCAGCAAATATCGGACTGAGTTCAGTGTAAAGTCTAGTCTCTGTGACTGAGTTTTAGTTTGAAAATAAAATGTAAACTGAGATGTCGTTATAGTTATATGTATTGTCGCATTCACGTGCACGATTGTAACGTTTTAATTGGTTTGACTTTGTGAGATGTAAAAGCTTTAACAGTATCGTATAATTTTAATAGTGTGAGATGATGAAGGCTGATAGTAGATAAATTACTGCACCCATGTCACTCCACAAAACCAAATCACACTCTATCTTTCACAATATACAATACTTTTATGTGTCCATAACTGACTTACGTACAATACAATATTATACTTTATTATAGAGTAGTATAGGGCTACTATAGTGTACTGCAACGCATTGGTGAATCTAGCTACAATTTACTTTTTACCTTACCTCTGGAACTACAGCCTACAATTTGCTTTGGTCTTTAACGCAGCCAATCTCCATTCGTTGCTGTCATACTCGTATCAAGTTCCTCACACGCGTCCTCCATAGATCCCTACTATTTCTCCTTGTTTGATACCTCCTAATCCAGGTCCCCCTCCGCAGACCAGAATCGGGGAACGTTTTACCTGCAGATTAGTTTTTTGCATCAGAATCTGTCATAACGTCTTCTGTCGAATGCAGCTATGCTGGTTTCCGTACAGTAGAACATTCACAGCATAAAGTCGTCTGCGACTTACATTTCTGCAAGTTTTTGCAAAGGGTAAAGCTGTTTCCCGTACGGAGATTGGTTGTTTCTGATACTAATATTGGCGACCATTTGGTAGTGTTGTGCCGAAGTAATATACACTGTGCCAACTCAAATCGGATTAAATACCTACTGAAAATACACGTACCTTTTTTCCAACCTATAGTGACTACGACACTGACTACAGAATCGAATTCAAGTAACAACATTTATTCTAATTAGGACGGAATCAAAAAAGTGCGCAACTTTTCTGAAATATGTAATGAAATGTTATTTCACTTACGTAAACATAAAAACACAAAGTTATGCTTCGTGTCAGAATATGTGCTTTATATCATTGTAAATTCTGGTGTCATTTACGAGGATAGGCTGAAAAGTTCCAGACCTGCCACAGAGATAACGCCACTATGCTCATTATTTTGATCGTGTTGTATGGTTTCATCCTGTGTAGGCAAACTTAGATATTTCAAAATACTATGCAAACTTTCTGCACCTTTTAAACGACGAAATAAATAACAAACGGTCACATTTAACTAAAAAGAATGTTCTCTTTCACCAAGACAATGTACCATCTCACACGTCAATTGTCACGATGGCTAAAACAAGTTCGAATTGCTTCCTCACCCACCATACTTTCCGGATTTAGTACAGAGCGACTTCTACGTTTTTCCTCACGTCAAAAAATGGCTCGGTGGGAAAAGATTTACTGACCACAATCAAGTCAGCGATGCTGTAAATGGCTACTTTGAGGGCCTCGAGAAATCGGCTATCAGTCTGGCACAATCGCTTTAGACCATCGTTGGGAAAAGTTTATAGAGCTAAATGAAGATTATGTTGAGAAATAAATGCATAATAATCCAAAAACGTGTTGTTTGATTATTCAGGCCCGAGACTTTTCACCCTACCCTCGTATTATAAAATTTTGGTCATTATTTTCAAAAAGTAACCCTTGTTATTAAAATTTACGCTCAATCTACACATCGACATTATTGTTCCCATCGTTCCCTTGTTTCTCCATGGTTAAGCGTCTAATTTCAGGTGCTTACTTGGCGCTTCTTGGCATTCTATACATGTCGTAATCTGTAAAGTAGGCGTATATACTTTTTCCGTTCTTAGTTAATTCCTGATGTAAACATACGGGCATGACACCTATGAAACGCTATTTGCTGCTTGAATTAGAGGCGTGCCACATTGACAGAAGCAATACAGAGAGGGTACACGTAAAATTGATACTTTTTAAACAGAAGTAAATTGTGATAATTCTGACACTACTGCCTAAAATAAAACTGGTGTAACTGTGACAGAGTGACACGAAAACATTTTATATCAATGGCTTTTTAATTCATTGTCTGAAAAATCGCAACAATATGAAAAAATCAGTGGTAATAGCTATACATTCTATAGCTTATATTTTTCTTTGCTTACATACTCAACACAGTGATTGCAGTCATTTCATTTATGGCCTTCTTTATCAGTTACTGATATCAGACAGCTCATATGTTGTATGTCTCATGTGTTGTGACGGCAATATGTCCTTTCAGGTGGCTCCCTATTAATTCAATAGGTTTGAGAATACAGTGATATGAACAGGAGGTCTTAGCGTGCCTCGATTTTTCTGCAATATCATCTACTATAGATTTTTTTAATGCAGCCACGCGACAATATCAGTTTTTCGCCACGCACTATTCGGAATATGTTCAGTCATCACGGATATAATAAACTCAACGTAATACTAATAATAAACTAAGGCGAATAAACGTTGTAATAAAAACCACTTATCACAGCGGTACCAAATGGTCAGGCAATTCTCACGTCGACTCATTGCATGGCCAGACACCGTATCAGGAATGAACTCCGTACTTACTTTATACTGTACATACTCTAGATATTATACGTCGACAGTTACTACCAGCTCTACTATTTAGTTTTCTATTCATATTTACTAAGTATCGATTGAAATCGGTTACACCTACAGTGATTTCCGATTATCAGCGACGATGTCCAATGCAGATGACAAATTTTTCTTGTATCCTAATGAAATGATTTTTGACTGTAATAACGGGAATGAAAGCGAAACTGGCGACGGCCAGAAGATTACAGCAGAGGTAACAACACGCTCTTAAGCACTTCTTTCTATGATACAGTAACGATCTCGTATAAACACAGTGCTTCAAAACTCAAAAGCAAACGAACCTTACTGATTAATTATTAAAAATATAAATAAACTATTTAAAGTTGTGTTTACCTAGTAAAAATAAATTAATTACACAATAATTACTTTATTTTGTATTGGCTAACAGTTGTATCTTTTTATTATTTTTTATAAAATTGAATGGGATTTTATACGTTTTAAAAGACCGTTTAACAGCTTTAGTTTGTACAGAGGATCCCAGCGTTATCCTACCAATTTGAAATATATACAGTTCTTTTAATTATTTATAATTTTTATTGAAAAAAAGATAAGTAAAACCTTAAGGTTTAAAATTTGATACAACACGAAAAGAGTTGTTATTTTATTTTATATATATAACTCCCTTTAGATGCCGTCCATTCAGGTTCATTCATTCGTGCACTCTATCGATCACGTTTTCTATAGGCCTAACTCACAACAGTGTAGACGTTGGTATGTTGGTATGGCGAAAACACTTCCACAATTCTCTTCTTAAATGCGTTTAGATAGCTGAGCCTGTTTGAGACACTCTACCTTTCAAAACGCCCCACAGGAAGAAGTCACAAGCGGACAGATCGGGTGATCGGGCAGGCCAAGAAACGTCTCCGCAGCGAGAAATATGCGTTCCACTGATTGCCGAGCAGTATATGCGTTGTGACTCCATCCTGTGAAGGCAAAAGAACACTTAGAAATTTTTGTTTGTTTGTAAGTGTGTGTGTTCACGCGTGAACAGATTTTTTGTGAGCTATTATTAACAAATTTTAATAAATGAAGTACGTGTAATGCGAACGTACAAAAATTTTTGAAATTTTAAAAATGTAGTTCCAATTGGTTCAGATTTTATGAAGGAGACAATAAGTCCGGTCTTATTAGATTTGAAGTTGTGGTTATTAATTAAGTTTCCTTTGAGGCGACTTTCGACACGTGGAGATCAAGCAACATGCAGCGAACGGAATCGCATCAGATTAGCGTGTATTTTTAGACTCGACGTAAGTTTAAGGAAACTACGCGGGATTCCTGCTTATAACAAACTATTCACAACCAGTATTTACTATTTTTATTTTACAACGTAAAGTTCAAGGTTTCAAATTTGATGAAACGTTAAGGTTTAAAAATTATGTATTATTTTGATCGTTGGTACCAAAACGATTTTTAGAAAGTATTTTCTTTAGGAAGAATAATTCTAGTTATGTTAAAAATCCAGTTTTTGTACTCTTGCGACAAGTTCTCTATTCGTGTATCCTTGCTTTTAAAATTTCAGCGGCGGCATTTACCATATTATGTTTATAATGATCATACTAAATGTAATTTTATGCGCAGTTGATTTCACAATGATCAGAAATATGGAAATGTATTAAAAAGGGCTGTACAACTGCATCAAATAGCGGAACAGATACAAGATTGAAAATCTCAGTCCTAAAAACAAACTTGTAATCAAGTAATTACCGTAGTTTCATTTAGTAACTTTCAGTGTCTGTCCGTATTATTTCTTTACTACCGCCTTTTGACATTTCTTTCATTCTCAGTTCAGTCAAGTTTCCCAAATTGTGTTACACAGAGTGCAAGGGAAAACTTGATGTCTGTAATGAACCAGTCGATGAAAAAGATTAGCGTCTATACAAATGAAATATAAATGACTAGTAATCGGTTAGTAGTAACACTAGAATATTGGTTGTTGGCAGTTAACAATTATTAACTACTGTATAAATATTTTACAATTTCACTGTTAAAAAACATTAAGAATGCGGTTTCCGTTTCTCAGTATGTGTTGTTGGTGTGTTGTCTGCGCCGGGAGAGGTATGGAATGGACTGACCTTCTAACACTAGTGTACCAATATTTGCTGACAGTTCCTCACATATGAAGAAAGCGTACAGTAGACATATGTGATGTAACATAAAGTTCGATCCAAAAGAAATTGCCTCCACTTTGCCACTAGCCATCCGCCACTAATTCACTGCGCCCAGCTTCCTCGCATCGCTGCCGACCTGGTCCAACCATCTGTTCTTCGGTCTTCCAGACAGTGAAGGTTTCATATTACTAAAAAGAATAAATATGTAGACTACTTTCATCTTTGATATGTTGTCGTAACATTGTTCGTCATATTAAGGTACAAGTACACAAAATTACATTGAGTGAAGTTACAAAATTCAAATTCATCTCTGTTCCCCGGACTAAACGGGTAAAGTATCAGGTTAGTATAGTCTTACATCGTAGCTGGAAGACTATCTGACTATATAAAACCAAACTGAATTTTCCGACTGCGTTGATGAAATCTAGAAAAATGTATAAAAAGAAGAAACGAGTTTTTCAGATTTAATCTACGAAGTAAGTAACTTTAGTACAAAATTATTTATATACTTCTCATACGTAATTTAATTTTCCCTATTATAATGTAAGATTATATTTGAGTTGACACTCTGAGTCGCAGAGATGAGGTTCCACTTTGTACTTTTTTTTTATGTGTACTCGTGACTGAGGACGACTACATATTGTGAGAACCGAAACGTTACCCTGCCATTGTTCTAATAAGAAAGTAACATGACTAATTAATTAATAACATGCGACGCGTATTGTTAGTGCTGATCATAATTTGAGACTTGAGTAGTGTAGACAAGGCAGCGGAGTTTAAACTGTAAACTTCTATAATGTTTAACAGACGAAGCTTACCAAGGCATGTTTTCTACGGGAATTTGAAAGAGGGGCATGTTTTCAATAGGAGGGGGAGAGGTAAAGTGCACTGTTAGTCCCTAGCCGTAATTCTGATCTTCACTGTGAGGAGACGCTCCATATCGCAACTCGGCAATAAACTGTGACAGAACCCATATCTTTCGTACAGCAGACGAGAACGTTAGCCACTGTGCAATGTTGGAGGCGTTCGAGTAAAAATAGTTATAAGTAATTAACCATATGTCAATAACGTAAGTGGGGGGGATAGTTCAATTGAAGAGAGATCGCTTTGTTCAATCATTACGCAGTGCTGTGGATTGAGCAGGTCAATTCCATGTGTTTACTAGTAGGGTAATGCAAACGTCTGGCTGAGACAAGCGGACCTCAACGAGATATCGTTGACACGTGAACACGCATAGCGCAACACATCTCCCTCTCTCTCTCACAACAGGTCGTCACTGAATGTGGT
This sequence comes from Magicicada septendecula, assembly GCA_034769895.1. Classification (NCBI taxonomy): domain Eukaryota; kingdom Metazoa; phylum Arthropoda; class Insecta; order Hemiptera; family Cicadidae; genus Magicicada; species Magicicada septendecula. The sequence goes on from CM068369.1 coordinate 228,129,156, forward strand.
TAACACCAGACTGGTTTCTCTCTGGCAGTAGTGTCGTGGGAGTTGGATCGCGACTAGAGGCTGCAACAGGCCAATTTGACTAATGCTTGAGGAGAGATGATGGTCGACAACATAAATATAGAATAATGTAGAAAAATATATAGGTTGGATCGAGGAAACAAGATTTCCAGAATTGTTAAAACTTGTTAATACAGAAGGAAATAAGAGAGTTGGGCAGTCTAAGACAGAGAGCGAAACAGGCAAAACATCTAATGGCTGAAGTGGAAAATAAGAAGTAATTAGCCAGACTATTTTATGTGTCTAGTTTGGAAATGCGTTAGGTCTACCGGTATTTTGATGATGGTTATATGATACTGTTTCCTTTAAAAAAAATTACCCCAGTGACAGTACCATTCTTTAATATCTGTCGTATGGTATGCAATATTACTCGTAAATTTACTTTCATATCCAGAAGTGTCATAAGAATGTAGTAAAAAAGAAATTAGTACTCGTGGGTTCCATTGTCCAAAAAAAAGTACCTATTAGGTTTCCCAACGACGTCATAATTTTTTTAATTTTCCACGTTCATTCTGCTCGTAGTTGGAATGAGAGTACGCTGACGTGAGTGAATGACAACGGCTCACGTTTACAAGGGCGGTGCGGGTAATTATGTTCCCTTCTTTACCAACGCCTGACAGTCAAACAAGTACGGTCCTCTTTAACCGTGTGTTACGACCTTTATATATAGTTACGACGGTCTACTTGGTCGTCGTAGGTACAGTGGAAACAAAATACAAGACACCAATTAAGTCACTAATTACCAGCTTTAATTTTCACAGTTAGCAGTTCGTAATTAACAACACAGTCTCTTATAACAAATCAAATAAAAATTGTTCACAGGCAAATAAATGTCAACTAATATTAAAACACAATATTGTATTACAATATACCGTCCGATTATAAAACACAACACTTAACTAATAACCACTTGAACGCGCACAGTAATATCGCCCGATAATAACTCGAACCGCACTGTAAATATATGGCAGCTATACTGAAACTTAAGGTCGCTGTCGCCATGTATTTATACCTCCTCTCACAGACCAGAACGTTCCTAATTGTGTCTTAGCGCCCGTGTGAACTACGTAATTAACTGCGGTCTTGATTCAGTTCGCGCGGCTGGCGGCTTCGAGAAAACTCTCGCGGATGCGTTGACAGTCACGTATGCCACACACATTAGAGCGAGATTCTTCTGGCACATTCGACAAACACGTAGACTGTTCTCTAATGTCGTAACACTATACATCGCCGAAATGGTCTCAAAAACCTGAGTACAAACATTCGAACGTTCTACATGAATTTAATGAATGTTTTGCAGTCGCCACGCCAAGGTTATTGTGTACGATGCCTACTACAACGCCTAAGCAGGATCGTGCCTCTTATTCCACAAGCGATATAAGGCACCCAATAACCTGTAACCCTAATATCATCGCCATCGTCATTGTACAGTTGCAAGAACTAAGAACTAACGTAAGGATCTTTCCATTGCTTTTTAGTGTCCCATCTGCCTGCTGAAACATATTCCATTATTTGTTTTGACGGATCTGATGCTTAATATAGGCCTATATGCATATCGTACGAGCATCTGCTACTTTCGTAGGCACTCATTGATATTGCCACAGACAAACAGTACTATAGTTATGACTGTAATCTTCGTATCTAATACGGATTTCTTCAGAAAAAGGTAACCACAGGATAGACGTTTCAAAGGTCTGAACCTCGCCCAGATCTCGTCTTATAACTACGCAAATATCTTATCCCTACAGACTGCATGAACTGGTATGCCTTATAATATGTTCGCGGTGTTTCTGTTTAGCTATACGTCCGCAGCGTTCTCTCATGTCACCACAATATGAAATGTCCTCGTTTCATAAAAAAAGTTTATCAAAGATTCATCAAAAATTGTACTATTGGAAACAGTAAGTGTTTATAATTCTTGGGCCGAAGAATACAACAGTATCTTGTAGGTTCGCTAAATTAATACAGTGATTAGCATAAGGCGATGTAACGGCAGAATGTGTAAAATCAAAGACTTGGCATGCGATTGCGGCTGTCGGCGTTCCAGGCACAACGCCAACACTGTCGATGGTTTGTTGTTTGGTACACACCTACTGATCTGTTTTGTTTTATTAAAAACCAAACGATCGTTTGAAACGCGTCTGATTTGAGCAACGCAATGGTTTATAAGTGAAGTGAAGTATGTACGGACGACTTCATCCAACCCTCGGTCAGTTTCCGTCTCTTCGTCGAACATTTGCTCTCAACGCTATTTGTATCTGAGGCGAATAAGAAACGGAAAGATATTTTTACTAGCAGCCAACATTATCTAACACCCGGATGAAACCCTATTAACTTGCTTTCTGTCTGTAACAAGAAATTTACTGTTTCAGTCTAAAATCAATTGATTGTAAGAAACAAATTAAACACCTTCCGCTATCTTAATTTCTGTTAATAATTACAGTTAATGACATTACTGTAATGTCTGCAGCTCTCTGTTAGTAATAAAAATAATACTATTAATAACGTTCTCTATCTTAATACAAATATTAATAATATTACTATTAACAAAAAATAATGATGAAAGAATTGGAAATCACTGAAACAGGAATTAAGGAAAATACTGGTAATAATTAAAGATGAAGAACAATACAGAAGATGTCATAATAATGAACTTTATACACATCTGAGAAAATATCAGACGCAATTAGGAATTGAAGAATCATTTTTTATAGACACCTTAAAAGAATAAACCCCAGTAAACTCACAGGAAGAATGATTAACTACCTTGGAAAATTCAAAGTAGCTAATACATGGATTAAAGAGACCGAAAAGACATAGAATTACCCAAGAGGACTTCAAAGAATGTTAACCACCCAGTAAAAAATTACATAACTCTGCAGTTTTCCAGACAAAGCTCAAAAAGAAGATCGGTGCCATCTGGACTGAAGAAAAAAGAGAGAAACATCCAGAGAGAATGAAAGGAGGTCGGGAAAAGAAGAAACAAAGAAGGGAAGAAGCAGTTGAAATTAACGTAGTCTACATTTACTGATAGGAATAAAATCGTCTCCATTTTATGATTAGACGATATCAATTATTCCGGTTACACTTTTAAGGCTACTTTTGAGCAGTCTTTCAACATTTCTTCCTTTCAAGCTCATGTTTTAAAATTTGATAAAGTAGTCTTTTCACTGCTACTCTACTTATCATGTTTTCAGGTTTCAATCTTACTTTTTTCCATTCACAGAGAATACATATTATGAAAAATAAAATAATTAGTGACGGAAAACGAGATCATCTGTTAAGAGAATCCAAATATTATTAAAAGAATTAATTTATTAAACGGTTATAAACCGAATGAGTGAGGACATTGTAAAATTTAGTTTGCTTCCTAAATTGTTTTAGTGGCGCCAAAAAACGGCCAAAATCTGTGTAGCTTTATTTTATTAAGCAAAGCTAAAGTGTAATTAAAATTTCCATATTCTAATATATTTTACATTAAAATGTATTTCATATTAGGGACTTTCTGAACCAAGTTAATTGGGGACGTAATCAACTCGGATGACGGAAGCCTTTTAGGAAGAATAAAACAACAACGGAAGAGTTGTCTTTTAGACAGCGATTGAAATAAAACACTCATATCACTGTCGACCCTTGTTTATTTACCATTATCACAAATAATTTTTACAAATAAAATGTAACACAGAAAATACAATATCGATCCACAACTGTGATATCGATTATTTGGTACAACCGTAATTTATTAAAACAAAAAGATAAAACACAAATATAATATTGATCCAAAACTGTGGTACCAAACACACACTCTGTAATTCACTAATTGAATTCTGAATCTGAACTGACTATCCGTCTTTTATACTGTTCTATATATAGTTGGTAATGGTGTCATTCACAAGCATACGTTACTACCAGAATAGGCGTAATATCTAGAACTTGGTAGAACAAACTATATTTATCTATAAATCTATTTTACATTGATACAGAACATTCTAGTTATTCTATAAATAGTGTCTCTAAAAATAGTGTGCATCAATGTACATAAGTTATACATCAATTATAGATAATGTAAATACACGTGAGTAGCATAACCTGTATACTTAACCTATGATTATGACAAATAGTTTTAATAATACCAATCAGAATATTACTTAATACATTATAAAATATTCATAACATCACTTTGAATGTGGGTTGAGAGTTCTCCAGTATACAACAGAGGTCTCTGATTTTACACCACTAGAGTTTCTTATAAACCTAGAAAACACTCATAATTAATGGATGTAACATAAAAATAAATTAGCCGTGGACGAGATGTGATAAAAATATGTACAGAATACACATTACATATGTATAAAATCTGTCGTGTACTGTATACGGATAACACAGTTTTACTTATCTTTACCTTACCTTAAAATAACATATTATTTAATTACCTTTATAATGTATGTAGTTAATACACGACAAAAGACAGCGCAAATAAAAGTTTTATAATTCTTATTTGTGCTTAAAATGTTGGAAACTTTTTTGTGTCAAATTAGAGTGACAACTAAGTGTGGGACTATCATCCCTCTTTCTTATCCTACTAAATCTTCGAAGAGGACATCATGTCTGTGTTGTAGTTTAATACAACTGTCCAATCTACATGGCCTTTTGAGCTTGTATAATCAGTCGGTCTTATCTCCTCTTCAACACTGGGTTGACGTCCATAACATTTAGGACAATTTCATTATCGCTGAAAATACGAAAATTTATTCGATTCGTTTCCGTATTAATCCATTCAACGTAATTTTCTTATACACTTTCGCATTCCTCGATTTCCTTAATTATATGTGGTGTATTTCGTCATTAGAAGATGCTTCAGTGGTGGGACTACCGTAGGTAAATTATTTAGAAGAAGTCGCTATCACCCCCACATAATAAAATTGATATATATAACTAAGCACTGTAATGGTATATACAATTAAGCACTGTAATACCATCTTACTATATACTGTAATATATATATATATATATATATATATATATATTGTTACAACACAAACAAGCCACCCCAATACCAGGGAAAAAACGATGAATCAACTATATAAAATGTTTAAACTAAAGAAAATAAAATGACGATGACACGACAAACGACTACATGACCCAACCCAAGTGATTGAATCAATAGATAAACCAAATAAAATGAAACCTAATGAGAAGGGGAAAACCAAAATAAAATGAAATCGAAGAAGAAGGAAAATGAAAGTGAAACAAACCAAGTATAAAGGAAATAAAATGAAATCAAAGGATAAAACACAAACGAATGATATAGAATAAAAAAGGAGAAATGTTACACTCAAATATAATAATGAAAAAGAAACCAATAAATAACAAATGTAAAAAATAATTATTAGTATCGACTAAATAATCAATGTAAATGATAATTAATAAAACCCGATAAAGTAATGACAAACTAAAAGTACACTAACCAAAGAAATAGAGTTTAAATGTAATAAAGGACTCTATAATGAACTGTATAACTAACCTTTGTAAAGAGAGAGATAGTGAGATAGGTGAACATAAGTCAGTGACAAAGAAAATGTAATGTTAGGGATTACCCACTAATAACACTTAAAATAAAATATAAGAAGTGCAAAGTGACAGTGTAAAACCCCAAAATAATAAGAAACCCTATTGATAGGTATAAACACTCAATAATCTGTGATGAACACTAAAGGTTTAATTGTGAACATTATTATTCAATAAGAATTTTGTTAATGATAGTATTAAGATTAATTGTAAATGAGGGATACAATGGTATTCAGGGAAGGGATCCCATGGAAGGTCAAAAGTTAGTGTTACCATGGCTAGAGAGTAAAGTTTATATAAGAAAAAATATAGTAAAGAAAATAAAAGCAAAATCAATAAACACCCTATATTTTAAGGGATAGTCAGTTAAGGAAATTTGAATGGTGTGATGATGTTTATCACCCAAAAAGTAAATGAGAATGAAACAAAGTGTAAACAAACGTTGCATAATAGCTGTTAAGAATTGTTCGATTCAATCTATGAATAGGAATATGGCTGAAGGGATTACACAGACCATAAACCTAAATGTTATATTATATTTTATAGAGAATAGTAAATAATTGCCAAATAATAAACATTGGCAAAATAAATAAGAAAAAAGATAAAGTAATATAAATCTAATAATACTGAAGGGCAGTTAGAAAATAATAATCAAACCATAATGTAGAAACTAATGAAAACATTCAATAATTGTAAAACAGATCCAAAACAAGTCAAGTAAACAAATCATTTATAATACCAACACAAAACATGTATGAGAGTAAATTAATAAGTAATTAGTATAAAATAAGTAAATAAGGCCAATTACTACTTAGGCCTATGAAAAGCCTAACTGTACAAAACCAATAACTACAAATTGTAAAAAACTAACAAGGAAATTAGCAAATCCAAGGCAAGCAACTAGTCAAGGATAATTAGTGAATCATATTAAAGGATAAATGTTAAACTAAGGACATAAAATAAGAAGGAAATGTAATTAGACAATATCAACATAAATGTTCAAACAATAATATATAAGAAAACCCAGCTTTGTGGGATGTCAAAATGATCTTTGAAAGAAAATACGAACAGTAGTGATAATATTTAATACATAGAGAGGAAGACGGAAGAATAATACCAATCAGAAGATATACAGTAATTTTGAATAAAATTTCAAATATGATAACAACGGTCTTAAGTCAAGTTCAGCCCATCAGGATCTATCAGTTACCATGACAACTGAAACGTTATTTATGAATTTTCCGTTAGAATTATTATTCCATTCTTGACGCTCAACAGGAATAGACGCCAGGCCGCAAATGACCAAAATTTTAATATAAAACGTTTAAAAAGTACTCCAAATTCGAAAAGACGAAGATGTAAGAAGCTGATGAAGGACTAGAACATTAAACTGATGCCAAGGACCAATTTAACAAATTCCAAATTAATAAATTTCAACAACTAATACGAAAAAGAAGCCAGACGTACTTAAGTTCCAAGATAATTGAAGATTGAAGACTATTGAAGACCCCAACCCATTTCAACTGAATGACAGTACACCTAAAGTCGACTGAGTTGATACGTTTTGCTAAATTACCCGAATTTCTGAATTAAATTCTCTTTAAATTTTCTCACAACAATCTGAACTCTCACTATAAACTGATGATATTATTTCTTTCAAAGCTTAATAAAAAAATAAAACACTAAACTTATGTTAACTAGAAAAATAACCTGTATGAAAATTACGAACTTTTGAAACACACTTTACCACACTTCAGGAACAAATTATAATTACACATTATATTATCTAAGTACAATTAATGTAAGGTAGTGTACTTTATTGTAATCATTATTAATATTTTTTCGTAATCACAAGAATCCAGAATCTGAACGAAACTAACAGTAAACAAACGATTTCAGTCGCCATGTTTGACTGAATAATTCGTTCAAAGTCAATTCGCCAACCTTGAGATTTTTGTCTTATAATAATTGCCGGTGCAAATTTGTTTAATAACAAAATATAATTTTGTATAACACTGAATAATTACCAATCACAATTAAATAATCTAGTACAGAGTTGTAACCACTGTTCTTTATTCCGTAGGAAAGTGTATTATAATATTTGTGTATTTTAGCGAAAAAACAAGGGTGACGGTAAGCGCTCACGTCGGAAACTCGGCGAATTAACCGCTCGATTAAGAAGGTCGAACGAAGGCGGGAGTAAATTTGAATTCTCCATACCGTCATAGCTAAGAACGCTTAATCTTCCTATTTTTTAATTTAATTGTTTTAATTAAACAATTTGGCGCCACCCGGGATTTATGAACACCTATTGAAGAACAGGTAAGGTTTCCACACGCGTGTACTGGTAATTCGAAGTATCGCTACGGACATCGTCAGCGCAACATATAAGTAACGACCACTCGTGTGAAGCGAACACACAAAACGTACACATTTTTCAAGAGACGTAATAATCTCGTCGTTATAGATTGGCGACCAACTAGTGAGGCTAGAATTGAAGACTAGCGGCAGTTGCGAAAAAATAAAAATACGAAAAAGATGAAACAGAAAGATATGCCACAACAACAAACGAAAATGCCCAAACAACAGAAACAATTAAGCTACGCAGAATGGATGACGGGGTTATTTAAAAAGTTCAGCAAGGAGATAGAATACATCAAGAAAAATACTACTGATCACGAACGAGCACAGATGAGTCGTGCGAATGCAGTGGGAACGCCAAACGACAAAATGACATTGAGAGATATTTATGATGAAATGTGGAAGCGAGACACCAAGTGCAATAAAGAAGAGACTGTCGGGACAGCCCACGAAAAAGGTGATAACACTGTGGAAAGAATGACTGAAGAAGATTGGGAAAGATGGGACAATAATGAAACACAAATGAAAAACGAAAGAACGGGAGTATACGCACAGGTGACAGAGCAATATGCACAGGAGGAGTATGAACAATGGAGACAATTAATAAGACAACCAGAAAAACCAATACAAACGGAAAACGCAGAATTAAGGGAATGGATAAGGGTTATGTTTGAACTACCCAGAGAAGATATGTGAGATTGGAGGAAGAAACATAATCGAATAGAAGAGTTCAAGGAAATAACAAATAATAAAAAAATGAAACAACCATAAACTCAAATAAAAAAAGAAATAGTCAAAGACGTCGAAGTGAAGCAACAGAAGAAAATACCAGAACAAAAGAAGGATGAAAGCTTCCAGGAATGGATGGAAGAGTTTTTTAAAAAATTCGGTAAGGTAATCGATGAATATGATAAGAAAATGAGTGATAATGAGCGACAACAAATTAGACAGATGATAGAAGGTTTCAAGAAATTAAATGAACCACTAGACACCACTTCTGAAGGTAGTCAGGAGATAGAAGTTAAAGAAGACCCAAGTACATTGTTATGTGAAGGGAATAACAACGAAACAAATAATGAATACGTGGAAATGAAGACTAAGAAAATTCATCAAAGAAAACTAATCAATACCAAAGAAGAATTGGAGATGATGAAGAATGGACTAATTAATGTGTTTAATTTACCAATTACTGACCAGAATAAAATAATGAATTTTATGGAGTGTAGGAGAACTCTAAAAGAAATTCTAGAAGGGGTGAACTACCAACCAGCGAGAAGAAACTGGAGAAAAGCAATACCTAAATGGAAGATAACCAAAATAGAAGGGATTCACAACAAACCAGTGGATAAAAACTTCAGCAAATCTATAATTAAATGGAAATTACCCAAAATTGAAAGGACACACAACAAAATAGTGTGTCACAAATTAAGAAGGTCTCTAAAACACATGAATACAAAAGAAATAGAAGTGCTAAATAAAATACCAATGATAACATTAATGGGGGAGGTACAATTAACTTCTTTGATTAATAAACAATATAATATAGTGAATGATGTAGGCATGGAGACAAATGAACACATGGTATTAGAAGAATTGTGGTACAAGATAGAAGAGACCTATTTCACAAGGACGGAAATAGTTCTACACACCAAGGTTATCCGAACAACAAGTGAGGATGAAATAATGGACCATGGGTAAACTAAGTGAAGACAAACACCGAGAAATGGGACTGATTTTCAAATTACCGACCATGCAAACCAATGGAAAAGGAAAAAGAAAGTGAATTACAAAATTCAAAAGATGTAAGACCAACTTACAATAATATTTAGATGACATATGAGGCAAAATATAAAATAAAGGAATAAGTTACAAAAATTCCTACAAAGTAAGATCAACTTACAATAATATTTAGATGACATATGAGGCAAATTATAAAATGAAGGAATAAGTTACAAAAATTCCTAAAAAGTAAGAACCATCAACTTACTATAATATGAGACAAAACAAATAAACAAATAAAGTGAAAACAAGAATTAATAATACAAGAGAATTAGAAGGGAGACCAATTAAAATAAACAAAAAATAAAATCAAGCAAGAACTGCTAAGACAAATACCTAAAATTATAAAGAATGTAGAGTATTCAGAAAAAAAAATGAACTGGTATAAGAAAAAGAAAAAAAATGTATCAAGCAAATATACAGCAAATGGCAAAATAATGGTAATCAACCAAGAAAAAGAAAAAAAGATGTCTAAAATAATTAAAATGATCACAAGAAGGAAAGAAAAACAAACTAATGAAAAGTTAGAAATAATGAAATTAACAACTAAATAAATAAAAACCATCAACTGTGTGAGTAGATAACAGATATAGAAAAGGTACAGCGGAAAGAAGAATGAGTAAAAGGTTAAAATGATCTAAAAAACCATGAAGTGGACAATCCCCAAAATATTAATGTATGTCACAAGATGACAAAAAAATGTATTTAAGATTGACTGAGAATAGGTCCAGCAATCAATTAACTGAGCAGAGATGATGTTCCTCTGGTCTCAGAAAAAAAAATGGTAGTAATGGGAGAAACCAGCTACTAAAATGTTAGGTAAAAAATTATATAACAGGGAGAACGCACTAATGGAAATAAATAAAAACCGATCTAAATAAAATGGAGTGGAATAAGTAAGAAGAGAAACAAGAAAGAAGAAATAAACAAGAAGAAAAAGGAAAAAATGTATAACTGATAATTTCATAAAAAACTATACTAGTGTTTTACCAAACTGATCAATTTTGAAGGAGAGGCATTATGTTACAACACAAACAAGCCACCCCAATACCAGGGAAAAAACGATGAATCAACTATATAAAATGTTTAAACTAAAGAAAATAAAATGACGATGACGCGACAAACGACTACATGACCCAACCCAAGTGATTGAATCAATAGATAAACCAAATAAAATGAAACCTAATGAGAAGGGGAAACCAAAATAAAATGAAATCGAAGAAGAAGGAAAATGAAGGTGAAACAAACCAAGTATAAAGGAAATAAAATGAAATCAAAGGATAAAACACAAACGAATGATATAGAACAAAATAGGAGAAATGTTACTGGTGCGTCTTAGACGCTCTCGATGAAATCTTAAGTTGGTCTTAGAACGCTTATTGATGTGAAGCTGGTGTGAAATGAAATAACGAAGTGGACTGTATATGTTTTTAGAGATAATTGTTTATTGAAAATTAATAAAACATAGTTGCTGGCCCGTGCAGTTTAGCGCGGCATAAATGCCTGATAATTGAGATAGAAATTAAATACTGAAGGACATAATCGTGCATAAAATGGCTTGGATAGCCTAAATAACTATCGCATGCTGATCATGCTAAAATTTAGAATAATGTAGCCGCGGCTGGCGAACTGAGGCTTGATGCCTGCTCGGAGTCTTGCAAGGAACTGATTAATTCTGACTGCTGCTAGCTTGGATGCAAGCCGGTAGCAGATCAGCGTGGGGAGAAATGACGTCACTGTACGGACCGCAATGCGTATTTTTACAGTACAAAGTTTACATGAGCACAAAGTTTAACCATACTGCCCGCACAAAATCGGGCGATTTTGCAATGTAATTCATTGTGTGTATAGTACATAATAATTGCCATTTCATGACACCAAAATTCAATAATAAATAACAAATGATGATACAATAACAAAGACATAACAATTGACATGCATAACAATCAAGCAATGACACCCAAATTCTGTAAGGATACATAATACATAATAATTTATGTTACATATTGACAGAATAATGATACTAAAAATTCCATGACACATAATAACATGATAATGATACATAATAATACAATAATCAGGCAGACATAATAGTTGGCAGTACATAATAATAGGACAATGATCCCAAAAAATTCAAAAATATTTAACCATATGATAATATAATGATAAAAGACATAAGAATATTAGAATAATAATACCCCAAAAAATTCAAAAATACATAACCATAGAATAATACAATAGTAAAAAACATATAATTCATATGCATAATATTAGAATAATAATCCCCCAAAAAATTCAAAAATACCCAAAAACATGATAGTGATACACAATAGTACAATAGACATAATAATAATGTAATAATCATAACAATGTAAAGCATGTGATCGCCCGGGGAATGTCCTGGGCATGAAACACGATAATGCTATAAAGTTCACATCACTGAACATGTTGCATTAATGCTCATGCGATTAATCTGAGGCCACTGGAAGTGGACATAATTTATGAATGGGTCGACGTAGGATACCGTATGCGGTGCGAACATCCGCGACGCGCACTATTGAATCCTGACCCGAATAGACATTAGTGACTACCCCGCGTTTCCACTGCAGTGGGGGGGGGGAATTGTCTTCTAGAATAAGGACGAGTTGTCCGGGAGTCAAATTTTTTGACGGGATGCGCCATTTGTTGCGTTGCTGTAACTGGTGCAAATAATCTTTCGACCACCTGTTCCATATGACTGGGTGAATCTTTGGAGCAGCTGCCATCTGCCCAGACGACTAATATTGACCTTGGAATAGTCAGGTTCCGGGAGTGCAGTGAGCGGAGAACCAACCAGGAAATGAGCTGGAGTTAAAGGTTCGGGGTCCCTAGAGTCATTTGATATGGCGAACAAAGGGCGTGAGTTGAGGCAGGACTCTATTTGAGTTAGGATAGTGTAATACTCCTCAAACGTAAGAACGGTTCCGCTGACAACGCGCCGCAAATGAAATTTGACGCTCTTGACTTCGCTTTCCCACAGGCCACCGAAATGATGTTCTGAGGGGGGAATAAAGGACCATTTTATGCCTCGGGCACTGGTAAAATCCTGGGTGATCTGTTCAAATCCATTGGATTGAAAAAGTTTGTATAATTCGCGAAGTGTGCTACTAGCACGACGAAAGTTTGTTCCATTGTCGGAGAATATCTGATCAGGGATACCTCTACGCGCTATAAACCGTTTCAAGGCTGCTATGAAGGCGTCTGAGGTAAGATCTGAGACTAGTTCAAGGTGAATAGCTTTAGTGGCCATGCATATAAATAGAGCAATATGACGTCGATTTTGAAAGCTGCCCGCCATGACGTATAAATACGGGACCGGCATAGTCGACTGCAGATTGAGAAAATGGTTTAGCAGGTGTAACCCGGGAAGGGGGTAATTGTCCTTGTAATTGGCTTGCGCCCCTAGCACGGAATTGAAAACAAGTAATACATTTGTGTATTACTGAACGTATATAAGATTTGTCATTAATTATCCAGTATTTCTGCCGTAAAGAGTGCTGAGTCAATTGTACCCCAGCGTGTAGTAGACGAAGATGCTCGCCTTCTATGATTAATTTACTGAGGTGAGAATACGGGTGTAGTATGATTTGGTGTTTACTCTCATAGGTAAGATGGGAGTGCTGAAGGCGTCCGCCCACGCGTAATATCCCCGAATTGTCCAGAAAGGGGTTAAGTGACAGAATTTTACTATTGTTAGGGATGCAGCGTTGTGCTTCAAGTTCCTTGATTTCGGTGCTAAAGTGCGATCGTTGGGACTGGAGAATAAAAATCAAAAGTGTACCATGTAACTCATGGGAAGTTAAAAAGGAAGTGTCTCTAACCGCTATAGGGAGCCTAGAGTTCCGAATGAATCGACGGCAATACTAAAATACGCGAAGGAATTTTGAAAGCGAAGAGTAGTTTTCAAAATAACTAGACATAGATGAAGCGACAATCAATGAGGTTTGGACCTGCTTACGTTGTTCCTGCTCAAAATCGGGGTGAGTGCAGGGTGAATGGGCATCGAAGGCACAGATGGGCCATGATGATGACTCATGTGACAACCAGGATGGACCATACCACCATTGTGAGTGACGGTGTAAAACCCGTGGGAGATAACCACGCGATAAAATGTCGGCAGGGTTGTCCAGTGACGAGACATGATGCCAGGTACCCTTTGCAGTGAGACGCTGTATCTCCGCAACACGGTTAGCGACAAATACCTTCCATCTGGAAGACTGCTGGTGAATCCAATGTAAGGCGATCATCGAGTCAGAGTAAAAATATAAGTCGTCGAATTTGTAACTCACGGCGTCTATAACCTTGGAAGCCAACTGAGCCAACAAGAGACAGGCGCAAAGTTCAAGTCTGGATAATGTTATCTGCTTCAAGGGAGCGACTCTAGATTTAGAACATAACAAGTTTGATGAGATGACGTAGTTTGAATAGACCGTACGTACATAAATACAACACGCGTAACCTTTTGCTGACGCGTCGGCAAATCCATGGAGCTGGAATGAAATGATTTGTGCATTATTTAAACTCTTTACAGACCTAGGAATTTTAAAGTAAGTGTCTGAAATCAGCTGAGAATAAAGCTCTACCCACTGATTAGATAATGAGTCTGATAAGGGTTCGTCCCAACTTGTACCTGTTAACCACAATATCTGCATGAAATGCTTACACCAGAATGTAACCGGGCCAATGAGTCCCAAAGGGTCGTAAATTCCTGCGATAACTGATAATACCCTTCTCTTGTTGAATACCTCTACATTGACATGTCTTTGGACACTATATACGAAACTATCTTCGTCAATGTTCCATTGAATACCCAAAGTGCGCACAGTTTGATTTTTGCTAAAGTCGAGAGAAGAATGGGCGTGCGAAGTTATAATGGTCTGATCATTTGAAAACCATTTGTGCAAGATAAAACCGTATTGGCTTAATAAATCTGTTATGTCGGATTTCATTTTAGATAGGATGTGCGGGTTATCGGAACCGGTCATGAGATCGTCCACATAAAAATCGTTTGCAATGGCTGAACAAGGTATAGGGTGTTTAGTTTTGTTTTCCTGGGCTATTTGTGCCAGACATCTTGTGGCAAGAAATGACGCACTTGTAGTCCCATATGTGACTGTCCTCAAGGCGTAATGCTGAAGTTCCCTATGGGGGACGTCGCGCCAGACAATTCGTTGCAAATTGGAATCCTTGGGATTAACTAATATTTGACGGTACATCGTCTCAATGTCCGAAATGAGGACATATCGGTGAGTGCGAAACCGAGACATAATAGAGAACAGATCCTGCTGGCCCGTGGGACCAACCATCAATGTGTCGTTCAAGGACAAATTGTTTGTTGTTTTGGCAGAGCCGTCGAAAACAACTCGCAATTTGGTAGTTATACTAGAGCCTTTAAAAACTGAGTGGTGCGGCAAGTAAAAGGTGTCTGACTTGTCAACTGACAAATCGTAAGCATCAAGCAAAGACATGTGACCAAGAGTTAAATATTCATGCATGAATGCGCTATAGTCTTTGTGAAGCGCAGGGTTCTGCTTGAACTTGAGTTCCAGTGATTGAAACCTGCGAATAGCTCCGTGAAGAGAATCGCCCAAATGAGAATTGTATAACCTGCGTGGTAGGGATACCACAAATCTGCCATCATTATTACGGAAAGTGGTAGCGACAAAATGACTTTCGCATTCCGAGTGTTCAACGGAGGGAGCACGAACAGCAACGTCCTCTAAATTCCAGAAGTCCTTTAGTTGAGAGGAAATAGCATTATTATCTTCACATGCTATGAATGATGAGACAGGTCTTGTCATGTCGACATTAAGTGGCAAGTTACCCGCGAGAATGAATCCCAATTTTGTCTCCTGTATTATGGGAAAATGTGGGCCACGGATGAATTTGACAGGTTCAATTAATTGTAAATAATACTGAGCACCAAGCAATAGGTCAATTTGCGAAGAAAAGTTCAGTTGCGGGTCAGCTAGAAATATGCCTTTTGGTACATTTAGGGATGAGATATCAAATGATTCCGCAGGGAGATTATTCGTAATGCTGGGAAGCACAGCGCAGTGTACGTTCAAACTAAAATTCTTATAACGGGAATGCAACCTTACCCTAGTACTGAAGTCAGCTTGAGATAAGGAATTGTTTATACCGGTGATGGGTAATTGAGATTTAGTCAGTTTTAGACCCATGCGACGTGCGAAACTCATGGTGCAGAAGTTGACTTGCGAACCTGAGTAGAATTCTTACTGGGTGCTTCCTACCGGCATGGTCAGTTGCCATGCAGACAGCGGTGGATAATAAGATAGATTTGTTCGTTTGCAGTTTCAGTGAAAACTGATTGTTCCTACACGAAGCGTTATTGCCTGATATGTGGATCATTGTGTGGTGGCGTTTAGCGCATGTCCTGCAAGCAAATTTGGAAGGACAGTGTGCGAGATCATGGCCTGGACGTATGCAATTTAAGCAGAGTTTATTTTTAATTTAAATATTTTTTCGTTCCAGAGGAGATATAGCCACGAATTGTGGGCATTCAGATAGGCGGTGTTTACCTCTACACAGCTGACAGATGTTGCTGCTGATATGAGAATGGAATGTCGACCTCGTAATATCAACCGGTTTAATAGCTTTGCGATAGGGAGTCTTATCGCTAACGTGTATTTTGCTTACTGAGCTGGTCGCGCCGCTGACGTTTTGCAATAATTGTCTTCTACTATTTAAAAATTTAATAAAGTTATTGAAATTAGGAAATCGCTCGTCAGACACGCTTTCTTTCCAGAGCCGACATGTCTGGTTATCGAGTTTTTGCGTTAAGTATTGAACGAAAATGATTTCAAAAGTATTTACCGGTAAATTCAATGAATTTAACGCATTTATATTTGCGGTAATTTCGTCAATGAATTTGGAGATGCCAACCACGGACTCCTGCTGAATGGACTTCATTCCCAGGACATTCCCTATATGATAGGCTGAGACAATTAATTTGCTGTCATACCTCGCCCTTAATAGATCAATGGCTACCGCATAATTGTCATGGGTTATGGGGAGAGATTTTATTACGTTTAAAGCTTCGTCCCTTAATGACGAGTGTAAATAGTGTAATTTTTGAATGTCCGTCAGGTCAGTTCTGACGTGTACTAGTTCCACAAACATACTATAATAATGTTGCCAATCAATAATGCTGCCTGAGAAGCAGGGCAATTTAATTGGCTCTAACTGTATAGGGGAGGTTTTAATTGGCATAACTTGAGCGTGAATCCACGGTTTCTTGTTCACCTCCTCTGCTTGCTCTAATAAATGGTGTAGTTTGCACTCAATAGTACAGAGATCATCCTCTTTTTGAACTCTGTCACTGACTGATGTGAGATCGGTATCGTCAGCCTCAATTTGAGTTTGAATTTCATCATACTTCGCGGACAATTCCATCAAGTGGCGGAGCTTAATTTTTAATACATGATTTTCGCTTGTGTACGGATCGAAATTGTCAGCGAAAGTATTCACACGGGATATAGACGCCTTAATGGTGCCCCGTTTTTTTTAATTAACGCCTTCACATCAGCCATGACCGAAATGTAAAATGTGATTCAAAAATAACAGTTAAATATAGAGCAGGTGAACAATTGTTGTAATTTGAATAATTTGCTAAATTCTGATATGATGGGGGAGCCAGTGATCGGTGTACACCTTAATATATTACTTACAATAACAGGTGCTTATTTCCTTTTTTTTTAAATAGTTATGAAAGTTATTGAAAATATGAATTATTCAAAGTGACAATATACATATAGTCTTATCACATCACTTAAGTTTCTTAATGCATCATTGTACAGCTGCGTAAATGAAAATTTAAATAAAATGCAAGTTAATGCCACTTGACACTAATATCTGTTTATGCAAAAAATTATTAATGATTTTATATTAAATGTTATTAAATCTGTGCTAAAATATTACTGACTTTGTAATTATACATAAGTAATTATACATATTAATTAATAATAACTAATTATACATATTAATTAATAATAAGTAATTATACATGAAAAATTATAAAAAATGAAAGTTTATAGTCACGTGGATGTTGAATCCCGGCGTGTTCAAAACGGCTCCGATCCTGTTGGTTCCGTGTTGATCCTGTTCGGCAATCCTTAGAAGTTGGCGCAACTCTTGTTTCTACTGGTCGGATGACGCTTGAAGTTGTAGCTCTCCGTATAATTTTAAAATTCTGGAATTTCGCTGCTGTAGGACAAATGATGATGTCTTGTAGTGTCTTGTTGTTTCAGAGTTGATGCTCTGCAGAATCTTGCATGTCACGTATGAAGTTTGTTTTGAGAAAAATGAAGGCATGCAACGGCCAGCAATCTAAAGTTCGAAAGTATTCGGGCTTGAACCACAGGTTGTTTGGGCCCATTAAATGAAATATATTTGAAATCTTAGTCCGAATCACGATTCGGATCCTGCCGTGGTGGTCCAAAATGCGGCGTGTAGGACCAAAATGTGAAATCCGGCCCGGAGGACCAAAATGTTGCGTCTTAGACGCTCTCGATGAAATCTTAAGTTGGTCTTAGAACGCTTATTGATGTGAAGCTGGTGTGAAATGAAATAACGAAGTGGACTGTATATATTTTTAGAGATAACTGTTTATTGAAAATTAATAAGACATAGTTGCTGGCCCGTGCAGTTTAGCGCGGCATAAATGCCTGATAATTGAGATAGAAATTAAATATTGATGGACATAATCGTGCGTAAAATGGCTTGGATAGCCTAAATAACTATTGCATGCTGATCATGCTAAGATTTAGAATAATGTAGCCGCGGCTGGCGAACTGAGGCTTGATGCCTGCTCGGAGTCTTGCAAGGAACTGATTAATTCTGACTGCTGCTAGCTTGGATGCAAGCCGGTAGCAGATCAGCGTGGGGAGAAATGATGTCACTGTACGGACCGCAATGCGTATTTTTACAGTACAAAGTTTACATGAGCACAAAGTTTAACCAGTTACACTCAAATATAATAATGAAAAAGAAAACCAATAAATAACAAATGTAAAAGATAATTATTAGTATCTACTAAATAATCAATGTAAATGATAATTGATAAAACCCGATAAAGTAATGACAAACTAAAAGTACACTAACCAAAGAAATAGAGTTTAAATGTAATAAAGGACTCTATAATGAACTGTATAACTAACCTTTGTAAAGAGAGAGATAGTGAGATAGCGAACATAAGTCAGTGACAAAGAAAATGTAATGTTAGGGATTACCCACTAATAACACTTAAAATAAAATATAAGAAGTGCAAAGTGACAGTGTAAAACCCCAAAATAATAAGAAACCCTATTGATAGGTATAAACACTCAATAATCTGTGATGAACACTAAAGGTTTAATTGTGAACAATTATTCAATATGAATTTTGTTAATGATAGTATTAAGATTAATTGTAAATGAGGGATACAATGGTATTCAGGGAAGGGATCCCATGGAAGGTCAAAAGTTAGTGTTACCATGGCTAGAGAGTAAAGTTTGTATAAGAAAAAATATAGTAAAGAAAATAAAAGCAAAATCAATAAACACCCTATATTTTAAGGGATAGTCAGTTAAGGAAATTTGAATGGTGTGATGATGTTTATCACCCAAAAAATAAATGAGAATGAAACAAAGTAAATAAAATAAATAATTGCCAAATAATAAACATTGGCAAAGTAAATAAGAAAAAAGATAAAGTAATATAAATCTAATAATACTGAAGGGCAGTTAGAAAATAATAAACAAACCATAATGTAGAAACTAATGAAAACATTCAATAATTGTAAAACAGATCCAAAACAAGTAAACAAGTAAACAAATCATTTATAATACCAACACAAAACATGTATGAGAGTAAATTAATAAGTAATTAGTATAAAATAAGTAAATAAGGCCAATTACTACTTAGGCCTATGAAAAGCTTAACTGTACAAAACCAATAACTACAAATTGTAAAAAACTAACAAGGAAACTAGCAGATCCAAGGCAAGCAACTAGTCAAGGATAATTAGTGAATCATATTAAAGGATAAATGTTAAACTAAGGACATAAAATAAGAAAGAAATGTAATTAGATAATATCAACATAAATGTTCAAACAATAGTATATAAGAAAACCCAGCTTTGTGGGATGTCAAAATGATCTTTGAAAGAAAATACGAACAGTAGTGATAATATTTAATACATAGAGAGGAAGACGGAAGAATAATACCAATCAGAAGATATACAGTAATTTTGAATAAAAATTCAAATATGATAACAACGGTCTTAAGTCAAGTTCAGCCCATCAGGATCTATCAGTTACCATGACAACTGAAACGTTATTTATGAATTTTCCGTTAGAATTATTATTCCATTCTTGACGCTCAACAGGAATAGACGCCAGGCCGCAAATGACCAAAATTTTAATATAAAACGTTTAAAAAGTACTCCAAATTCGAAAAGATGAAGATGTAAGAAGCTGATGAAGGACTAGAACATTAAACTGATGCTAAGGACCAATTTAACAAATTCCAAATTAATAAATTTCAACAACTAATTCGAAAAAGAAGCCAGACGTACTTAAGTTCCAAGATAATTGAAGATTGAAGATTATTGAAGACCCCAACCCATTTCAACTGAATGACAGTACACCTAAAGTCGACTGAGTTGATAAGTATTGCTAAATTACCCGAATTTATGAATTAAATTCTCTTTAAATTTTTCTCACAACAATCTGAACTCTCACTATAAACTGATGTTATTATTTGTTTCAAAGATTAATAAAAAAATAAAACACTAAACTTATGTTAACTAGAAAAATAACCTGTATGAAAATTACGAACTTTTGAAACACACTTTACCACACTTCAGGAACAAATTATAATTACACATTATATTATCTACGTACAATTAATGTAAGGTAGTGTACTTTATTGTAATCATTATTAATATTTTTTCGTAATCACAAGAATCCAGAATCTGAACGAAACTAACTGTAAACAAACGATTTCAGTCGCCATGTTTGACTGAATAATTCGTTCAAAGTCAATTCGCCAACCTTGAGATTTTTGTCTTATAATAATTGCCGGTGCAAATTTGTTTAATAACAAAATATAATTTTGTATAACACTGAATAATTACCAATCACAATTAAATAATCTAGTACAGAGTTGTAACCACTGTTCTTTATTCCGTAGGAAAGTGTATTATAATATTTGTGTATTTTAGCGAAAAAACAAGGGTGACGGTAAGCGCTCACGTCGGAAACTCGGCGAATTAACCGCTCGATTAAGAAGGTCGAACGAAGGCGGGAGTAAATTTGAATTCTCCATACCGTCATAGCTAAGAACGCTTAATCTTCCTATTTTTTAATTTAATTGTTTTAATTAAACAATTTGGCGCCACCCGGGATTTATGAACACCTATTGAAGAACAGGTAAGGTTTCCACTCGCGTGTACTGGTAATTCGAAGTATCGCTACGGACATCGTCAGCGCAACATATAAGTAACGACCACTCGTGTGAGGGGAACACACAAAACGTACACATTTTTCAAGAGACGTAAGAATCTCGTCGTTATAATACATACATATATATATATATATATATATATATTGTAGCGTGACAGATAAACGCATATTAATGAATGGCATTGATCATTAGAAGAAGAATAAGATTATAACATTTAAATCCGAAAAAAGCATTAAATTTTATATAAAGAATTAATTCATAGTAACTGTGCAGAACCATCATTTATTTATTAAATATGTATAATATTGCATATCGTAAGGTTCGTAGTCCTTCAGCCTTTCGACTGGTTAGTACCCTCCCCGCATATACCCGTGGTGCGTGTGGTACTGAGTCTGTCACAGGTATATGGGACCTACAGTTTAACGCCGGATCCGAACGGCATAGTTGGGGAAGGTTTATACTAAGCAGGATACCTCTCGCTGGTTTGCCATTGCCTTGCGAGGGGAAACGGTCGTATCTAAATCAGATGGCCCCCGGCGGGAATTGAACCCGCGCCGACAGCGTAGCAGCGCCACACGCTAGCCACTACGCCACGACCGCTCCTAGGATTTAGAAACGACCGTTCCCCCTCGCAAGGCAATGGCAAACCAGCGAGAGGTATCCTGCTTAGTATAAACCTTCCCCAACTATGCCGTTCGGATCCGGCGTTAAACTGTAGGTCCCATATACGTGTGAGAGACTCAGTACCACACGCACCACGGGTATATGCGGGGAGGGTACTAACCAGTCGATAGGCTGAAGGACTACGAACCTTACGATATGCAATATTATACATATTTAAAAAATTCTTGTATCTAAACATGTTAAAGATCCATCATTGTTATTAAAAAAAATATAAGTTCAAATAAAAACAAGTCACTAGTGATGAATCATCCAAAACCAGTCTAATAACCCAAGGTTTTTAAAAATATAACCCAGGAAGGTAAGGAGTATATAAAGAAGCAACACAGAATATGACAAAACCCTCAACGAGGATAAGTAAATGCAAAAGAAACCCTGAATAAGGCAAGATCCACCATAAAAGGTGATGTATTTCTAGAAACCAGAAGAAGATGAAGAAATCCCAAGAAACCCGATGGCATCAAGAAGAAGATGGAGAAGATACCAGTCCAAGAAGACAGAAGAAAAGAAGACACCATTGAAGAAAGAAGAAGAAGACAGCATCCTGAAGAAGAAGGAATGCTCTTATAACAAACACCCATATCCCCATATCCCAAAATAAATAAAAACCACAAATAATAAAAAGTATAACGAAATAGTCTTGAACAGTAACCACATGTACAATAAAATTAAGAGAAAAAAGTGTATAGAGTAAGAGTTGCCAGTGAACCAAGATGAAACAATAATATAATGCCCAAAGAACAAATCTTCATTGTAACACACAAACCAATTTATTGATGTTAATGAGACTAAACAACCATTTAGAAATAGCATCAAAAAGTGTAAAGTGAACCAGTGCTAGTTTGGGTATTATAAAAAATAAACCTTATGTTTCATCCTTGGCATCCACAAACTGTGTATATAATGAAATATACAACTTTAAGTGACTTATAATTTGTACCATGTGAATGTGATACATGTAGTAATATCAAGCTATAAATCTGTTTGAAGTAACATTTCTTTAAAGAATGAATAAAAACAGATTTAAATATACTGTGACAGGGTACAATTACCCAATACCATATTTAAAAGACAGTTTAAAAGCTGCATAATCAAACTTAGTATAAGAGATAGCAAATAAGAATATAGGTATAAGGTTTTGTGTATATAGAATAAGGATTTTAAAAATGTATTAGGTATAAGTAAATTTATTAAGTTTGGAACCACTAACATCCTAACTGTAAATATATTTATTACTTGTATTTATAGTAATAATTAAGTAAGATGTTAGTTGGGAAAAAACCTCCTTTGTAAATAATATTTCTATGTTAGTAATAAGTGTTGATTGTAAAAAATCTCTGAATAGTTGAAGACAACCATCATTTGAAAATATTTCTTATTTGTTTAACCGTTTATAGTATTGAAACCAATACTAATTATTGTTATGTTTAATTTAAAAAAAAAATTTTAGTTTATAATACCATGTTTAAAAAGTCAGAGAGGGTATAACACAGTATTTATTGTTTGTATAAAAATTTGTAAGAAAAAACTTGTTAAAAAATCTAGGCAAAATAATGAAAACCAAACTTCATCAAAACAGAGAAATTACTCACTTAAATACATTTAAACTAAAGGGATTTAGATAAAATAAACCAGAGATGAAGCCATATAATTACAGATACCACTTAAAAAGATTTTGTAAAATTATAGCCAGAATTATAAATAAAAATGGAAATGACAGAACTCAAAAATTTGGAGAGGGGAGTCATATATTCCAACATAATATTTTAAAAATTAACCAATTCAAATAATTGCAAGAAACTAAGGGAATATAAACCTTTTAATAAAATATGAGATTATTAATCATAAATATAACTAAAAAATGGCAGAATTTGCATAATGACAGGAAGCTGATTTTGAACTTTTGCCAGAGACAAAATGAAGGTAAAATTACCAATTTTAGACAAAAAACATAATAAAACGGCATTATTCAATATTAAAATACGCCGAATGAACTGAAGGATTAAATTAAGTAACATCTAGCAAATAAATTTGAATAATAACCAAAGTTTAAGCAGTTATATAATGTAATATAAAACATGCACAGGATGCAAAAATAAATTTGAACAATGTAAGGAATAATATTGCATTGGCTAAGATTTTAGTCGAAAGTGAAGGAAGTAGAGAGTTGATTATTAAACATTGTACGGTGCACTTGACGAGCATATTTTAAGCGAGTTAACCTAACTAATAGTACCGTAATGGCGAGTCAGTGAATGACACAATTTTGAAAATCGCGAGTGGCGAATAAAAATATTTTGTAACATCAACCGAGTGACATAAACAATTACCAGAGACGAAATAACATTGTACAGCACTAAACTACACCAAAAAACATCATTAAACACCAGAAAACAGTATACATCTTAACCATAAATTAGTGCCCGAACGATAGAAAGTGAACAGACTTATACATACACCCCTATACAAAATACAACACAGAAACTTCACACAAGACACTACACAACATCAGAAGGAAGATTTGCTGACACCAGGACGTGAATACTACGAGAAAATCTCTTTATTGGAACGTCACCTTTACTAGAGACATTTTACCAACTCGACGGCGGCCATTTGCAATTTTCGTCTTCACTCAAAATGAATGCAGCCTCCTAGTTCCGCCAGCGATACGGTTCGACAACAAATTATTTTATCTCAATCTCAATTAAATATATGTACCTAGTATTAAGAATTACTTGTTGTAACGTTATACTTTTTTAATATTGGCCCGATTTCTCTGACTTTAACCATAATTAGCTGTTAAAAGAACCTGATTGAATTTTATATATCAAAAACTTGTAACTTTACGATACCCTGAGAGTCGATTTTATAATCGACAAGAGTCTTATAACCAATTATCTAATAAATTATTTATATTTTTTCATATCAAAATAGTGCTTTCTTTACTAAACATAACAATCTACAATTAATATAATTTAAATTAAATACTACAAGAATTTCACTACATCAGAAGGAAGATAACCTCCAAAACGAAAAGTAAACAAATATCGATTGTACCTGGGGACAATCTTATGAGTGGTTGGAGTTTATTGAAAAATACAAAAACATTAATAAAATTTCTTAGATAAGTGAGACACGTTTCAAAACATCACGAAACATAATTAATTAATTGTTTTTAATTAATTTTTAATTAATCTACAAAAAAAAAATTTTTTTTTAAATTATAAAATTTGTTTTTTTTAAACAATTTTTATTTCTTCAGCAAACAACATTTTTAAAACATTTTTATCACATTACACCTATACATCTTCAACAGCATTTAAAGTTTCGTTACAATTTGGACTGCTCAACAGTGAAACTAAAGGAAGAGTTTCAGACCAGGCAGACTTTGAGAACCACACCAAGTATTGATTTGTAAACACCAGAATAAGGTTTATTACAAATTGGCTAGCCCAAACAGTGGGGCTTAAGATCAGAATACAGATTTGTAAGTTATATTACAAATTTGGCGCACAACTGAGGGGCTTTAATTAGCGATTGAAAGGCCACTATAATCTGCCCAATCACTAATTGGAGTTCGGCAGCAGCTATAAAGCCAGAGAAAGAAAGAAAAATGCAACGACGGGCAACTTCAAAGAAACGGGCGGCGGAGGCCGAAAAAGAAGTAGAGATTGACATGGAGAATAAAGAGGCGACGCCAGTAGATGTGGAGAGTTCATTGCCACCGGTATTGTCGGAACAACCTGCACAACCAGAGAAACAACCCGAAATACCTACACAAACAGTGGAAATCAATGTGCCGGAGAAGGAAACAGAGAACATGACAACACAACAAATGTTCAGAATGATGATGGAAATGAGTAAGGAAATAAATAAAAACATAGAATCCACAAAAGAAGATTTGGGAAGTAAAATCGAAAAAACAAAAGAAGAAAATAGTAAGGAAAGAAAGGAAGACAAACAGTCCTTGAAGGCAGATTTGAATAAAATGAATAAGAACATGGAGGATTTGAAAGAAGACAACCAATCTTCCAAGGAAGAATTCAAGTCGACTAAAGAAGAATTGATTAATAAAATTGAAAACACCAATCAAAAAATCGATGAAACTAGGAAGAAGATAGAAAAGAACAACCGACAGTTGAAGGAAGAGTTGAAGGAGGATAACAAGAAGTTGGAAGAGAAGATGGGGGAGAAGTTGGAAGAATTGAGAGAGGACAATCAAATTTTAAGAGAAGAATTAAGGGAGGTCAATCAGGAGAATTTGGACAAACTTGACGAAAGAATGGAATTATTAAGAGAAGAACTGAATAAGGAAATCAATGTTAACAAGAAAGCGATGAATAAAAAGATGGAAGAAGAAAACATAATGGTGAATCGACAGATACGAGAGATTGATGGGAAGTGCAACCAGACCGAAAAGGAGGTACAAGAGTTTAAGGAAGTGGTAAACATCAAGTTTACAAATATAGAAGAACATAGCCGCAGGAAAGTGGAAGAACAGCTCAAGGAGACTCAAGAAGAATTCGGAAGAGTACGGAACCAAGTCGCGGAACGGTGTGATGATATGCAAGAGGCGATGACCAATATCACAGGTCAGGTGCGACAAAGCCGAGAAGAGATGGAAGCGTTAAGAAATGGACCGACTTATTTCACCGGATTGCCCATCAATGAAAGCCGAGAATGGCTCAACGTCCGGCAGTACAAGCGAAAACCGATGGAGTTCCTGGCTAGGGTAGATGAATACTTCGCCAAACATAAAATAACGCAATGGAGCCATAACAGGGAAATCTTGGATGAGTCCTTCAGGGAGATGACGGATAATTGGTGGATGGCTAATCGTAGCGAGATTCCCGACTACCAGCAGTTCCGGAGAATGTTTAAGTCTAAATACTGGTCTGAAACAACCCAGAACTTGATCCGTGATAACATATGCAACGGACGATACAGGGCACAACTGGGCAGTAGCATGACGGCCTATTTCTTAGGGAAGGTGTGAATGGTGAAACACCTAGAGCCGGCTATACCCGAAGAGTGCCTGGTGAATAAAATCTCATACCACTATGACGAAGACATTGTCAGGGCCCGGAGAGGTAGCCAGATCAAGACGGTACAGGCAATGACAGAATTGTTAGAAGGGTATGAAAATGAAGAATATTATCACCAGAGCAGGAGGAGGAACGAAAGACCAGAGGCGAGGCCGAATCAATACCCTAATAACGGCAATAACCATCCCGGAAACCGAAACCAGCCCAGTAATTACGACGGCCATAATAACCCGCCGCGTAATAACAATTTTAACGGCAATGCTAACGGTGTTAGGAATAACAACCCCTATCCTAATAATAGGAACAATTACTATCAGCCCCCTAATAGCCCATACAGTCAGAGAAATCCATACCCCAGTAATAATGGTGATAGACATTACCCACCCAACCGAAATTATTACAACAAAATTATAGTAATAATAATAATAATAATAGTAATAGAGTGTCGCGCCCTAGGGTTAATTTTATAAGAGCAGAAGATCGCGGTCCAAGGAGATATTATCAACCACGGAGGAACAGCTTCCACGGCGCGGACAGAAGATGGAGAAGTTCGGAACGGGACGGTCCACGACACGAACAAGGAAGAAGAAGTACCAGCCTGGAGGATCTTGGCCGACAACAGAACAGGGAGATAAACCTCGAACAGGGTACAGAGCGTCAGGAAACGACCCAGAGTTTCCCGAACGATGCCTCGGTCAATCCAAGTACGAACGATGACCATAATGCTTTAAACGGGAGGAGGCAGTAATTAACGACAACGACCCGTTACTGCTTATACTTCCTGGGTTAAATAAGGATGAGTTGCAACAAGCAACCAATTGTAAAAACATCACGATAATAAGTAACCATTACCTGAAAGATATTCGAACTGAACTTTTGGAGGAGAACGAAAAGAGTCTCAACAACAATAATAACGAAATACTACATATAACAGCGGAGGTGGAAGGAATTCCCGCTAAAATAATGATTGACACAGGTGCAAATATTTCAATAATAAACGCCAATGAACTAGAAAGGATACAGAGCGAATGTGGAAAAACTTTGCCAATGTTACCAGTAAACAACATTGTATTAATAGGTGCAACTGGCCGCCAGAATAAAACCATCAGGAAGCAAGTTTCCTTAAGTGTCGTTAGCCGCGATATAGCTTTAGACATGGAATTTTTAATCGCCACCGGATTACCATTTGACATACTAGTCGGTTGCGATATTCTGAGAAGGTATTCCGCCATTATCGACCTTAACCTAGAGAGAGTATCACTTTTCCCAGACGGAATAACATGGACCGCAAATTTGGTAGGAGGCGCAAATATACTTCCCAGCCCTCTACATCAACAACTTCGTAAAATTAATATCATTAGGAACAGCCCTCTTCATAAACCCATTATATACAACCATGGAGGAGAGGATTTATGGTCAGTGAAAATACAAGAAATACGGGACTTCCAGTGCGGAACCGATAACGATAAAATACCTGTACATCTAGCAGAGCGTTTAGTCTGAATATATGAGAAGTACAAGGCAGTGTTTTCAGATGAACCAGGGAAGGTTAAGAACTATCAGTGCAAACTGGAATTCAAAGAAAACGTAGAGTTTAACCGGAGGTCATATCCAATCGCGCAGTCGCTTAAAGAGGCCGTGAGAGCAGAAATAAATAAAATGATTGAAAATGACGTAATTGAGATTAGTCAATCACCTTACACTAGTCCAATTATTGCTGTTCCAAAGAAAGACGGACAAGTCCGGCTCTGTTTAGATGCGCGCGAACTGAACAAAACGATTGTGAATGACAGAACCTCACCCGGTGAAATAGAGGAGATATTAAAACGTTTTCATGGCACTAAGTTTATCAGTACCTGGGACACTGTATGTGGTTATTGGCAAGTGGAGTTGCATCCACAAAGCCGTCAGTACATGGCGTTCATTTTCGAAGGGCGCAATTATCAGTTCAAGAGACTGCCCTTCGGACTTGTAAATTCTGTCGCCATTTTTGTGGCATGTATGGACCAGATTCTTGGACAAGAAGCACTCCAATTTACCACCGTCTATGTAGACGACTTACTCATTACATCAGAAACCTGGGAGGAACACTGCTATAGAGTAGAATATGTACTAAGCAAGTTAGCGCAGAACAACATAACTCTGAAGTTGGAGAAATCCAAGTTCATAGCGCGCGAAGTACAATTTTTGGGTTTCAATCTAGACGATAGAGGTATTACCCCGTCAGCAGAGAAAGTGGAGGCAATTCAGAGGTTCCCGCAACCAAGAAACAGGAAACAATTACAATCTTTCCTCGGACTCTGTAACTATTACAGGAAGTTTCAGAACCGATATTCCGAGTTGACAGCCAAGTTTAAACCACAATTATCTGCTAAGAACAAATGGACCTGGGGTGAGGAACAAGATCTTACCTTCCGCTTGATAAAAGAAAAGTTTCTTGAGAGTGTTATACTTCGTCACCCAGATTTTAAGAAACCATTCTTTTTAAACTGCGATGCTAGCGACCTGAGCTTAGGAACGACTTTATACCAGGAAGATGAGGAGGGTCAACATCTGGTAATAAGCTTCGCTAGTCGCACACTGAATCAGTGCGAAAAGAACTACAGTGTAACAGAAAAGGAATTGCTTAGTGTGGTGTTCGCATGCAGCAAGTTCCGAACGTACATTCTCGGGTATCAAGTCACTGTTCGTACTGATCATAAATCCATCTCGTTCCTTCGTAGGTGCAAATTGAGTCACGGCCGATTGGCTAGGTGGGTACTCGCCCTACAAGAATATGATCTGAAATGGGAATATATTCCGGGAAAAAAGAACGTGGTAGCAGATGTATTATCACGGATAAATCTGAAAGATCAGACTTTCGAGGGAGAGAAGGAGAGCTTGGTTAAAATTTATAACATCTTTAAGACCAGAGCCGATCTACAAGCTCTATTAATAAATATCCGTATCCACCAACAGTCTGATCCTAAACTGAAAAACATCATGAGTCGATTGGAAGCCGATGTTGATACCGTTTCCAAATATTACCATCTAAACAAAGGGATATTATTCATAAAAACGGCTTTGGATGAAGAGACATGGAAGGTGATAATCCCACACCAAATCGAAAAGGAAGTCATCATCGATTATCATGTCAGGTATGGTCACATGGGAGCGCTAAAAGTGATACAGGCTTTAGAGGAAAACTGTAAAATAAAGAATATCAACCGGAAGGTGAGGAATTACATAAAGTCCTGTAATATCTGCCAATGCGTCAAGACAAACAATGAGAAGAAAGAGGGTATAATGATACCTATTACCTCAAATGCAAAACTGGAAAAAGTGTTCTTGGATATCTGCGGGCCATTTTCCCGTAGCGGTGGTCGACACAGGTATAAGTACCTGGTAATAATCATGGACCACTATACCAAATATATAAAGCTATATCCGGTTAATCGGGCAACAACAGCGAAAGTTCTGGCGGTGATCATCGATGTGTATGTGCCAGAGATCGGTAGACCATCTTCCATTATTACCGACCATGGTACGCAATTTAAGGGGAGGAGGTGGCGAGATACATTATTAGCAATTGGGATCAAAACTTATAAGACGTCAGTCTACCACCCAAGTAGTAATCCGGCTGAGAGAGTACTGAGAGAAGTGGGTAGGATCTTGCGGACGTACTGTCACAACCAACAGAAAAAGTGGCAAGAGTACTTAGCAGCGACAGAGACATTCCTGAATTTCGCCCACCATCCAGCTATAGGAATTACACCATACTCCGCCATGTATGAGAAGCCGACTCCCCGAGAAATTTAACAAATCATCGAGTTTCCACCGAACAATGATCGCAAATTCAACCAGTTGAGATTCTATAACAAGGTAGCTGAAGACCAAGAAAAACAGCAAGCCAAATACCAAAAGGCAATAGGGCGTATAATAACATACAAAGAGGGTGAGAAAGTTCTCCTAAAAAATCGAGAGCTGCCCAGCACCCTAGAAGGTATAACCAAAAAATTATTATTACTTTATACAGGACCATATGTTGTGGTAAAGGATAAGCATAACAATACTTATGAACTGAGGGAAATCGTTTCCGGAAGAGTCAAAGGTGTGTACAATCAAGCATCTATGAAAAAGTATTATGAAGAATGAGTTTGGAATTTTATTTACAAATAAATTCTAAAATGATGTAAGAACAACTTACAACTATATATTTTGAGAAAAAACTTTTTGGAAAAATAAAAGAAAGATTTTGGAATTTAAAACCTAAAAATTAAAAAACAAAAGTAAGCACATCTTACTACATAATATTTTTGAAAAAACTTTATGGCAATTTAAAATAAGAAGGAATTTGGAATTTTACAAATAAATTCGAAAATAAATGTAAGTACATCTTACAACCTAATATTAATGAGAAAAAACTTTTTGGAAGAAATAAAAGAAAGGAATTTTGAATTTTTTAAAACATACAAATTCTAAAATGATGTAAGAACATCTTACTACCAAATATTTTGAGAGAAAAACCTTTTGGCAAAATGAAAGAAAGAATTCTGAATTTAATACAGAAAAATCCTAAAACAAATGTAAGCACAACTTACAACCTAATATTTTTGAGAGAAAACTTTATGGGAAAAATAAAAGAAAGGAATTTTGAATTTAATAATACCAACAAAATTTAAAAACAAATGTAAGTACATCTTACTACCTATGATTTAGAAGAAACTTTATGGAATTATAAAAGAAAGAATTTAACACCAACAAAATTTAAAAACAAATGTAAGCACATCTTACTACCTATGATTTAGAAGAAAAAACTTTATGGCAATTTAATAAAAGAAAGGAATTTTGGAATTTAATATACAAAAAATTTAAAAATGAAGTAAGACCAACTTACTATAACTAATTTTGTGAAAAAACTTTATGGTAAATATTTAAGAAGAATTTGAATTTAGAGGAATACCAAAAAAAATTCAGAAATAATTGTAAGATCACCTTACTATAAACAATTTTGAAGGAAACAACTTTGGGAATAAATGAATTAAACAGATTTGAATTTTGATAAAACGTCAAAACTTTGCGACCAAAATAAGATCAACTTATTACAATGATTTATGAGAAACGTTATGAAATTAAGTGAAAAGAAGAGTTTGAATTTTGCATAAAACTAACAAAGTTCTAAAAATAAATGGGTGCAATTTATAATTGAGTTTAGAAGAAAATAAAATGATTAATTCAGAAAAGAGAATTAAATATAATCCAGAATAAATGTGAATATGTAGAATTTGAAGGAGTAGAGAAGAAAAACAAAAAAGAGTGTGATATACAAGAGAAGGAAAAAATTTGGAAACAAAGAGAAGAATTTGTTATTATAATAAAATTATAAAAATCCAAGAAAGAAAAAACAATAAAATAATAATGAGAACAACCTATGACTAATTACTTATGAAACGATAATGGAAACAGTTAATCAAGAAAAAGGAATACGATATTACTCAGTTCTGAAGAAGCAAAGAAGAACAACTCATACCCAAACATATGGAGAAGATGATTGTGAACTAATAATAATAATAAGACCTATATGAAATGCAAAGAGAAGAAATACCACATGAAATATAATATAAATGAATTAATGTTAATGAATGCAAAGGCGGATTAATAACTTTCTAAGAGAAAGGTAAGAACAAAATGTTTAAATAAAATGATCAAAATAACAACCTGAATATCTAATATAAAGATACAAATTTAAAAATTAAATATAATATAATAAGACCATTCAAATAATGAATAAAAAATGCTATATGTAAAGACCATGCTAACACTGTAAGTAACCAGAAGGAAGTATAAAGAGAATTCAGATGGAGAAGAAAAAGAGTTACACTATAACCAGTAACAAGAATTATTAAGAAAAGTTTTCACCCATAATTAAAATAAATATATCAGACAAGTTAGGAGTTCAGAAAAATATATATATAATGAGTATAATAATAATTATGAAGATTTATTAAGATAGAAAATGTGAGATAATCTGAGAAACTACGAAGTGAAGAATCCAAAGATATGTTTATTAGTCGAAAATGAGACTAATTTTTATTTATTTATTCAATGACTGACTGAAGATAATTCCAGCAGCATTATGTTTTTTTTGAGCAGAGATGAATGTACCTCTGGACTCAAATTGTAGAAGTGGAGTATGGCCAGCAGAGATTGTGTAGCCTACAGTGCCCCTCTGAACTGCCCCAGCCCACGTGATAGGGAATGTTAGGGAATTAGTATCCCAAGGATGCAACACGAAGTTTATAAAGAAAGAAAATGTATTACAATAATAATAACATCTCAGAAGACACTAACTATCCAAGAAGGATCAAAGTAAAATAAGTAACTATATATATAAAATTAATTAAACTCAAACATAAAAAGTCGATATAGAAATGGAGAGGAAAATGAAATATAAGAAATAATGAAATTATCATAAGAAATTATTTCATCCATAAACATGTCTGAAATAATTACTTCTGGAGGAGAGCAATCTGTAGCGTGACAGATAAACGCATAATAATGAATGGCATTGATCATTAGAAGAATAATAAGATTATAACATTTAAATCCGAAAAAAGCATTAAATTTAATATAAAGAATTAATTTATAGCAACTGTGCAGAACCATCATTGTTATTAAAAAAAATATAAGTTCAAATAAAAACAAGTTACTAGTGATGAATCATCCAAAACCAGTCTAATAACCCAAGGTTTTTAAAAATATAACCCAGGAAGGTAAGGAGTATATAAAGAAGCAACACAGAATATGACTAAACCCACAACGAGGATAAGTAAATGCAAAAGAAACCCTGAATAAGGCAAGATCCACCATAAAAGGTGATGTATTTCTAGAAACCAGAAGAAGATGAAGAAATCCCAAGAAACCCGATGGCATCAAGAAGAAGATGGAGAAGATACCAGTCCAAGAAGACAGAAGAAAAGAAGACACCATTGAAGAAAGAAGAAGAAGACAGCTTCCTGAAGAAGAAGGAATGCTCTTATAAAAAACACCCATATCCCCTTATCCCAAAATAAATAAAAACCACAAATAATAAAAAGTATAACGAAATAGTCTTGAACAGTAACCACATGTACAATAAAATTAAGAGAAAAAAGTGTATAGAGTAAGAGTTGCCAGTGAACCAAGATGAAACAATAATATAATGCCCAAAGAACAAATCTTCATTGTAACACACAAACCAATTTATTGATGTTAATGAGACTAAACAACCATTTAGAAATAGCATCAAAAAGTGTAAAGTGAACCAGTGCTAGTTTGGGTATTATAAAAAATAAACCTTATGTTTCATCCTTGGCATCCACAAACTGTGTATATAATGAAATATACAACTTTAAGTGACTTATAATTTGTACCATGTGAATGTGATACATGTAGTAATATCAAGCTATAAATCTGTTTGAAGTAACATTTCTTTAAAGAATGAATAAAAACAGATTTAAATATACAGTGACAGGGTACAATTACCCAATACCATATTTAAAAGACAGTTTAAAAGCTGCATAATCAAACTTAGTATAAGAGATAGCAAATAAAAATATAGGTATAAGGTTTTGTGTATATAGAATAAGGATTTTAAAAATGTATTAGGTATAAGTACATTTATTAAGCTTGGAACCACTAACATCCTAACTGTAAATATATTTATTACTTGTATTTATAGTAATAATTAAGTAAGATGTTAGTTGGGAAAAAACCTCCTTTGTAAATAATATTTCTATGTTAGTAATAAGTGTTGATTGTAAAAAATCTCTGAATGGTTGAAGACAACCATCATTTGAAAATATTTCTTATTTGTTTAACCGTTTATAGTATTGAAACCAATACTAATTATTGTTATGTTTAATTTAAAAAAAAAAGTTTAGTTTATAATACCATGTTTAAAAAGTCAGAGAGGGTATAACACAGTATTTATTGTTTGTATAAAAATTTGTAAGAAAAAACTTGTTAAAAAATCTAGGCAAAATAATGAAAACCAAACTTCATCAAAACAGAGAAATTACTCACTTAAATACATTTAAACTAAAGGGATTTAGATAAAATAAACCAGAGATGAAGCCATATAATTACAGATACCACTTAAAAAGATTTTGTAAAATTATAGCCAGAATTATAAATAAAAATGGAAATGACAGAACTCAAAAATTTGGAGAGGGGAGTCATATATTCCAACATAATATTTTAAAAATTAACCAATTCAAGTAATTGCAAGAAACTAAGGGAATATAAACCTTTTAATAAAATATGAGATTATTAATCATAAATATAACTAAAAAATGGCAGAATTTGCATAATGACAGGAAGCTGATTTTGAACTTTTGCCAGAGACAAAATGAAGGTAAAATTACCAATTTTAGACAAAAAACATAATAAAACGGCATTATTCAATATTAAAATACGCCGAATGAACTGAAGGATTAAATTAAGTAGCATCTAGCAAATAGATTTGAATAATAACCAAAGTTTAAGCAGTTATATAATGTAATATAAAACATGCACAGGATGCAAAAATAAATTTGAACAATGTAAGGAATAATATTGCATTGGCTAAGATTTTAGTCGAAAGTGAAGGAAGTAGAGAGTTGATTATTAAACATTGTACGGTGCACTTGACGAGCATATTTTAAGCGAGTTAACCTAACTAATAGTACCGTAATGGCGAGTCAGTGAATGACACAATTTTGAAAGTCGCGAGTGGCGAATAAAAACATTTTGTAACATCGACCGAGTGACATAAACAATTACCAGAGTCGAAATAACATTTTACAGCACTAAACTACACCAAATAACATCATTAAACACCAGAAAACAGTATACATCTTAACCATAAATTAGTGCCCGAACGATAGAAAGTGAACGGACTTATACAACATCAGAAGGAAGATTTGCTGACACCAGGACGTGAATACTACGAGAAAATCTCTTTATTGGAACGTCACCTTTACTAGAGACATTTTACCAACTCGACGGCGGCCATTTGCAATTTCCGTCTTCACTCAAAATGAATGCAGCCTCCTAGTTCCGCCAGCGATACGGTTCGACAACAAATTATTTTATCTCAATCTCAATTAAATATATGTACCTAGTATTAAGAATTACTTGTTGTAACGTTATACTTTTTTAATATTGGCCCGATTTCTCTGACTTTAACCATAATTAGCTGTTAAAAGAACCTGATTGAATTTTATATATCAAAAACTTGTAACTTTACGATACCCTGAGAGTCGATTTTATAATCGACAAGAGTCTTATAACCAATTATCTAATAAATTATTTATATTTTTTCATATCAAAATAGTGCTTTCTTTACTAAACATAACAATCTACAATTAATATAATTTAAATTAAATACTACAAGAATTTCACCACATCAGAAGGAAGATAACCTCCAAAACGAAAAGTAAACAAATATCGATTGTACCTGGGGACAATCTTATGAGTGGTTGGAGTTTATTGAAAAATACAAAAACATTAATAAAATTTCTTAGATAAGTAAGACAAGTTTCAAAACATCACGAAACACAATTAATTAATCTATAAAAAAGAAAATTTTTTTTTAAATTATAAAATTTTTTTTTTAAACACAATTTTTATTTCTTCAGCAAATAACATTTTTAAAACATTTTTATCACATTACACCTATACATCTTCAACAGCATTTAAGGTTTCGTTACAATTTGGACTGCTCAACAGTGAAACTAAAGGAAGAGTTTCAGACCAGGCAGACTTTGAGAACCACACCAAGTATTGATTTGTAAACACCAGAATTAAGATTTATTACAAATTGGCTAGCCCAAACAGTGGGGCTTAAGATCAGAATACAGATTTGTAAGTTATATTACAATATACGCTATATAATTAAGCAATATACACTACTTAGCTGTTTACCCGCGGCTTCGCACGTGAATATTTGACGTTTAATAAGTATTTTAATATAATTTTTATTGTCTATGTCTATATGGCGTTCTGTCAGCTCGTATAACAATTTTGTATTTGTACTCATTAGTCAAATTCTCTCCAAGCTGTTTTCAACACTTGTACTATTTAACTTGTACTAAATTATTATGTTGGTGCAACAACCTTTGGAGATTTAAAAGTACCCGTTAAATAAAAAACGCTATATTCTTTATTTTAAGTGTTACTGTGTTAGGAGCATTGTATAACACATTAAACTTTATGTTTTCCTGAACCATGGCTTTTATTTATTTCAGCGGTAAACTGAAAACCAAAAACCGTCGTCACCTAACCTCACAAATGAAAACAACACGTATTTTCGCTTTGCATTAAGTAATAGGACAATTTACAATTAGTACACTTTTTCTTTTCCACATCGTAAAATATCGTTACAATTGTATATTATATAAAACATCGAAAATGTACTTCAGGAATGGAAAAATGTACAGTTCCGATGCCGCTAAATAGCTTTTGTTTATTTACTTTTTACTATGGTAATTAATTCTGGTCTCCTAGGTGTTGACATTTTTAGTAGTAGTATTTAATATATTTCATTACTTATTCATTGCATCATGAGAAATACGTATAAACATAAATTTTATAATCGTTTAAGACAATTACAAAATATATAGACGTATCTGTATACAAAATTACAAAATATAGCGATACAATCGCATATTAAAAACATTAAAAACTGCAGGAACGGATAAAGGTACAGCCGATGCCGCTAAATATCATTTGTTTATTTACTTGTTAATATGGTAATTAATTCTGGTCTCCATGCTGTTGTTAACATCCTTATACGCGCCAACGAAAAGGCATAATTAAAAGGACCTAAATCGTGCGAACGGGGCAAAGTATCAAATTCCAAGTTAGACAGTATTTTTTGCCTTGTGTCAAAGGTTACCTGTGCAAAATTTGGTGGGAATCGGTGTAACGGTGTGGATTTGTATTCAGTACCCATAAATCCTCAGACTTTTACACATAAATACGCTTTATCACACAAATAATATAATTTTACTACTATACCAACTACTCAACATTTAATAAATGCGGTTGGCAATTTAATCGATAGAATACGTATCAGTTCAAAGTCGTACACGTAATCCAGCTGAAACAACTCAATCTGAATTCCAGTAACAAATAACTAGGTGGCTGTGGCTACGCGTTCTTGTATACTAACGTCTGAGCTAGAAAGTTATAGAATTCTCACCTATAAATTTCTAGAACCCTTATGGAATTTACATTTCTTCTGCATGTGTAAACGGAACATTAATCTAAGTTCGTTACATTTTTAAAATACAAATATAAACTGTCTTAAAGTAACATTCGTAGGCTAACCTCTAACTGCTCGATATAAACAAGTCTGTAGGCCTATTACTACTATTTACTTCACCAGGTTAAATATTTTATAAAAGAATAATTTATTATTCTTAGTCATTATCATATACGTTAAATTAAATGTTTTTGGGGGGATTTTTATAAATAACCTCATTACATTTTATAACCTTAACAACAGGACTTGATAATCTTGACGGTTCCATCCCTACGATTCACTGCAAAACTCCAATATATTCGCATTTATAATTTATATAAAATATCCTTTTACGACGAAACGTCTAATCAGAGATTAACAAACACACAGTTATTTATCGTGTGAAGTTGTTTTCAGAGAAGAGTTTCGAAGACTGTAATCATTTAGTCATACAAACAATACGTATTTACAAAAATTATTTGACGTTTCCAAATAAAACGTGCAATTAACAAGAACAGTTATTTATCCCGCGTGGGCGTTTTAATGAATGCCTCGGCGAAAGAACTGGCGACAAACCTGCGACCTCGTAGGACACATTTCGCGTCTTGGCATTAAGACAATCATTTCGTTCGTCTTCAACTTTCACCTTGAACCAAACTTCGCTATTAATAGCGCTTGGTTATTAGTTCTGTTTTCATTGAACGTCTGCTTAAAATTTTATAAATTAGAAATATTAATTTAAATTTCAGTTTTTATAATTATTTATACTGACAGTTGACAGTTCTCTGATCGTTTTTCATTTGCCATGTTCTCTGTTGAACCATTCTAGTTTTGTATTGTATAATAAATAATAATATAAATTTTAATCCCAGGTATTGTTACTTTCAATTTAACACTGCTAAATTAACTTAAATTTCTTTTTTCGCTCTTTTTCACATTAACTCGTTAATCTCCTCATATTGAATACTTGGTACCAACTCTTATTTTCGATATTTCGATTATGCGATTATTAGCATCGATATGTAACGAATATTGCAATAGTGTATGTTATAATTTTTGTTAGATAAGAGAAGTCGTGAAAATTTATGTGTGTATGTTATAAAATACCTTGTTGACGATTGAAATCCTTTTCTATTGTCATATTTTTTGCGAAAAATATTTCTAAAAATAATATAGCTCTGATGTGTGCCTGTGACGCCAAAAGTTGACATTGCTGGTTAACATGCAAACTAAAAGTACACATGGAAATGAATATGTTTTAAAACAATAGGCTACTACTTTTTTGTGAAGACCTTTTCGTGGCAGAACTCAATTTTCACTAGCTCTCGTTTTTTAGTTAATACTCGGTTTTGTGCACGTCACTGAAAAAGATACCAACTCAAAGTAAGGCGGGGTGCTATACATGTCTTTTTGTGTTTCGCACAAAATTCGTTTGCAGTGAAGTTTTCGAGATTTTATTGAATAACATAAAAGAATAATGGCCGCCTAACGAATAACAACTCTTGTTTTTCGTATATTGATATTTGTATCTTGTATTTTGCACTTTACGTTTTCACGTTAAAAAATTTGCACTTGCACTTTGCACTGTTAAAAAAACGTTATATTCTTTATTTTAAATGTTACTCTGTTATAAGCATTGTATATACACATTACACGTTATATTTTTTCTAACTATGGCTGTTATTTGTTTAAACAGTAGACCTAAACAACATTATTATCTAGTCTCACAAATGAAACATTACATATTTTCACTTCACATTATGAAATAGAATAATTTACAATTAGTGCACTTCTTTTTCTTCACATTGTGGTATATCGATACTGTATCAGATTCAAAATATCGAAAATGTAGTGTGGGTACGGATATTGGGGAAGTACCGTATGCTTCTACTGTGAGCGCTTACAGTACTTCCCCTTTGTTTTTTTTTTACGCTGCCTCTTTTGTTGTGTCTGTAGAGTGCATTTATTTGCTCTACAGTAATACTGAGCTCGTTTCTCCGTTGTGACAATCGCAATTTTTGTTTTGAGTACATTTATATTAACATTTAAAGTCTTTAGCTCTTTAAAATATGTCCATGGTTTGGTAGCTGATTTTCTAAGCTATCAATGTTGCCGTGTCAAAGCTAAAGTTTGTTGGTTTTCCAGCTTTCATTCACCCAGATGTAGATGTAGTGGTCTCAGTTTTCTCGTTCGTTTCCCCTTATTGGTTCATCCACAGCGACCGAACATAGTAGGAAACATAATTTAATTTTAAATAAAGCACATTTAATTTCTGCTTACCTGTCCACCGAAATATTTTCTTACGCCGATGTTCGTGTATATACAATTTTAACGCCTACTTATAAGTGCCTATTAGCATCGTGAACAGTTGTCGATAGGACACGACATAAATTGGCATGCCACAAATTTTTGTTTCTCACTACGGAGCAAAACCTACAGAACTTCTATTTGTATCAACGTAAACGTGGGAAATCAAGTGTAACAGCAGATGACGTCGACAATTGCGGTTCGGAAAACAAGACTGACGATTGGTGATCACTCATGCCGAGGCAACAGCCCCAATGGAAAAAAGTATAGCTTATTTGGAATGACAGACGGAAACCATGTCGACCGATCTAATGGAAGTGAAACGCCTACGTGATCGCGCAGTACGTAAACGTTACGAAAAGTTAAAACAGAATAAACTTACAAACTATTTTAGTAAAAATGTCATGTAACAATTGAAGGCTTTAATAAGTAGTGTACTGTTTATGTAAACTAATTTGGCAAAAGTACAGTAAAAAACAGTGTAGTATTAAATGAGCGAGAAAAAATTATCATAGAAAATTTACAAGCTGTTTCAAGTAAAGCAGCAAGTAAATGGTCAAAACAATACAACTGAGGAGCTCAGTGACAGCACTCCAAATTTATTAGTTAACTAAGGCTTTAGTTATTAGTTAATTACTACAGTGGAAAACGTT
Organism: Magicicada septendecula; assembly: GCA_034769895.1. Lineage (NCBI taxonomy): Eukaryota > Metazoa > Arthropoda > Insecta > Hemiptera > Cicadidae > Magicicada > Magicicada septendecula. The sequence continues at coordinate 228,170,357 of CM068369.1, forward strand.
TAACGCGAAATGACGGGGCTCAGCTGTTTTTTCGTGTTAACCGAATTTCATGTTAAACGGACAAAAAAGTGAAACAAAATGGACATACAAGAGATAAATGGACATATAAAAATGTAGTAAAATAAAGCAATAAAGAATATTCAGAAGGTACTGCCATATAAACGTTTGATTTATCCTCCTGAATAATTTCTAGTTAATTTTTGGGAGAAAATATGATTAATTTTTCTTAAAATTTAGTATACACGAACGGAAAATTTAGTATAAAGAATTTTTTTCTTTAGTTTTACGATTTCGGTTTTCTTGTGCAGTAATGTAGTATGTTTTTTTAAGGTTCCCGTAGTAACAATGTTCATGGAGTCACTAAACCGTGGGAGATGACGAGGTCGTTGTAAACGTAAGCCGTATTCGGGGGGTTGTCCTGGCAGGAACCACCGGCTGTCTCAAAAAGGTCTCGGGTATAACCTCACGGAAGCCCGGTCCTGGACGACAGTCAACCGAGGTGGATTGTCGTAAAAGTTTGGATCAGTCGAGAAATCGCTGGTTGGCGTCACGATCTGCCTAACGTATGAAGGTGAAACAGAAGCAGATTTATATGATGGGCCTATATGTTACTTAAATAACCAAATATAATTGTTATGTAATATTTTACAAGCTTGTTTCGTCACCTAAGTATTTTACTATTTTAACGTACAAATTTTAAATAAAGCGAACGATTCTGTCGATTCTGTATCGGGACTGATGTCTAAGAAGAAACGAAGATGTACGAAGAAAGTTAATCGTTCATTTTTACTTCTACGTTACTTACAAACAACGTCTGTTAAAGGTTTTTAACCCAGATTGAGGATGGGAGTGTACTTTGTTAATTAAAAGCCATTCAAACGTCGTAATAAATTTACTTGTTACGAACTACGTAAGTCTATACGTCCTATGACAGCAAAAGCAGAAGTATGTAGGCCTAAGTGCTGTGCATTGAATTATTTTTCTCATCCATACGCAAAGAAAGTAGCAAGCAGAAATACAAAGTGGTAGAAAGCAGGTAAATTTCATTAGTGGCTCCATGCAACGAAAATCACTTTACAACGGAGTTGTGACATTTTAATGAAGATCACAGACAATTAATTTAAACATTAAAGGTCTAGTTCTACATAACGAAAGGCTTGTACGCAACAACACTCGTTTCTGAGTTGAGGCATTTTCGGATGACTCATAAAGTTGGCGTAACTGTAACATGTTTCTCGTACTAAATTCTATTTTATGTCAAGGTTTGATGTGCATTCCTATTTCAAACGTGTACGAATGTTTACCGTTGGCATGATCTTTTCACGTTTAAACTCCCCCTCCCCACCACATACACACACACGTTAAAGTTACCATAATTCTTTTTATGTAATAAAGTGTAACGCAGTGAATATTTTGTGGTGTGTATTGTATACATTTTATCGATAATACACGGCAGAGTAGTTTGTTCTGTGGAAGGTCCAAGGCTGTAAATTATTTTAGGGTTCCTATCAAACACCTTTATCCTCTAACCATTTGGTTAGTAAATACCAGCTACTGCAAAGGTTTTTTAACATACAAACACTTGGTAAGTTTCACAGTTTATTATTTACCTTTGACAATTTTTTCAGCCTATTAAGCTAGCTATTCTCAAAGAGAGCATAGAATCAACTAAACAAAGAAAGTGAGGGTGGTGAACATGTTTTAAGGATGTGTATAAGGACATGTGTGTGGGGTGTGTATGTTGGAGGGGGTGGAGAAGCTAGTATAGGGAAGGTCAAGTGTCTGTAAAAACTAAGTAGCCTATAATAGGAAAGCAAATTCTAAAAATTAACTAAAGTAAATAACAACTTTTAATAAAGGAGATACACAGAATTCAGTTTGTTCTTTTGTTAAATTTTTGTTACTTTAGATTGATTTTCTAATTCCTAGAATTTCTAATATATCCATTTTTTTACCTTTTGTATGTTGTGCAGTAGTGTTATGTTTTTTGTATCTATGAAGTGGTTGTGTTGTAAGCCTGTAAATCTGTGAAACCTGTATTGGCTGTATTATTTAAAATCGCTTTATTATGTTCAGAAATGCGATGTTTCAGATATAAGCACAAGTACATAATCTCTTTGGGCACCGTAATTGATTGATTTATTTGAAATATCTGCAAATGTGTACTACGGATTCTAATTTTTTCATTAAAACTTGTAAGCGATGGGTGATTTCTATAAGCTAAAAACCCTCTACTCGGGCTACTTCCATCGTAAAATTTTTTTTTCACTTGATGTTTCGATCCCTAGAATCTGGAATCGTCCTCAGAAGCTGTGAGTGGCGGTTGAAGAGATCCCAGATTATAGGCATCAAAACATCAAATGAAAAAAATATTACGATGGAAGTAGCCCGAGTAGAGGGTTTTTAGCTTATAGAAATCACCCATCGCTTACAAGTTTTAATGAAAAAATTAGAATCCGTAGTACACATTTGCAGATATTTCAAATAAATCAATCAATTACGGTGCCCAAAGAGATTATGTACTTGTGCTTATATCTGAAACATCGCATTTCTGAACATAATAAAGCGATTTTAAATAATACAGCCAATACAGGTTTCACAGATTTACAGGCTTACAGCACAACCACTTCATAGATACAAAAAACATAACACTACTGCACAACATACAAAAGGTAAAAAAATGGATTTATTAGAAACTCTAGGATTGCCGAATTTTTATTTAGTTGTGTCTGCAGACTTATTGAATTACATCCTATTTACTGTATTTAAAATTGTCGTAGTCTAACGCAGTTCATATAACTATGTGTCCAGTGTAGCTACAACAGGAGGTCGTTATGTCAGTATTTGCATTTAATAACGTAAACAGAAACGAGTTAATAACGTTGAACATACGTATATTAACTCTTGGAGTCGACATCGATGTCAGCACTCTAAAACTCTTCCAGAAAAATTCACGTTTCTGTCCTGTGCTTATGGGGATAGGTACAACAATATAGTAGCTTAAGAAATAACTACATATTGTAATAAATTAATAAATAAGTTGTATTGTAATGTGTTTATTTGGTGTGTAATTGGTGTGGCTCTCGACGTCTTACTGGCCTGAAACACTTCCTTAAGTTTCCCAGTTGGTCGAGTCCCAATGGTAGCAAGACCGGTCGAGTAGCGTAAAGTTGATGAAGAAATATATATGCTCAGCTTCACCGAAAGTTTCAAAACAAAAATTATTGTTTTGAAGAAAATTAAAAAAAAAATTATGTTTATAAAAAAAAATAAAAAAAAATTTTAATTTTATTAATTAATTAATTAGGATCAATTAATTAATATAGGGCTGTGAAGTTTTAAACAGTGTAATGCTCTTCTGAAAATTTTTATTAAAGTTTTAGTATAATTTAAATAATCTATCACCACTCATAAGACTGTCTGTAAACCAATCGATATTTGTTTACCTTTCTATTTTTTAGGTTATCTTCACTTACGGGTGGTAAAGTCCTTGTAGATTATCAATTAGAATTATATTATTGGTAATTAGTATTATTGAAGAAATAAAGAACTATTAAGTATTGAAAAGTATTAATGTTTTATTAAGTAACAGCAATATTGACTCTTATCGATTAGTATCGATTCTCAGGATATCGAAAAAAGTTACAAGTATATGTTATAAAAATTATATAGGGTTCTTTAAACAGCCAGTTATTACCAAAGTCAGAGAAATCGGGCTAATATTTAAAAAGTATAACGTTACAATCAAATTAATAGTTATTAATAAACACAGACATTGAATAATAAATTGTAAATATAATAATTGTTTTCACCAAACAGCTGTGCTGAACCAAGAAGAGGCACTGGGATTGTCAAAGAAAGATGGCTGCCGTCAAGTCGATGAAAATGTGACTCGTCCCTGCTGCGTTCCAAATAATGTATTTTGACGCAAAATTTCTGTTCTCGTGTCCGCAAATCTCTTGTTATATGTTGTGTAGTGACTGGTGTAGTGATTCTGGGTTGTATTTAGTATGTCTGTGTAATTATAAGTCAAACACTTTCTCCGATTCCGTCACTAATTTGGTTTAATGTATTATACAGTTTTCTAGTGTTTTATGGTGTTTTTCGGAGTAGATTTATATTGTTCTGTGTTATGGAGTGTTACTTGATCGTTTCTGTTATAATATGATAGTTTCAGAAGTATTTTACAAGTCACTCGCGATTTCACAATAACTCACTATACACTCGCTTGTATGACGATTATAGGTTAGGTTATCCACATTATTCTACGTATGTCATGTTAACCGTTCAACTACCAATAATTAACTAACTGTTTCCTTCAGTTTCAATTAAACTCTTAGCCCATATAATATTATCCTTAACATTGTTCAAAAATATTTTCACATCCTGTGAATACTTTATATTTTCACTATATGAATGCCTAAACTTTGGTTATTTGTCAATTTTATTCACTAGATTTGATTTAAATTAATCTTTCAGTTCATTCTGGTTATTTTCAGATTAAATAATGCCATTTTATAGTGTTTTCTGTCCAAAAAAAAATAGTAATTTCACTTTCAGTTAGGTATACTCTGAAAGGTCAAAACATTAAAATTTACTTCCTGTCATTATATAAATTCAGCCATTTTATCAGTTATATTTAATATTAATAATCCTATATTGTATTAAAAGGTTCCTATTCCCTTATTTTCTGGTAATTAATTGAATTAGTTGTATTCTGAAACATTATTCTGAAATATATGACTCCCATGTCTAAATTTCTGAGTTTAGTCTTTTTCATTTTTATTTATAATTCTGAATATAATTTATTAAAATCTCTCTAACTGGTATGTGCAATTATATGGCATGATCTCAAGTTTATTTTGTCTAAACCCCTTTTGTTTATTTGCATTTAAATGAGCAATTTCTCTGTTTTGATGAAGTTTGGTTTCCATTCTTTTGGCCTATGATTTTTTAACAATTTTTCTTACAAAATAATTTACAAACAATATATGATGTGTGATACCCTCTCTGACTTTTACAAATAGTATTATAAATTAAACATGTTTTTAAATTACACAAAAACAATTAGTATTGGTTACAATACAAACAATAGTTAAAACAAATAAAGAATTTTTTTTTTAAATAAATGGTTGTCTTCAAGTCAGACATTTTGCAACACAATCCTTATTTCTAAACATGGAAATATGGCTTACAAAAAAGGTTTTTTACTAACTAACATCTTAATTACTCTCTACTATTTACAAGTGGTAACTATTTTTATAGTTCTGATGTTAGTTGTATCAGACCCAAACAAATGTCCTTATATCTAAAACATTTTTAAACATTCTTATACTATATACATAAAAACCTTATATTTATATTCTTATTTCTAAACATTATTATAAGTAGGATTCTACAGTTTTTATACCGTCTTTTACATTGTCTTTGGGGAATTGCACCCTGTCATTAACAAATAAATAGTATTAATTGTTCAAAAGGTATTATGAACTCTGTTTTTCTTTTTTCATGTAAAACAAAATGTTATTTTAAACAGATTCATGTCTTATGAACAACATATTGTCACAGCACACATTTTAAGTCATTGAAAAATGCATATTTCATTGCATCCAATGTTTGTGATTGCCAAGAATGAAACACAAGGTTCATTTTTTATAATACCCAAAACTATCACTGGTTCACTTTGCACTTATATATTATGTTAATGCTAAATGGTCGTATAGTCTTATTAACATAATAAATTGGTTAGCGTTTTTTCAATGGAGATTTGTTCCATGGGTACTATATTATTGTTTCATCTTAGTTCACAGGAAACTTTTACTTTATACACTCCTCTCTCTTAAATTTGTATACATGTGGTTTTTATTTCGTTATACTTTTATTTTTAGATATTTATTTTGGGGATATAGGGATTTGGGTGTCTTTTATAAGAGCATGACATCTTCTTCAGGATGCTGCCCTCTTCTTCTTTCTTCAGTCTTCTTTTCTCCTGCCTTCTGGGACTGGTATCTTCTCTATCTTCTTCTTGTTGCCATCAGGTTTCTTGGGATCTTCTCCATCTTCTTCTTTATTACAGAAATACACAACCTGTATTGGTTGATCTTGGCTTATTTTAGGGTTTCTCTTCTATTTATTCTCCCTCGATGTGGGTTTGGTCATATTGTGTACTGCTTTGTTATTTACTATTTTACCTTCCTGGGTTATACCTTGAAAACCTTTGGTTATGAGACTGGTTTTGGATGACTCATCACTAGTAACTCCTTTTATTTTAACTTGTATTTTCTTTATAATAATGATTTCTTTCCACAGTTGCTATGAATTAATCTTTTTATATTAAACTTAGTGCTTTCTTCCAAATTTAAATATTATAACTTCATTATTCTAATGATCAATTGCCATTCAATATTATGCATACATCTGTCACGCTACAGATTGCTCTCCTCCAGAAGTAATTATTTCAGATATGTTTATGGATGAAATAATTTCTTATGATAATTTCATCATTTCTTATAATTCATTTTCTTCTCCATTTTTATATCGACTTTTCTATAATTAGAGTTTTATTAATTTTATATATATAATTATTTGTTTTACTACTGATCCTTTTCGGATAGTTAGTGTCTTCTGAGATATATTATTATTGTAATACATTTTCTTTCTATATCAACTTCGTGTTGTATCCTTGGGATATTTATTCCCTAACATTCCCTATCACGTGGGCTGGGGCAGATCAGAGGGGCACTGTACGCTACTTCTCTGCTGGCCATACACCACTTCTATAAATTGAGTACAGGGGCATATCCATCCCTGCTCAAAAAACATAATGCTGCTGGAATTATCTTCAGTCAGTCATCGAATAAATAAATAAAAAGTAGTCTCATTTTCGACTAATAAAAATATCTTTGGATTCTCCACTTCGTAGTCTCTCAGATTATCTCACATTTTCTATCTTAATAAATCTTCATAATCATTATTATACTCATTACATATATATTTTTCCAAAACTCTTAACTTGTCTGATATATTTAATTTAATTATGGTTGAAAACCTTTCTTTTAATAATTCTGTTTACTGTTTACAGTGTAACTCTCTTTCTTCTTCATCTGAATTCTCTTTATACTTTCTTCTGGTTATTCATAGTATTAGCATGGTCTTTATAAATAGTCTTTCGTATTCATTATTTGAATGGTCTTAATATATTATATTTAATTTTTTAACATTGTATCTTTACATTAGATATACAGGTTGTTATATTGATCATTTTATTTAAACATTTTGGTTCTTTCCTTTCTCTTAGAAAGTTATTAATCCGTCTTCGCATTCATTAGCATTAATTCATTTATATTATATTTCATGTGGTATTTATTCTCTTTGCATTTCATATAGGTCTTATTATTATCATTGGTTCAAAATCATCTTCTCCATCTGTTTGGTATGAGTTGTTCTTCTTTGCTCTTAATTAACTGTTTTCATTATCGTTTCATAGGTAATTAGTCTCTTTGCTTCCAAATTTTTTCCTTCTCTGGCATATTACACTCTTTCTTGTTATTCTTCTCTACTCCTTCAAATTCTATTGTGAATGTTAGCATTTATTCTGGATTAACGTTAATTCTCTTTTCTGAATTAATTACTTTATTTTCTTCTCAATTCAATCATAATTGACACATAATTATTTCTTGGAACTTGGTTAGTTTTAATATAAAATTCAAACTATTCTTTTTATTTAATTGAAAAATATTTCTCATAAGTCCTTGTAATATGTTGATCTTATCTTGTTTCAAAGTACTGACGTTCTATCAACATTCAAATTCTGTTTAATTCATTTATTCCCAGAATTGTTTCATTCAGAATTGTTTATAGTATTGTGATTTTACTATTATTTCTGAATGTTTTGGTATTTCTCCAAATTCAAATTCTTCTTAATTATTTACCATAAAGTTTTCTCATAAACTTAGTTATAGTAAGTTTACAGTAAGTTGGTCTTACTTCATTTTTAAATTTTTCATATATTAACTTCAAAATTCCTTTCTTCTTAATTCTTCCAAAATGTTTTTCTCATAATTCAGTGGTAGTAAGATGTACTTACTCAGTTTTAAATTTTCATAATTATATTTGAATTCAAAAGTCTTTCTTTTTCTTTCATAAAGTTTGTTCCAAAATTATTAGGTTGTAAGATGTACTTACATTATTTTAAAATTAATTAAAAAATTCTTTTAATTCTCCAGAATGTTCTTCTCAAAATATTAGGTTGTAAGATGTACTTACATTATTTCCGAATTTTTAAAAATTAAATTCAAAATTCTAAATTCCTTCTTATAATTCTCCAGAATTTTCTTTTCAAAATATTAGGTTGTAAGATGTACTTACATTATTTTAGGATTTTTTTTAAATATAAATTCTAAATTCCTTCTTCTTATAATTCTCCAGAATGTTCTTTTCAAAATATTAGGTTGTAAGATGTACTTACATTATTTTCGAATTTTTATAATAATTATTATAAATTCAAAATTCTAAAACTCACAACTCATTCTTCATAATATTTCTTCATAGAAGCTTGATTGTACACTCCTTTGATTTTTCCTGAAACGATTTCCTTCAACTCATATGTATTGTTATGCTTATTATTTACCACAACATATGGGGTTATATTGTACTCTACACTGGCCCATATTATTTATACTTTTGTAAGTTGATCTCCACTTTTTCTTTTCTTATAAATTTTCTTTTCTTTTATATACCCAGGAAGATGGACGATTTTCTTTATGTCGTTCCATTGCTCATATTTTTATTTATAATGTGCATTTTCTTACATAGTCTTCATTCATAAAACCCAGTTTTGTTTCTATGTTTATTCTCCATATCATTTCCTTTCAATGATATTTATTCCATCTCCTTCACCGTTGTTTTTCGCCGTAGTCGGTTATCATGATCTCCGTCCCTTTTCTTGATGGTGTGTGGTATCTGTGTCAACCAGGGTCCATCATCTCAGTTGCTCTTATAAAATTTACCCTAGGGCGCGACACTCGGTTATTATTACTGTTATTGTTTTTATTACTAAATTTATCATGATAATAATTTCGGTTAGGTTGGTAAGGTCTGTTATCATTATTGTTGGGATATGGATTTCTCTGACTGTATGGGACATTATTATGTTGGTATAAATTGTTTCTATTGTATGGATAGGGGTTGTTATCCCTAATGCCGTTAAAATAACTGCTAAACTGGTCATTACGCGGCGGGTTGTTAGGGCCGTCGTAATTACTGGGTTGGTTCCCTCTATCATCATATTGTATACACCAATACTTTTCTGGTCCATGTTTTGTGTTACTTGACAAATATCTGTGAGGATCTTCATCTGGGTTATCACTTATTATTTGTTTATCTGAAACACCATAAGCTGGTTTACCATCATATGTCCACTCTGAAGGAATATATTTTAGTCTAACCGTACCCTGGAACTGTCCTAAATGGCACGTTAATGGAATACATTCTGGTGATTCATCTGTGTCATCATTACAGTCTGGTACGATATCACATTTCCATCTTTCTGAAAAACATTGTCCAGTCTTACGCTGAAACTGATCTGTTCCACATATGGTATTCTGTTTACCTCTGGTCCTTTCCCATTGGTACACTACTGTCTTGTGGTAAATTATTTCTGAAATTACTTCAATTCTCCTTCTATAATTCATAGAATTCATGATGTCTTTGTCATAGGTAATTGGGATATTATTGCCATCAATTAACCCATGTTTCATCATCTCCAACTCTTCCTTCGTTTGTATCAAGTTTCTTGGATACATTTTTCTCATCCTTGATTCTCCTTCCCTTTGTTTAATATTTTCCTGGTTTCGGTTAATATCAACTTCAGGTACTACCACTACTTGTTCCTGCGTTTTATCATTTGGTACTTCTTCTGGTTCTGGTTTGCTATCATTTTTTATATCGATAACCCAATCATTCAGCTTCCCCATCATCGATTCGTGGTGCTCATCCATTTTCTTCATCATTTTCTGGTTGTTCTCCTCCAATTTGTCTTCCATCTTTTGTAGAAGTCTTTCCATGAATCTGTCCATTTTCTTGCTGTTCTCTTCCATCTTCTCTTCCATCTTCTTGCTGTTTTCTTCCATCTTCTCTTCCATCTTCTTATTGGTTTCATCAATCTTCTTACCCAGGGACTGGTTGTCTTCCTTCAACCCTTCCATGTTCTTGTTCATCCCACTTAATTCTTCTTTCAAGGACTGGTTATCTTCTTTCCTTTCCTTACTCAAGTCTTCCTTCAATTCCTTACTTGTGGATTCCATTTTCTTATTATTTTCGTCCAGTTTCTTGTCCACTCCTTCCTTCATCTGCATGAACATTTCCATTAATCTGTCCATTTTTGTTTCTTCAGGTGTCTTGGATTTCTCTACATGTCTTTCCTGGACATTTACTTCCCCTGTTTGTGTAGGCATCTCCGGTTGTTCAGTTTGTTTGGACAACACCGGTGGTAATACCTCTTCCGCCTCTACTGGCGTCGCCTCCTTGTTGTCCATGTCAGCTTCTATTTCTTTCTCGGCCTCCGCCGCCCGTTTCTTAGATATTGCACGTCGTTGCATTTTCCCTCGAAATTCTCTGGCTTTGTAGCTGTTGCCTAGCTCCAACTAGTGATTGTGCAGAATGTATTGGCCTTCCAATCGCTAATTAAAGCCCCTAAAGTTGTGCGCCAATTTGTAATAAAATAAATAAGATTGATGTGTGAATCTGTAAGTTGTAAGGTGTTTAATTGGTGTGGCTCTCGACGTCTTACTGGCCTGAAACACTTCCTTAAGTTTCCCAGTTGGTCGAGTCCCAATGGTAGCAAGACCGGTCGAGTAGCGTAAAGTTGATGAAGAAATATATATGCTCAGCTTCACCGAAAGTTTCAAAACAAATATTATTGTTTTGAAGAAAATTAAAAAAAAAATTATGTTTATAAAAAAAATAATAAAAAAAAATTTTAATTTTATTAATTAATTAATTAGGATCAATTAATTAATATAGGGCTGTGAAGTTTTAAACAGTGTAATGCTCTTCTGAAAATTTTTATTAAAGTTTTAGTATAATTTAAATAATCTATCACCACTCATAAGACTGTCTGTAAACCAATCGATATTTGTTTACCTTTCTATTTTTTAGGTTATCTTCACTTACGGGTGGTAAAGTCCTTGTAGATTATCAATTAGAATTATATTATTGGTAATTAGTATTATTGAAGAAATAAAGAACTATTAAGTATTGAAAAGTATTAATGTTTTATTAAGTAACAGCAATATTGACTCTTATCGATTAGTATCGATTCTCAGGATATCGAAAAAAGTTACAAGTATATGTTATAAAAATTATATAGGGTTCTTTAAACAGCCAGTTATTACCAAAGTCAGAGAAATCGGGCTAATATTTAAAAAGTATAACGTTACAATCAAATTAATAGTTATTAATAAACACAGACATTGAATAATAAATTGTAAATATAATAATTGTTTTCACCAAACAGCTGTGCTGAACCAAGAAGAGGCACTGGGATTGTCAAAGAAAGATGGCTGCCGTCAAGTCGATGAAAATGTGACTCGTCCCTGCTGCGTTCCAAATAATGTATTTTGACGCAAAATTTCTGTTCTCGTGTCCGCAAATCTCTTGTTATATGTTGTGTAGTGACTGGTGTAGTGATTCTGGGTTGTATTTAGTATGTCTGTGTAATTATAAGTCAAACACTTTCTCCGATTCCGTCACTAATTTGGTTTAATGTATTATACAGTTTTCTAGTGTTTTATGGTGTTTTTCGGAGTAGATTTATATTGTTCTGTGTTATGGAGTGTTACTTGATCGTTTCTGTTATAATATGATAGTTTCAGAAGTATTTTACAAGTCACTCGCGATTTCACAATAACTCACTATACACTCGCTTGTATGACGATTATAGGTTAGGTTATCCACATTATTCTACGTATGTCATGTTAACCGTTCAACTACCAATAATTAACTAACTGTTTCCTTCAGTTTCAATTAAACTCTTAGCCCATATAATATTATCCTTAACATTGTTCAAAAATATTTTCACATCCTGTGAATACTTTATATTTTCACTATATGAATGCCTAAACTTTGGTTATTTGTCAATTTTATTCACTAGATTTGATTTAAATTAATCTTTCAGTTCATTCTGGTTATTTTCAGATTAAATAATGCCATTTTATAGTGTTTTCTGTCCAAAAAAAAATAGTAATTTCACTTTCAGTTAGGTATACTCTGAAAGGTCAAAACATTAAAATTTACTTCCTGTCATTATATAAATTCAGCCATTTTATCAGTTATATTTAATATTAATAATCCTATATTGTATTAAAAGGTTCCTATTCCCTTATTTTCTGGTAATTAATTGAATTAGTTGTATTCTGAAACATTATTCTGAAATATATGACTCCCATGTCTAAATTTCTGAGTTTAGTCTTTTTCATTTTTATTTATAATTCTGAATATAATTTATTAAAATCTCTCTAACTGGTATGTGCAATTATATGGCATGATCTCAAGTTTATTTTGTCTAAACCCCTTTTGTTTATTTGCATTTAAATGAGCAATTTCTCTGTTTTGATGAAGTTTGGTTTCCATTCTTTTGGCCTATGATTTTTTAACAATTTTTCTTACAAAATAATTTACAAACAATATATGATGTGTGATACCCTCTCTGACTTTTACAAATAGTATTATAAATTAAACATGTTTTTAAATTACACAAAAACAATTAGTATTGGTTACAATACAAACAATAGTTAAAACAAATAAAGAATTTTTTTTTTAAATAAATGGTTGTCTTCAAGTCAGACATTTTGCAACACAATCCTTATTTCTAAACATGGAAATATGGCTTACAAAAAAGGTTTTTTACTAACTAACATCTTAATTACTCTCTACTATTTACAAGTGGTAACTATTTTTATAGTTCTGATGTTAGTTGTATCAGACCCAAACAAATGTCCTTATATCTAAAACATTTTTAAACATTCTTATACTATATACATAAAAACCTTATATTTATATTCTTATTTCTAAACATTATTATAAGTAGGATTCTACAGTTTTTATACCGTCTTTTACATTGTCTTTGGGGAATTGCACCCTGTCATTAACAAATAAATAGTATTAATTGTTCAAAAGGTATTATGAACTCTGTTTTTCTTTTTTCATGTAAAACAAAATGTTATTTTAAACAGATTCATGTCTTATGAACAACATATTGTCACAGCACACATTTTAAGTCATTGAAAAATGCATATTTCATTGCATCCAATGTTTGTGATTGCCAAGAATGAAACACAAGGTTCATTTTTTATAATACCCAAAACTATCACTGGTTCACTTTGCACTTATATATTATGTTAATGCTAAATGGTCGTATAGTCTTATTAACATAATAAATTGGTTAGCGTTTTTTCAATGGAGATTTGTTCCATGGGTACTATATTATTGTTTCATCTTAGTTCACAGGAAACTTTTACTTTATACACTCCTCTCTCTTAAATTTGTATACATGTGGTTTTTATTTCGTTATACTTTTATTTTTAGATATTTATTTTGGGGATATAGGGATTTGGGTGTCTTTTATAAGAGCATGACATCTTCTTCAGGATGCTGCCCTCTTCTTCTTTCTTCAGTCTTCTTTTCTCCTGCCTTCTGGGACTGGTATCTTCTCTATCTTCTTCTTGTTGCCATCAGGTTTCTTGGGATCTTCTCCATCTTCTTCTTTATTACAGAAATACACAACCTGTATTGGTTGATCTTGGCTTATTTTAGGGTTTCTCTTCTATTTATTCTCCCTCGATGTGGGTTTGGTCATATTGTGTACTGCTTTGTTATTTACTATTTTACCTTCCTGGGTTATACCTTGAAAACCTTTGGTTATGAGACTGGTTTTGGATGACTCATCACTAGTAACTCCTTTTATTTTAACTTGTATTTTCTTTATAATAATGATTTCTTTCCACAGTTGCTATGAATTAATCTTTTTATATTAAACTTAGTGCTTTCTTCCAAATTTAAATATTATAACTTCATTATTCTAATGATCAATTGCCATTCAATATTATGCATACATCTGTCACGCTACAATATAAATCTGTCTTTTACTGTGTCAAAAATGCAGTCGGCCATTTCTAAGCCAGTGAAAATACGAAAATGTTTCTAATCTTTCCATACAGTTCTGAATCGCTGATTTTATTTGACTGTAAATAAAAAGTAGTAACATGTGACGAATTTGGAACGTGAATAAGTATTACGAGAGCGAACTAACTAAAGAAAAACTACAATAAATGTAATGGTAAAGGAATTTAAGCTACAACAAAGGGAGCTCTTAAATTCCTTCTACGTGGAAGAGAAGGTGTAAAGAGATCCAAAAAGTACAACTGGAATTGGAAGAATATCATACGGTAGAGCAAGACATTTTCTAACTATCGAAGGAAATATTAACAAAGACCTTCAATAATTGTTATATGTGTAGCCTACATCAGAGACACGAACCATCAAGACAAAGAAAGTGAACATTGGGAAACCATTTTGAAAAATTTTGAGTAGGGCCTACTCACAAAAATCCACGCGGGGTATCAAATTAACGATAAGAAAATTTTAACGATAATCTGAATATAGTATTGATTTAAAACTTTTACGAATCAGAACTAATTGAAAAAAATGTAAAAATCCATCCCAAGTATCAGATTGAAGGGAATTGTAATCCAAATTTGAATCTTTACTTTGACAATTTGTTAACTTTTAGGGGCACCATGGACCAAAAATTGAAGGCAAAATTTACAAATATCATTTAAGTATGCGAGGCACCAAATTACAGAAATTTTATTAAAAATGCCAAATCGATACCTTTAATAATTTGACGAAATTAATGTGTGTTAGCACCTGTTGCAGTTTTAGATCATTTTCAAAAAGAAGTTTGTAAGCTCTATTTGCATAAATCTGTACACACCAGTTGAAACACGAAAAACCAAAAAACACCAGTTAACAAAAAAAGAGATACGGCATAAGGTAACCCCCGCGGAGTGTTTCTCGGCTAAAGCTAACAATCACACATTCGAAAATCTTTCTATTCCAAAGTTAAAAAATGAAATTTGTTAATTTGATTTTATCTGATAACAAATGTACTTCGTTCAATACAGTGAGCGAGTTCTGCAGCTCAGGGACCTTAGTACTATGTTACAGATAACATTTTAGGCAATCTATAAACTTTGTTAATTTTTTTCTGTTACAGGGGTAAATTTGGTACAGTATATAGATGTCGAGAGAAGAGTACTGGATTGACTTTAGCTGCAAAGTTTGTGGGCATTGCAAGGAAACAAGAGAGGCGTAATGTAGAACGTGAAGTCGAGATCATGAGAAATCTTCAGCATCCCAGGCTAATTCAACTGTATGATGCGTTTGAGTCCAGCAATGTTATGTGTGTTATACAAGAATTGTAAGTAGCAAACGTGTAACAGTTATTTGCTATTGTTATTCTTTTGTATTTATTATTGACAAGGTTCTCTGGGTTTTTTAATTTTTTGTTAATGTCACATTAAAACAACACTCCTCATGTGTTGTTTTGTCATGACGATTTTCAGCTTCAGCTTGGACTGTTATTCAAAATGCCATTGTTCAAGTCTCACTTTCTCTAACGAATTTTTCATATTTATTACCGTAATAATTACATAATAAATAATTTCCATTGTCCCTCAAGTGTTACAGGCTATCACTTATCCATTTTCACAGTCCACATCATCTGTCCTATGGCCTTCAAATACTCACACAGAATTGCAGTACCTACTTGTTTTTGCAATTGTGTATTAATGAGTTTTTTTTTAATAACCATAAAATTACATTTGGTGTCACTTTCATATAAAGTACTTGTTTTTTGTTGAGTAGTTGTTTTGTAAATTAAGTAAAATATATATTCACATTTCTGTTCCATTTCTGTTCTGTAATCAGAAATTTATTTTGTCAGTTTTCTGTTCCTTAATTGAATAATTCATTTTATTTGCAACTGTTGCGAGTGTGTATATCTTCTTCTGGCATCACAACCCAGTGTGTATCTTAGCCTGTTCAATAATTTCCTTTCATTCCGTCCTTCTACCATATAACCTTCTCTAACATCTGACGTTCATGCTTCTCAAATCATCCTCAACGTCATCTATCCATCTTTTTCTAGATCGTCCTCTTCTAAGACTTCTGCCTATTGGTTTCCATTCTGAGATTCTTTTAGTCGTTCTGCTATCATCTGTTCGCTTTGCTTTTAAAAAAAGTTACTCATAAAACTGAATAATTGAAGTTAAACTGGAATATCGTCATAACAGGAATAAAACCAAAAAACGATCAGAATTTGTTAAAAGAATAAAATAATTGTTGAGGAAAACAAGGAAAGAAACTCGATTAAAAAAAAATTGTAAGGTAATGGCTGTGCCAATGTTGTTGTCGTGTTCTGAAACGTGGGTTTCGCTGAAGAAACAGCTGAGTAGGGTACAGGCAGTGGCGGTTTCTTATTGTGGCCACATGGCCGCGCACCCCCCCCCCCGCGTTGACAGAATGTAAAAAACCACATTATCGTAGTTAACTGTCTGTTGTTTGTCCTTTGTTTTAAAGATAAAAGATAAAGAATGTTCTACTATAAACGTTGATTTAGATTAGAATAATAGTATTTATCTGTCTTGCGCGAAGCGCGTAGCCTAAACTACATAAACAAGGCCGCAATAAGACGTGCAGACCGGGTTGGCATGACAACGTGAAGTATCGTGTGACATCATAACGAATAACAGCATTTCACATATCAAGTCATTGGGCCACCACTAATCAGCGGCCAGTTCCACAGCCCTTATGACAAAGTTTGGGGGCCGTGCCAATTCCCAGTTTTTGTGTCACGTGTCGCCTAAAAACATGAATAGAATCACTGTATTAATAATAAAAAAAATACTGGACTTTCTTTAGAGGATAAAATAAATATTTAAAAATTAAGCAAGCCATTTCCTGATTTCAACTTAACACAAATTAGTGACATAAAAACCCAAAACAGGACATTTACATAGCGTTTCTTAAGAGATAGGCCTATTTATACTGTTTCCGTTCTTAGCTTAATCCTGATGTAAACAAACTCACGTGGCTCATCTGAAACGCTATTGGTCAGGGGCGTTGACATTGTTCACACAGTAATCTGTTACGCGCATGTGCAGAATATCTGTATAGTAATGTGAGAGTTGTCATTACTGCGACAAGTGGTTTTGACTACGTTTAATCATCTTTATGAACACACAGTAGAACTTTATCGCTGCTAGCAAAATGAACATAAATTTAAAAAGTTTTTAGTAAATGATATTGACTATCGGGAGCACGCCGTTTCAAAACTTCCTCCTTATCACTGTATTCTGAATCCCATTGAATAAATATGAAGCAGTTGAAAGGATATGTTGCCCGTCACAACACAACATATAAGCTGGATGATGTAAAACAACTGATAGAGAAGACAGTAAATGAAATAACGACGGACAATTTTGGAGTCGTTGTGTCGAGCATGTATTCAAGGAAGAAGATAAGGAATTGGGCCAAATTACAGACGCCGTCGTGGACAATCTTATCATTTACACTGCTGACTCAAGTGATGATTCAAGTTCCGACACATACATGAAAGGCATTTAATTACTCTCTGACAGCAGCTGGTAATACACAGTACACTGGCAATTATCACAGCTACTTCTTTTGCCTTAAGTATAGGGCTACTTTATTTTTTTTCTTGCGATATTCAAAGAGTGAATAAGAGAAAGCCATTCTTATTCACTCCGTCTTATAAAATATGTAATTGGCGCTCTGACAGAGTCACACAAATATTACTTTGGTCAGAAAAAATTATGATAATTTACTTGTGTTTATATAGTATCAACGTTATATGTAGTCTGTCTGTACTCCATCTGTCAGAGTGACATGCCTCTAATTCAAGCAGCAAATAGCGTTTCAGATGTGCCACGCCTCTTTGTTTACATCAGGATTAAGCTAAGAACGGAAACAGTATATAAACAAAATAAAATAACTGAATATGAATATGAAGTTTCGAATTTATTGTACTGTTTTCCGTGTGTATTATTTTACAAACCTGCAGTAATAAAATGGATACAAATTGAGCCAGAAAGGGTATAAATGATTTGCATCATCTCCTGCTAAAATAAAAAAGCCTGAATGATCTTGAAGCCATCTTAATGCACGCACGCAACTGGCTTTACTAGGCTAAGTAAATATTTTGAAATAGCATAATTCAGCATATCGGACACATGTTATTGAACATAATGAACACGTTAGAAGGGACAGTTGGTATATTTGCGCCACGTTATACTGCTGAGCCCCAAAAACGTGACACACAAAATACACTAGAAATGATTGAAATACTACCACTACTAATATCTCCTTACTTACTACAAAGTTTACCTAAAACAGCCATAATATCTACGTAAATATCAAAAGGAGGGGTGTGAGTGCATTAAATAAATCTTAATGCCACCAATCAGTGGGCAGAGAGGGCCACAGCCCGTTTATTTGAATCCAAAATGAGCCTCGAAATGTTTGCAATCATAAATCAGTCAGCGAAAGATTAACAAGTGAATTAATTATAACTTGATTAATTTAAATACCAAAAGATTATATACTGATCAAATAGTTTACTGAAATTTAACAGTTGCGTAAGTTAAAAGCAGAGTTAATCGACTAACAAGAACTAAACAGTATCATAAATCAATGCCAGTTTACAACATGCAAGCTATGAATCGTTCATGAAAGTTTTTTTTGTATTATCTTACACCACAAAGTACTTGAATTAAAAGATATTAGTTCACGTCACCTAAGGTGAGAAATTTGGTTTACTCTTTTTTTTGCACAGTAACTTCTGCAGAGTGTCACTAATCATTACTTGACTTGGTAGTTTGAAGTGCTCCGTTCGTGGCCTGCCGCAGCTCGTCGCGACGTCCGTGCGTTTTTTCAGTTCATGTCGTGGACTGATGTTGTGTCCATTCCGGAAGATCTTAAAAAGAAAATGCTGCAAACGGGTTGATGTTCGGATTCCTTACTCCCGTAGGTCGAACCAAGCTATGAACTGAAAGTCCCACACCTTTTAGTACACTTTAAGTAGTCACACAGTTTAACTAGCACACACACATTCATTCATACAATGAATTACAAGTTCACAAATTTACAGTCACAATACATACAAAATTACAACTTCAAATCATACATAATAAGTACTGACATCGAATCTTACATCTATGTGTTTTTTCCTTTTAATCAACTGACTGAATATTTAGTATTTTCTTTTGCTCGAGGCTAATTATTACAAGATACATTATGGTTGGTTAACAGTTTTTTACAGAATATACAAGTTTTATTTTTACAGAAGGTAATAAACAAAAATAATTCGTTACCAATATTGATTTATGATAACCCAACAATTATAAATACCTTGGTCATCGAGGCTTCCAGTTTAAAGGGAAGGGGAAGGGAAGGCTCTGCTCACTGAGGGCGGTCTGGTGTTCGACTGACGTGATCTAACCGAGCGAACGGCTTCGTTAGTAAAGGAAACGGCGTGACGTCAGAGAAACTCTGACCAATTAACGTGTAGACTTTCCGTCGCGCGCCTATTTAAACTTTATTTTATTTAAAACGGTATGGGCGGATGTTGCATTCGGCAAGAGTGCCGAATAACTGCAACATATTTTAAAACGCATTATTTGCTGTGTAAAATTTTGCGGTGCTTTTGAGTTGGCACTTAGAGGTCACCGTGAGAATGAAGAATTTGGAAATTGTAAACTGTTAAGTTAATAAGTCGATTTTTTGTAGAACTTGATGTTCCGTTGCGAAGAACAACAGCAGACCGCTACGGTGTTTAAGGAGACTTACAAAAGCCATTCACAATGAAATTTTAGATAGCCTATTGGCTGCGTGCTAAGAGGAAATTTATAATCAAATTAGAAATTCCGATCTCTTGGCTATTCAATGTGACGAAACTATAGATGTCACGAATGGCACTAATATTTAGACATGTTTTTGATGGAACTGTTTTTGAGGACGTTTGGTGCTTTAGAAAAGTCAAGGACAAATCAGCAGAAGTGATAAAAAAGTGTATAGGCCTAGAAGAAGAAATTGATCCTATAATTATGGAAACACCATAAAAGTTAATTGCTCAAATGTACACTACAGCAAATGTAATGAGTTGTGCTAAAGATGGTGTTCAAAGTTATATTAAGAAGAAATAGTCTTACGCTCATTATACACAGTATGATGCTCACCAGTTTAATCTTTTGATCCAAAATGCAGTACACACAGTGGCGAAGCGTGACAAAATAATTTGGGTAGACATAAAAGTACCAGTCAACAGCACCCTCCTACTAAGATTGTCGACATTTTTAATGAACCACTAAAACTATGGTAAATAGAGATACCTCTACCTTTATCAGATAATAGCTAAGTGACTCTCATTTCATTATACGTATAATTAGGCCTAAATATAAAGAAAAAACTATATTATTGTTATTAGTATCGTTTATGAATCTTAATTAGAAAATATTGTTAAAAAAGTATAAATTTTACTCACATTTTTTGAATGATGACAAATCCGGATACTGTAGGCATTACACAATCTTTCATAGTTTCTTGTAAATGAGTTCCACACGCCGCGTCTTGAAGTTTGCAAAAATATTTATTACCCCTTCCTTGAAAGTTGGGTCCTTTGTGCACATAGATGACAATTCTTTTTCAATGGACAAAGTAGCCAATTGTGATAATCTTTTATTTTTCATGGCATTACGAAGGTACGTTTTGATCCTCTTCAGTGTACTCACTCATTGAACGCTTAGTCGATGCCGATGTAACTGGAATACTCAGTACTAATTTCAGTAACTTTAATGTTTGTTCATACACACTATCGAGTTGATTCTCCACGATATATTCTAGCAGTTTAACACACTGAAGCATTTTATCATCACTGTTGTAGATGTTCAATAATTAATTGCGCAATGTTACCCAGTCAAAGAATTTTGGGAACAAACATTTCAGCTTGTCAAACTGGAGTTGAGGAAAATTCCTCCGAAATTCAACAAACATTTTCTCATTTAGAAGTTCTACAAAAAATATATTTTCAAATTCGTCGAATCGGGTGTCTAGTTGCATTGTTATAGAATCAAGAATTTCATAAGCAACGCGTTTATGCACTTCACTTAGTACAGATTCCAGCAATACATTATTATGGTCAGCATTCATGCACCTACATTCGTCCATACAGTTTCGCAGCACTTTATTTGCACGCAGTGCTGCGATATTTTCTTTCACTGTCCTAATTTCATTAGTGCAGAGATTTACATCACTGCTAGATTTTGCCTGGAGCACATTAAACAGATGTTGAGTAAATACAAAAATTCGATCATATATGCACAAGTAAAACATGAAAGATCTCGACTTTAAAATATTTACGAGACCAATTGCAGCACTCACAGACTCAGGATCCCAATCATCACACTCGATAATGTGAGAAACCGCACGATATAGTTCTTTGTAATGTTCTTTGACTGTTGAAACTGCCCGTGAACGGTAATTCCAAAGGGTTGATGTTGGGTGAGGACGTTTAAACCATTGTTCTCGGAGAAAATCAGATCTAGCAGCAGATCTACTGAAGAAACTATGAAATCCATTTAAATTACAAATAAACAATTTAACTTTAATATTTTTTTCACTGTGTAACAAGACCAAATTAAGTTGGTTAGCATAGCAGTGCTCAAATATTGCCTGTGGACACTGTTGACGAACAAGGGTTTGTACTCCACCGTGACGACCAGCCATCACAGAAGCACCGTCATATGTTTGGCTTACTAATTTATTTTCAATGTTATATTCTTTCAAAACTGAAATGATTTTATTAGCCAACCCTTCTGCGCTTTTGTTAGAAGAAACATAAAAAAAGCCTAAAAAGCGTTCCTCAGTTTTCAAACCACGAACATATCGCACAATTATACTCAGTTTTGCTTTAACAGATACGTCGGTTGTTTCGTCAGCTTGAACGTAAAAAAATCAACCTTGTTTATTTCATCACAAATTGTTTCATTAATAGCGATGGAAACAAACTCGATTAAATCATTCTGAATTTCAGAAGATGTGCCTTTAAATACAGTGCTGGTTACTATATGTTCCTTCATGAAAGACTCTTCCATTGCCAGTAAATTTAAAGTTTCTAAATAATTGCCCTTATTAAGAGACTGCTCATTTTCCTTTATGGCCCGTAAAAGCTAACTCTTGCCTCCCTAAATAACAAACAAAATCTATCAAACGGCCTACTATCCTTCGATTTTGAGCCACATTTTCATTGTGCTGCACTGCTTGAATTCTAGCTGATTCGGATAAGCAATGTTCTATGCTGTTACGTCGTAGCATGTGAAAGATCTCAGAATTTTGTATATGAGTTTTGCTGCCAGCATGTTTAGCAGCTTTAGATTCAAAATTTTTTACAGTGCCTACTCCAACTTTGCTCCATGGTTCCTCTCCATTAAATATCAAACAATAATAGCAGTGCAGAGTTTTGTTTCGCTTACAACCAGAGAGCCATCTATATTTACTCTACCAAACTTTCTGAAATTTTCTGACAATTTTTCCATCCTTCTGCGACAAATCTAAAGGCGGCCGAGATATTTTTGACTTCAGCAATACCTTTCGCTCTAAAGGTAACGTACTGATTTCGTATTTTAACAAAAATTCTAGTGAATCAAAGTTGTCAGAGCTCATGTCAAATACTTCTGCGACTGAACTGGTACTAACTGCACTTAAAGGACGACACTTAAAAATGTTTATTAATAAATAATTAGTACGTAAGTGATCACTAAGAAGTCTATAACACTATATACAAAATTAAAAATAATTTGTAAACTCAACAAAAACAAATTTTCACTACGCGCGCATAATGAAACAAACACAGGCGGCCAGGCGAAAATTCTGTACTATTCAGTCAGGGGAGACGTGTTTTTTGACGTGATGTACTGGACATATGATTATGCTGCGCGCGCAGGTCCCTTCCCGTTGTTGTCCACCAAAGCCCTCCTCACCTCCAGCTTTGTTGAAAAGACATTCCAAGTAACGTCTACCCTGATACTCCGGGTACAGTTGCATCGCACAGCAAGGTTCAAAAGTCACGCGGTCGCATCATGTCGCGTAATACTTAACATTTTAAATTAGTTTTACACCCTTTCTGAGTATCTTACGCAACTTAATTCATAAATAAAAGTTAATTAATTTATGAACAAATTATTTGGGGAGACACTGTCTACCCTGTCTCCCCTGACGCTTCGCCACTGAGTACACAGCATGCTAAATCGCTATTGTTTTTTTAATACTTATCAGCAATTCCCACCTTTTTTCAAATTCATCAAATAGATGCGATATTTTACAGGAAACAGTCAAGCACAGGTTACCAAATGCAGCAGCAACCAGATGGAACTATAACATTAGGACCGTCAATACTGTGAATGAAAGCTCGTAGAAGTCTTTGAAGGGGTTGAAATAAATGCCTGAAAATCGCTATTTGTAATGAAGCTTCCGGTCTCAGACGAGGACTAGAAGACCCAGAATGTTTGTTTTGGTTCACCTTTGTTTCACAAACTTTTGCCTTCATAATGGATGTACTTTATAATCAAAATTTGTGTCATAATCATGTGTTTTCTGCCCAAGGGCAGGTCTTACAGGGCATGCTCCTTCCATACTTTCCTAACCCGGACTAGTCTCTTCATTTCCTGATATCACATCCATATAACTTCTATCATCTGGTCTCCCCTCCGTTCTGTATTCCACTTTCCATTTACCAGCCCTTCCAATGTTTCTACTGTCACATTATCTCATGTTTTCCACAGTGTCCCAATCAATTTCTCTTCCTGTCCTTGATAGTATCCAAGACTCTCCTTTTCTCTCTTACTCTTCCAAGCGCCTCATTTGTCACTCTATCCTTCCACTAAATCCTTTCCTTCCTTTTCCATCTACACATTTCGGATGCTTGTAACCTTCTCTCCTCTTCTTTCCTCAGTGTCAAAGTGTCTGTCCATATAGAAGCATGCTGCAAACAAAACACTTCACCATCCTCTTTCTCAGCATTATTTCTAGTCGCTAGCACAATAATCTTTTCTTTCTATTAAGGGGTTCCTTATCAAAGGGAATTCTGCAATTCACCTCTTGACTATGACACATGTCCTCTCTAAATAAACAAACTAAATATCCCAGATATTTAAAAACTGTCACTTGTGTCATTTATATAGTACTTGCGATAAAAGACCCTGGTCAATTGCCTTTACAAAATTTCATCTATTCTCATGTTTCTGATATTAACTGTAAGATTTTTGTAAATATGTATGTGTTTATTTACTTTCTAGTAATCTGTATCTCTAGAATTTACTTTTTAGTATAGCCACTACTCTCCAGTATTGATCATAGTGTATTCTTGTTTTAGAATGCTTTCTTCAATATAAAGACTGAAATCTTAAAAGCCTTATTAGTGAGAATATTGAAATCTGTTCTTTTCTGTGATAATTCCCTTTTCTAAAACTATTCTGTTCTCCTCCAATAAGAACTTATGAAATTACTTTGAGCTTCTTATTTATTATTCTTGAATATAACTTGAATTGTTTAACAACTGTAGCTTGAACAGTCTATGGGTCACCAGGGATCTCAGCTGTCTTTCAGCAATCTGGTATTTTACTCCTTTACCAGAATTGGTTCATTATATAAAGTAGTCTCCACTATAACAGCACACACCCCTATGTTTAAATAAGTCAGTATTCATTTTATCTGGTCCTGTTTCATTTCTCTTTTAAAAATATTTAACAACCTCCTGAAGTTCGCTTATCAAAATGGGATTAATTTATACTCTTCTATGACATCTAATTTTACTGTATCTTTCTCGGACTTTCTTAGATGTTTTAAAACTTTGTTAAGTAAAGCTCCATATATATGCCATATAAGTCATTCTCTATTTGACTGCCAACATTTTTCCTAGGCTTGTCTTAGTTAAGTTATATTTCATTTAATCCTTAGCTATTGGTATTTCATTGTCTATTATTTTATGCTAGTTTCACCCTTCCTTGTGTATATGCTAATATATTATCTATGTATCTATGTCTATATAGATAAAATATTATCTGTATGCTATTTGTTTAGTTTTTAAATCAAATCTTTGATCATCTTAGTCCAATTCTTCTGTCTTCATTTTCTTCTTGTTTCCAAGAAATTCATGTTTGCTTTTCCTTTGCAGTCCTATGTGTTCTCAAATTCATATCCATATTGCCTTCAGTTGATGCTCCCACTATAATGAGAAACTTTCCTGTCTACATTACTTGCATAAGAATAAAGATGCAATGTCATTAGAATTATAAAGGATATACTGTTAGCAACAAAAATTTATAACTGTGTTTGTTGGTTTATACAAAATGTTGTAATATCTTGAATATTCACAGAAAAAGCATTAAATAATTTGAAATCAAATACAAGTACTGGCATAGTGCTGTAATATTTAACAAATCTGTTGAGTAATTTTTTTTATAAATTAAGAGATTAGTGTATTATTAGTTACAGAAAAGAAATAATTTACATGTTTGGTATATTTTAGGGTCACAGGAGGTGAACTTTTTGAAAGAGTTATTGATGATGACTTTATTTTAACTGAAAAGGCTTGTACAGTTTTTCTAAGGCAAATCTGTGAAGGAATTGCTTTCATTCATTCAAAAAATATTCTACATCTTGACTTGAAGGTAAGAATTGTTCACGTATTTTTTCATATAATATACTGGAACAGTGGTGTATCTACAGGTGGGACCCGGGGATCAATCCCCCCTCCAGAGATATTAGAAATTCAGTAAAATTCCATAATCACCTTACATAGGCTTATTTCTAAGCCAATTGTCTGTGTTAAAATAAGGCTTATTAATAGTTGTAGAAATAAAAGAAATTATATCATTTTTAAATTAATTTAAATTCATTTTTAAATTCCCTTTTGGCGAATTCAACCTTCAGGCTAGTCTCATCCACCCCCCTCCTACTGATAGCCTCTAGTTACACCACTGTACCAGAATATACCTTTAAACTTCATGTATGTAATCTTCTGATGTTTACATATGAATAGTAAATTATTCAGACAGACTTTACAGTAATGAAATTGTTGTTGTTTCATTAGATTGTTATAATGAAACAAGTAGGCAGGCCCATTGCATTTGAATTTGATGTCAATAGTAAATTTTAAGTAGTTACCTCAATGCAAAGGCAGTAAAAGCATCCTCTATGTAATGACTTAAGAATGAGTTTCACTTTCTCAAGAATTAATGTATGGTGGTCAAAACACATATATGTTATTAATAATCTAATAATATTAATTTTGTAACTTCTTGCTTGCATGCTTGTGTGTATCTTAATTTTGTACATTATTCTGCTGTGCCTCATTATCACGAACAAATTTATTTTATTTTATTTAGTCTATTACGTGAGGAATTTACTGCCGATTTTAAGTTACTGTCCATGGATCCTTCTGATTCTTTTGCAAAATCTTCATAAAGGGTTATAAAATAAAGTTAAGGACATTTTTTGGCCCGCTCTTAAATTTAGGGGTTGTTTTCCCCTTTTCGGGGGTGAAAAAACAAAATTTAATTAACCCAGGGACCCGATACAGAATTAAATTCTAAGCAAACAGGTGGTATACACTTTTTCGAAAAAATGCGTTGTTTGCGAGTTACAAGGGTTCACAATTTTGCAAGAAAACCCGTTTTTAAATTTGCTAAATCTGCAAATAACTAAAAAACGACGCCATTTTGCGAAACATTTGTGTAACTCAAACTTAAAGCTTATTACCAGATGAACATTTTCCATATTGTTTGGTTTCCTTATGTCAAATGGTTCTCGAGACACAGCCAAAACAAGATGGCGATTCATCGGCTTTTGATCAAATTACGTGCTTAAAACTGATATATCTCGGTGAAAAATTGGTCGATCGTAACGAAATTAGTATCAAATGAAAGCTCTGTTAATTTCATAAAAACTCTGGGTTAATTACTTGTGTAGCTTAAAACACTACAAAGTTATGTAGGAAAATATCATAATCTCTGCAAATTTTTTCTAAGAAATTTAAAAAGGGACGTCCGCCATTTTTTCAAATATGCATATTAAGCTGAGATATTGTAGTTTTTGGTTGTCAATTATATTAGCAATGTCCTCAATTTTTTTTTAACTATATATGTATTGCTGTACAGTAACACGTAACGTTTCAAGAAAATTCAAGTTTTTGGATTTTCGCCAAAATTCGGCTTTTTTATTAAATATCTCAGTAATGATGCGTTTTATCAAAAAATTGTTAGGAATTAAAAATAAAATTTATAGAAAAACAAACTTTTAAATTTTGTTTAATTCCTTTATGACTAAAACATGATGAGTTAAAGCACTTCAAAGGTGTATTTTGCATACATCATGTAAAACAAGGCGAAATATCTAGTGTACAGTAGGCTTTTTTACTATAGTGCATAGGACAATAGTTATAGCTCTTTAAATTTCCTACAAAATACATTTTGATTGAAATTTGTTTCTTAAATATTGACCGTGTTATGACCAAAAATGTAAACGCACTCTAACAGTTAGATTTTGTTATCGTACGTTATATGTTCGGGTGCGGTCCTGAAAGCCTATTAATTTACACGAAACTAAACTTTCTTCAAATTGACAATAGAATTAAGTACAGTACAACCTCTTTTATACGAACCTCGTTCAAACGGATTCCTCTGTAATCCGGATTAAAAATAATTAGGCCTATACGGTATATATTTTTGTATTCTGAAATTGTTGTTTAAAACAAAAGAGCCGCTTTACAAGTACAGTACTGCAGTACAGTAGTATAATATTTATTACTGTATACCTGAGTTCGGTTAGTACTGTAATAGACTACATATTGTATATCACTTTGTAAATACGCGCTGAAATTTACGGCTTTGCCTAATGAAAAAACTTATAGCTTATTTGGACGACAGACGGAAACCACGTCGGCCGATCTAATGGTAGTGAAACGCCTACGTGATCGCGCAGCACGTAAACGTTACGAAAAGTTAAAACAGTGTATATTTACCTACTTTAATAAAAATAACATGTAGCAATTGTAGGTTTTAATATGTAGTATAGTGTTCATGAAAACTACTTTGGCAAAAGTTTAATGAAGAAAGTTGTGTTAGTGGTTGAAATCACAAGCAGAATGATCACTGTTGCACACCATTGAAAGTTAGAAACGCCATTGAGTTAGAAATATTGAAAGAAAGAGAAAAAGGGTTAGACAATTTAATTAATACTAAAATTAAAATTGATAATGAAGAAATATTTTATAACATAATTAAGAAGTAAATGATAGAGGACAGATAGATAAGGTTAAGAATTAAATTGCATAGTACTAATTGGATGTTTTAAAATAAGGATGTGTGACTGACCCACGTGTGTGGAGAGGAAGACGGTAGGTTTAAAAGGAATGTACACACACACACACACACACACACACACACACACACACACACACACACAATACTGAAACACAAGGAATTTGCTAGAAAAATATGTAACTGTCCAGATGGAGGGACAGGGCTCAGGGGGTGGGGAAGGGACATTTGAATTATAGCTTGTTTTGTGTGAGCAGGGTAAGGGTGAGATGGGGGTGAAGGGTTTGTTTTCACATATTTTCTTTCAATTCCGATCTGTCGATGAGCTGTGAAGCTTGAAATCGGGATAATTTTTATATAGTGGTGTGCAACAGTGATCATTTTGCTTGTTACTTTGGCAAAAATACGGAAAAAATAGTGTAGTGTTAAATAAGCGATAGTGTAGTGAAACTACTGCAATAAAATAACATATAGTGTATAAAAACAATTTTGGTGAAAATAATAATAGGTAAGTATTGAACTTTGAATATAGTGTAGTAGGCTACAGTAATTTACATTAAAATATTAAATGCTCTATTATCCGGATTTTTGTTAATCCGGATGACGTCCGGTCCCAGTTGATCCGGATAAAAGAGGTTGCACTGTATTATTTTTATTTTTTTAACATCTATTGTAAACAAAACAATATCTGTTGCAATTTGTCACTGTCTGTACTGCTGGTTAGTTATATCAATCGAATATTTAAATTAATAAAATAATATAATGTTTATGGCTCAACTTTTTTTTGATTAAATTTTATAAGTATGAATGAAATATATATTTTTTGTGACTGAATTTTGAACTTTTGAATTTTGAACTTTTGAATTTTGAATGTACCCAATTTCAAGACTTCAAAGTACATCCTCATGTTGTTTCATGTTTTCAACCCTTTAAGGGTGGTTTTCAACCCTTTCTAGTCAAACCCTTGCATCGGATATATTCCTTGTCGTCAAAATCATAATCAGCACCTCTAAAAACCTATAGGTACTCACTTTCGAGGCTTTGACGGGCATTCTCGACAAAGTTTAATACTTACACCCCCTGATTACACAGAGTCTGCTCCAACCCTTTAAAAACTATGCTTTGAGTCGAATATAATTTTGGACATCAGAATCGTAATCAGCACCCCCAAAAACCTATAAGTACCCAATTTCAGGGCTTCAAAATGCATCCTCGCGTCGTTTCATATTTTCAACCTTTTAGGGGTAGTTTTCAACCCTTTAGGGGTGAGAGCATGCCAAAGGTTTTCCTTAACTTTGTTCTAGAACCTTTTAGGAAGCGATAGCAAAAGGAATAAAAAAATTACATGGACACTAACTCAAAATCGGCAGATAGCCCCTTTGTCATGCCTCACGTAATAGACTAATTGGTCTTGTTGACATATATCTTGATGGTATGTTACATTAACATGAACAAAATACAGTGCCTTCTGTTTTGAATAATTCGGGATTTACTGTACTCGTAAAAAAAGGTCAGGTAGGGAATTACAAAAGTTAGGTACTGTTACTTTTTCTAGCTCTTAAAATCAATGTAGTAAATAACTCTTGTTATCCCCAAGCTTGCCCAGCATAATATAGTCTAAATATAGTCCCAGCTTTAAATGCTGTATACATTAGTATAATCAATTACAGGTTATAACATCAGTAAAACACACACACACCTTTAATAATAGATTGATTTCTGTAGCCTCTTTAACACAACTGTCATACTTTTTTGTCTATACAATTTTCCCTTCATATCCCAATAAACAGAAGATTTCTAGTCTTTGGTACGGTATTTTAGCTTTAGCTATAAAATATTTTCTTAGATTCTTTTTGTGTTTCTATTATTAGTTTTCTGTGTCCTTTTTACTTAACTTACTCCCAGTAAGTTAACTGCCTTTATGTTCTCTTAATGACATGCTTCTACTACAGATAACATAAATTGTCCTTCTTATTTATTTATGATTATGGCCTTTCATAAATAACAGTAATCATCAACCCAATTTGTTTTCAGTTTTGTGTTTTTTTTTGTTCTTCAGATTCTGTGACAGTGTATGCACTGTTTTGTATGTGTTTGTGGTGGGGGGGGGGGTGAGTTGTTGAAAGAGCAAATTAATATATTCAAAATAATTTTTTTATTTCTTAACATAATTTGCCTTAAGATCAACGCATTTAGTACAGCAGTACTCCACCACCGTTATCCTGCCCCTGAACTGGCTTTTTGTAAGGTCTGTAAATACCTTACCTTACCTTACCTTCTTCACAGCTTGCTGCGATGAAAAATGCTAACCACCAAGGAAGAATTTGGCTTTTGAGAAGAGACAGAAGTTGGAGGGAGCCAAATCTGGGAAACCAGGTTGATGTTCCAACAATTCATATTTCAAAACCCTAATTTTTATATTGCCAAAAACTTTTGTGGGCAGGTACATTGTTTTGATGAAAAATGATTTCTTCTTCTGCATATCATTTATATCATAATTTGTTTTACCTAGTCAGTTTATAAGATTAGAAAATTTCTCTGGTTACTGTTTTATCCTTTCCAAGACAGTCAATAAATAAATCCTTTTAGCATCCCAAAAGACTGATCCATAACTTTTCTTGCTGATTGAACTGCTTTTGTCTTTTTGGCACTTAACAACCAGTCTCTACCCACTGTTCCAATTCTGGTATGTAATGGTGAATCCAAGTCTCACCAATAGTTATAAGTTGATGTATAAAATCAGTTTTATTCTTCTGAACACACTCCAAACACTGTTGAAAATTTTTCGAATGAATGAAGTTTCAATCTCCTATGAGCAAACGTGGTACCCATTTTATGGAAAACTTTTACATATGCAATTGTACATGCAAAATAAACCTCAAACATACAAAATATTCTTTTAAAATTACAAAAAATTGCTAATTTCATGTACTTTAGGTTGTCAGTCACCTCATGTATTTGTTCAATGAATTCTCCTGTTGTTGCACTTTTTGGATATCCTTCACATGGTCCATCTTCAAGGTGGTATGACCACATTCATGTTCATCAACCTAGCATTTCAACAGTTTTTAACATTGAAAACAAGAGAGAAGAGATTCCACAAAGTTTTATGAATTTGGAATAAATTTCATTTGGGATTTAACCTGCTTTTACAAAGAACTATGCAAATGTGTACAGTACACCTACTTCAAGTAGCTGTATTAGGGAAACCATATGATAGAAGACATTGCAATTTTATGTGTATTGTTATGACCAGTGTACCAACTTAAAAAAAAGTTGAATCTTTAAGTCTATGGTCAAGGGCGAGACTTTTCAAACTGCTTTATAAGCATAACTACATGGATCATCTAATAAATAAGTTTCCTGTCATAAATATCATTCCTGAACCTATGAGGGAATTTTAATGCCACTGGGAAGAAAGTTTTGCTGGAGTGTTGTGTTGACACTGCAGGAGCCTTACAGATGCCTAGAACCCAGTTTCTCAGTTCCAAATAATTACCCGTGGTATTAACATTAAAGGTTGTACCCACTTGTGAGTCACAGAATCATTCAACTCTGGAACTGTTTCAAGTATTCTAGTGACAAGCTATAGTACTTGTCAACATGGATAACCATCAATACTGAATACAGCCAAATACTCTAAAATTCAAGACTGAAATCAAATGGAAAAAGACCTGCTGTATTGTTAAAAACAGTCCCTCTACCCACAGCATTACTCATCCTTATGGTGCGCATGAGACACAGGAACTTATGAACATATTTGGTTGGAAGATATTTGAACATCCATTCTATCTCCTCCCCTTTTCATCTTTTCCCTCAACCCAAAGTTCATTTGGGAGGAAAGACATTTAAGAATGATGTAGAGGCTATGAGCTAGCTCATTTTCTTGCTGGGAAAACTGGACCCACTTTCCTATAAGATGGTTATAGAAATATCAGTGCCATGCTTTGACTTGCTTAAATAGGAATGGCAACTGTACGATGTAATATAAATTTATCAGTTATCTGTATTTCATTATAAAGTAAGCAAACTTGCTTTCTTGGTGCTCCTTATATTAAAATGTATTACCGGTATATGTTTATAAAATGAATGTGTGTGTGTGTGTTACATACAATTAATATATTTTTTAATAATGAATACTTCTGGAAGTAAAATTTATTAAATTATATCATCGTATTTTTACCTAAAATATCTTAACGTAGCTTATTCCTACTGCTGAAGCAATTTCTGAAATCTTTATATATGCCGATCTGAATCAATAAATTTACCAACAGCATGAATGTTTTCTTCTATGACATTTGTTCATGGTCATTGTTGGTGGGGTTGATTTTCCACAGTTTTCTGTCTGATAAAAAAATTATTATGCCAATGAAACACTTGAGTCTTTTATTATGTATTAGGTAAAAAAAACTAATATCTAGTAAATTTATCTATTTTACTAGTAAAATATACTGTGATGTATAGGTGTCACATAGAATAAGTAGTCGATATATATGTTAGTGGAATGAAGTGGATTTATAAATGATGCTATTATTTTTGACAATCTACTGAGCTTTTAATACAGTTTATAAAAAATAATTAATCTGTCTCTGTTGACCTTTGTAACACAAACTAAAATTTACTTTCAGTACAATGAAATGAATTGATATTTAAAAGTTTTTTTGTCTTATTTACTATAAAGTGTTAACTTATGTGATAGAGTATTTCTTTAACCTTTTTTATATAATTGTACATAAATAATACAAGTTCACTTCACTTTAATGTTGACTGCAGATCCTTCAGGTGATGGGTTGTTCCTATCTGAAAGGATACATAGACTGATTTCCTCTGTCCAGCTTCAGTGTCAGGTTTGGGCATGTTGATATTTCTTGGGGGCCCGGTTATATACACTTCCACTGCAAATTGATACAACTACTGCTAAAATTGTGTATTATGCTTACACTGGTCCAATAAACTTGAAGTGTTTATGTCCCTAATTGGAATATCTTTTGTGGATTAGCACAATTACAGTTATTCTTGCAGTAACTCTAAGAATTTTCTAACTCGTGTTTGTCACGATTGGCAGACTGGTCGTCATATATTGTAACATAACAAGATTACACCTCACAATAAAGACAAGTATACCATCAAAATTCACTGTGGAATATGCATAAACACAATTTTTGTAGTATTAAAGTACAAGGAAGAATAAAATAAATTTAATAAATAAAGAAAGGAAAAACAATATACTATTTAAAGATAAATAATAAGATCAAGGAATAAAAAGTAATCAAAACAAAAAGGGAAATATTATATTAAATAAATAATAGGGAAATAGGGAATGGAAAGTTAAGAATTAAATAATTCAATTACCATGACAATACAATAACTGACTATGACAATAATACCCAGAAGAGACGATCAAAAGAAATATACAATGTAAATAGTTATTAGTAGACATAAATATAATATACAAATATTAAACTTAGTATGTAAGATATAAGAAATTGAGAATAGCCTTAGATTAAAACTATGAGTAGGTCTGCGAACCTCAAACAGTTATTTTGTAACTGTTTAAGGTTCTACATAAGTGAACTACAGACTGTGAGTAATATAAAAATACAAATATAATAGTATTGAACAATAATTATAAAAGTCAGGTATTGTAAAAGTGTAAGAAGGTGAAAACAACAGTGATAGACTTCAAAAAGAAAATACAGTGTATAGTGTAAGTGAATAAACATATTTACAATATGAACATTGCATGAAACATGTAATTTATATGAAACAACTAGGTAACTCATATAGTGAGATCAAACCAAGTGTAAATAATTAAAAAATAGAGAAATCTTATGTTACAAACATATAATATAATATAGTGACGAAGAAAAAATAAGATTCAACGGAATCATATTAATTATAAAATATGAAACCGAACCTGTGACCCATAAATATTTCATCCAAGACCTTAACTGAATGAATTAGTGTTTTGGTAAAAAGGAATATGTTGTTGAAGAATTAGCCAAACGAGGCAGAACATGTTAATTTTACTGCTGGACTTTTAAACAAAATAATGGAATATATAAGACAAGATGATAAAGAAAAACTGTTGAAACAACTAGAAGACTAATGTTTTAATCGAATATACCAAAAACTTGAAGGCCAGAAGCGAAGAATCAAGCAATAAATTCGTAAAGGAAACTACCAGATTGGTGAGATTGCTCCAATATGCTAAGGCAGACTATTGAACAAACTTTACTTCATTTAGAGAGCGAGTTACAGTGAAATACTATAACACAAACAATATAAACATTATAATAATGAATTTTATTTGTATACTATAATTATTAGTATTAAGAGTTCCTTTTTAAACTGTTCTTTTGTATGATCCAAAGGACCCACTATTCAACATGCATCCACAACACACAATTATTGAACCTTATTTATAAATATTGTTATGACGGTCTACTCTATCATCGTAGGTACAGTGGAAACAAAGTAAGTACAAGACACCAATTAAGTCACTAATCACATCTTTAATTGTACAGTAAAACAGTTCGTAATTAACAACACAGTCTCTACAACAAATCAAATGAAAATTGTTCACACGCAATAAAATGTTCACTAATATTAAAACTCAATTGTATTACAATTATATCGTCCGATTATAAAACGCAACACTTCACTAATAACTACTTAAACGTACACAGTAATAACTCGAACCGCTCTGGAAATAAATAAATTTAGAATAAATAAACTTCTAAGCTGACGAAGGAAACACTACGCCGAAACGCGTTCGACGAGAAAAGACAAGTAAGTTCACAAGTGAAAGTTTCATTATTATATAAAGCTTTATCTTATCTTGGCCAACCTTCAGGTCATTCTCTTTTAAGTCCACAACGAATCCGTAGGCATTCATAATGTCTGTGCCAAGTATCACTTCATCGACAATGTCTGCAACGAGCATTTGGTGGCTAAACTCGAGAAGACCCAGGCGTACACGTACGTCTACCTTTCCTAGCACCTTGACGGGGCTTCCAGTCACAGTCTGTATTGTACAAGAGCTAATTAGAGGCTGGCGGTTGCTGACTAAGTCAGGACGCACAATGGACACTGTTGCGCCCGTGTCAACTGTAAATGATGTTGGTTTACCTTCCGCAAATCCATTAACGATCAAGTTTCCACTGGTCGTATGTAGTGTGGAAACTGTATACTGTTCTGGGGCTTTACTTCTCCAATTGGTGCGATCACTCCCTTCTCTCGGTATTTTCTTCTCCCAACAGTCTACCTGTAGATGACCATGTTTCCCACAGTTGTAACACTTCGGTCTTCTGTCTTTGTCCTTTGGTTCGAAAGATCGTTGTGGTGCTGCTGACTTCTTAAACTGTTGTTTTTGAATCGTCTCTTTATGCCGTCCGCTATGACGATACTGTGTTATTGGATCCGTTTGGCTACAACGTGATGGCATACTTTGATTAATGTAGGTCGTCGACTTGGCAGCTTCAAAACGGAGGGTATGAACAAGAGCGTCTGATTTATTATCATGCCGTGCCATTCTCAACACTTGTTGTAACTGACTATCTCTGATACCGTCAATAAACATAATGAGAGAAATCCACATCCGGAAGTCCTCCGATTTTTCGGGATAAGCCAATCTCGTCAGTCGGTCGACATTCGCTTCAAACTCTTGAAGGCTCTCCCCTGAACGCTGTCGCCTCGCTTTAAGTTTTTCACGGTAAACTTCGCACAAATGATGGTCACTGTACCGTAATTCCAGAGCTTCAGTTAATTCGGCATAGACGTTCTGACTGTCAGATGGCACTTTGTGTATTATCTCTGCGGCAGGTCTTTTTAACGCAAGAATGAGTGAAAGGTCTTTCTCTTCTTCCGTCCAGTTATTTAACCGAGTAGCAGCTTCAAATTGGCGATGATAAGTTGCCCAGTGGGTGCTCTCATTAAACGATGGGGCCTTTGCAAAAACTGACCCTACTTCCCTACTTCAGTTAATAGCGTACTTTGATTTCTCTGATATTTTGAATCTTCTAAGCTTGACATACTTGTTTTCATAGTTGACACAGATTTTTCTATTTCAGATATTCTGTCAACTTGTTTGTTCAGATCACCTTGTAACAGGACGAATTTTGCAGTACTACTGTATGTTCATGCATCTGTTTCTGCTCCTGTATTAACGCTTTGATGTCACCTGCTTCACGTTTACGTTCTTCTGCCTCCTGCTTACGTTCCTCTTTTTGTCTTTCTTCTGTTTCTAGCATTAGTGCTTTCTGACGTTCCTCAGCCTCTTGTCTTCGTTCTCTTTCTTGTCTTCGTTCTTCTTTTGTCTCTTCCGCCTCCTGTCTGCGTTTCTCATCCTGTCGTTTATCTGCTTCTTCCTGTGTCTGCCGCAGCAGTGTTTGTAAAGCTTCCATCATCTGACTGGGATCCATGTTTCCGATTAATCACGAATTACACTTGTCTTGTACAAAGTGCCCACTGTTTCCACTGTTAACCGTTCTATCTCACTTCTGACACCACTGTTACGATGGTCTACTCTATCGTCGTAGGTACAGTGGAAACAAAATAAGTACAAGACACCAATTAAGTCATTAATCACACCTTTAATTGTTACAGTAAAACAGTTCGTAATTAACAACACAGTCTCTACAACAAATCAAATGAAAATTGTTCACACGCAATACAATGTCACTAATATTAACACAATTGTATTACAATAAATTGTAATTATACCGCCCGATTATAAAACGCAACACTTCACTAATAACTACTTGAACGTACACAGTAATAACTCGAACCGCTCTGGAAATATATCGCAGCTGTACTGAAAACTAAGGCCACTACCGCCATGTATTTATAGTCCCGCTCACACACCAGAAGCTTCCAAACTGCGTCTTATCTCTCGTGTGAACTTACGTAATTAACTGCGGCCTTGACACAGGCCGAGCGCCCGAGCGAAGCCCGGTACAGTTGAGAAGATTCTCGCAAAATGCGTCTAGTAGCACGTACGCCACACGCTTACATTCTGGATCTCTCTGGAACGTTCAATAAACACGTAGATTGTTCTGTAATGTCGTAACAATATTATGTTTGATTTTCTATTCATGACTTGTACAGTACATTGACTTTACATTTTACATTAACCCTGAGATAAGATTTTTCATGTTATCCCACCGAAATGAGCTACAAATGTTAGAAAGGAACATTGAATGTCAATACAATTAAATCAGTGTCAAAGAAAAGAGTAAATAAAAATAATTGAACTTAAGACAAAACGAGAATTAGGTGTTTTATTATTTATTTAACATAGAATTTTACTGAAATTCAGTCACAATAGAAAAAGAGTTTAATTTTATTATATTACATAATTGGCGACCAACTTGAAGGCTAGAAAAAGGAAATAAATAGAGATTGAACAAAATTATAGTTGTCATTTCTAGCTGGCGATCATACAAAAGCGAACAAGATGGCCAAAAGAGGAACCTCATGTAGAAAAAACAGGACAGCTGATACTGAAATGAATATGGAAGAGAAGAAGGCTCAACCGGCAATAGAAGTGGAGGTAGAAGCCAGCAATATGGAAGAAAAGCAACCTGACAAACCAGCATATACAGAGAACATAAGCATGCAGGAAATGATGAGGTTCATGCGGGAGCGATTCGGCCAAATGGAAAATAGTAACCAACAGTTGAGTAAAAAAATGGAAGAAGATAATAAGAAATCCAGAGAAAATAATGATAAAAATATGGAAACATTGAAGGAAGAATTAAGTAAGGAAATAAAAGAATTAAAAAAGGACAATAAACAAATGAGAGAAGAAATAAAAGAGAATAGTAAAAAGGTAGAAGAAAGTAATGAGAATTTGAAACAGCAGATCATAGGGGAAATGGTTGAAATTAATCAGAAAATGGAACAGTATCACGAAACAATCAAACAACAAATTTCTGAAACCAATGAACAGCTGAAGAAAATAAGTCTGAGCTAAAGCAGTTTAGGCCCATCCCCAACGGCATACTTCTTGGGAAAGGTGTGCCTAGCTAGGAGTTTGGAACCCAAGATACCAGAGGAGTGCCTGGTAATAAAACTTTCCTACCACTACGAAGAAGGGATTGCCAGAGCAAGGCTCTGCGGACAGATTAAAACAATACAGTCCATGGCCATATTACTAGAAAATTATGAGCACGAAAATTACTGCTGCCAAAGTAACAGAGAAATGACTATCAGTTGAGAGACAGAAATAATAATAATAATAATAATCATCATCAAAACAATAATGGTAACCGGGATAATCAATCAAGAGTGAATTATGTACGATCGAACAATCGGGAAGATAACCATGGTTATAGAAGGCCAAATTATCAAGGACGCAGGAGCCTAGAACTCAACCACCCATATCCAAATGGTAATAGAGATAACTGCTATAACAACAACAATTACAACCGGAATTATTCAAGGAGAAGCCGAAGCAGTGAAGATGACAGGAGATCAAATAATTATAATCCTATGGGGAATAACAGCGAGGAAAGGCATAATATAACTAGCAATGAGGTTCACCATAACAATGACGTTAGGGACATTGACAATGACCAGACTTTAAACGAGAGGCGGCAGTGAGAAACCTTAACGACCCATCACTGATCCGATCTTCTGGGTACCAACATAAACCACAATAATACATACCTAATAAGACAATTACGGTAATTAACAATAACTATTTAAAAAACATACGCGAGGAATTATTAACTGAAGAATCTGCCCATGAGGAAAGTAATAATAATAATGAAATCATATATATTAGAGCTGAGGTAAATGGGATACCAGCAGAAGTAATGATAGATACCGGGGCGAACGTCTCATTAATTGACAGTACAGAGTTAGATAGGATACAAAGAGAGTGCAAGAAGATTATACCAACATTACCTGTTAATAACATAACTTTAATAGGAGCTACTGGACGCCAAAACAAGTCTGTCAGAAAGCAGGTATTATTAGAAGTGAAAAGTAATGTATCTACAATTCCCATGATATTTTTGGTTCCAAAAGACCTACCATTCAATCTGTTAGTTGGGTGCGACATGCTAAGGCAGTATTCGGCTATAATTGACCTGAGCAGAGAGAAGGTGTCTCTGATCTCAGATGATGTAGTATGGACGGGTGAGTTAAATGGTAGCCAGAGTGCCCCTCAGATCCGTACCAGCTATTTTTGTTAGGGAGAATAAAATTGATGGGTTTAGATCATTACCAAACTACATAGATTACCAAGATAATAATGAAGAAATGTGGCAAAATAAAATAAAAGAGATCCAGAGATTCCAGAAAGAAAAAAACGGGGTTAAATCTAAATGCAGAACAAACAAATAAACTAATATCAATCTACAACAAATATAAACATGTTTTCTCCGACCCGGTAAAGTAAAAAACTACCAATGCAAATTAAAGTTCAAAGAACCTGTAGAATTCAAAAGAAAGTCCTATCCCATCGCTCATTCCCTGAAGGAAGCGGTCAGAAATGAAATAAATAAAATGATGGCCGATGATAGTATTGAATATAGTTACTCTCCATACACAAACCCCATAGTGGCAATTCCAAAGAAGAATGGAAAAGTCAGGCTTTGTCTCGATGCCCGCGAAATCAACAAGATGCTAGTAAATGATAGAACATCTCCGGGGGAAACAGAGGAAATCTTAAAGAAATTTCACGGTAACAAGTTCATCAGTACTTGGGACACAGTATATGGGTACTGGCAAGTAGAATTGCATCCAGAGAGTCAGAAGTACATGGCTTTCATATTTGATGGAAGAAATTACCAATTCAAGAGACTCCTGTTTGGTCTCATTAACTCAGTGGCGATTTTCGTTAAATGTATAGATCAGGTATTGGGACAGGAAGCACTGCAGTTCACCACAGTATACGTAGACGATTTGTTAATTACTTCATCCGACTGGAATGCACACTGTGACCGAATAGAACATGTGTTAAGAAAATTGTCAGAAAATAATATTACACTGAAACTCGACAAGTCAAGACTTATTGCTGATGAAGTCCAATTTTTAGGATTTGTTTTGTCCGAGACAGGCATATCTCCATCTCCCGACAAAGTAACAACTATCCAGTGAATTTTCCTACTCCAAAAAACCGAAAACATTTGCAACCTTTCCTAGGACTATGCAATTATTACCGAAAATTCCAACAAAATTAATCCAAATTAACAGCAAGGTTTCAACAACAATTAACTTCAAAGGAAAAATGGAGATGGGGACCTGAACAAGACACGGTATTGAAATTGATTAAGGGACAAATTTTTAGAGACGGTTATACTCTATCACCCTGATTTTAACATACCCTTTTATTTAAACTGCGACGTAAGTAACATAAGTCTGGGAGCAGAACTATACTAGGAAGATGTAGAAGGGAACCACTTGGTCATTAGTTTTGCAAGCAGAGTGCTGAACAATTGTGAAAAGAATTATAATTTTACGGAAAAGGAATTGCTTAGTGTGGTTTTCGCCTGCAATAAGTTTCGAACATATACCCTTGGATACCCGGTAACCGTTAGATCCTATCATAAGTCAATCTCATTTTTAAGACGATGTAAGCTGAGTCATGGTCGATTGACAAGATGGGTGTTAGCACTACAAGAGTACCACATCAACTAGGAATACATACCAGGAAGAAAAAATGTAGTCGCAGATGTACTATCCAGGATTAATGTGGAAAAGAATACCTTTGAGGCAGAGAAAGAGGAAATCACCAAGGTATATCATATTATTAAAAGAAGAACCGACTTAGAAATTATCATTAACAAAATTAAACAACAACAGACAACTGACCCAAAACTATTACAGATAAGACAGAGACTAGATAATCAGGATGACAAAATATTACCATTTTATTGTGTACCTACATGAAGATGTGTTATTTATAAAACTAATTTAAATCAAAACAATTGGAAGGTGATTATACCCAAGACTATGGAAAAGGAGTTAATCATCGATTACCATATTTGGTATACCCATATGGGTCCTCTGAAGGTAATTAAAGCATTAGAGGAACAGGTATATATAAAAAATATAAATAGAAGTGTCCGTATGTATGTACAAACCTACCATGTATGTCAACTGGTTAAATATAATAATGAGAGGAAAGGAGGAACAATGATACCCATTACCTCTACACATAAACTAGAAAAGGGATTCCTCGACATTTGTGGACCATTCCGTCGTAGTGGAGGACAACATCGGTACAAATTCATTATTATCGTATGGGACCATTTCTCGAAATATACAAAATTATTCCCTATCAATAGGGCGACCACTAAAAAAATCCTAGACATTATCATTCACAACTACATACCTGAGTTAGGAACTCCAAGGACTATCATTACCAACCACGGCACACAATTTAAGGGACAGATATGGAAGGAAACATTATTAAGGCATGGAATAAAGACTTACAAGACATCTGTCTATCATCCGAGCAGCAATCCCGCAGAGAGAGTGTTACGAGATGTCGGAAGAATCCTGAGGACATACAGTACTGTTTTGATCAGCAAATGAGATGGAGCGAATACTTACCATCCACAGAAAACTTTTTAAATTTAGCATATCATCAGACCATAGAAACGACACCGTATGTGGTAATGCCTGAAAAACAACCACCCCGAGAAGTTACCGACCTGATTAGATTTCGGGACACTCAGGAATATAAATTTGATAGAATTAACTTTTATAATAAGATGGTGGAAAAAACAAACAAACAGAGAGATAAGTATCAAAATCGGCAACACAGGATCATTAGTTATTCAGTAGGAGAAAAGGTACTGTTAAGAAATCAACAGTTACCTAGTACCGTGGAGGGAATAGCTAGGAAACTATTACTCTTTTACACTGGACCTTACATCATTACCAAAGACAAGATGAATAACACCTACGAATTAACAGACCCAACTAATCAACAAATTAAAGGAACCTACAACCAAGCTGCTCTGAAAAAGTATTATGAAAACACCACACAAGAATGAATGATGATTTCATCAGTCTTATAAATATGCCATCTGAAATAATCATTCATGAATGGGGGGCATTATGTAACATACAAGATTACACCTCAGAATAAAGACAAGTATACCATCAAAATTCACTGTGAAATATGCATAAACGCAATTTTTTTAGTATTAAAGTACAAGGAAGAATAAAACAAACTTAATAAATAAAGAAAGGAAAAACAATATACTATTTAAAGATAAATTATAAGGTCAAGGAATAAAAAGTAATCAAAACAAAAAGGGAAATATTATAATAAATAAATAATAGGGAAATAGGGAATGCAAAGTTAAGAATTAAATAATTCAATTACCATGACAATACAATAACTGACTATGACAATAATACCCAGAAGAGACGATCAAAAGAAATATACAATGTAAATAGTTATTAGTAGACATAAATATAATGTACAAATGTTAAACTTAGTATGTAAGAAATAAGACATTGAGAATAGCCTTAGATTAAAACTATGAGTAGGTCTGCGAACCTCAAACAGTTATTTTGTATAAGTGAACTACAGACTGTGAGTAATATAAAAATACAAATACAGTATAATAATATTGAACAATAATTATAAAAGTCAGGTATTGTAAAAGTGTAAGAAGGTGAGAACAACAGTGATAGACTTTAAAAAGAAAATACAGTGTATAGTGTAAGTGAATAAACATATTTACGATATGAACATTGCATGAAACATGTAATTTATATGAAACAACTAG
Organism: Magicicada septendecula; assembly: GCA_034769895.1. Taxonomy (NCBI): domain Eukaryota; kingdom Metazoa; phylum Arthropoda; class Insecta; order Hemiptera; family Cicadidae; genus Magicicada; species Magicicada septendecula. The sequence continues at coordinate 228,213,564 of CM068369.1, forward strand.
GTAACTCATATAGTGAGATCAAACCAAGTGTAAATAATTAAAAAATAGAGAAATCTTATGTTACAAACATATAATATAATATAGTGACGAAGAAAAAATAAGATTCAACGGAATCATATTAATTATAAAATATGAAACCGAACCTGTGACCCATAAATATTTCATCCAAGACCTTAACTGAATGAATTAGTGTTTTGGTAAAAAGGAATATGTTGTTGAAGAATTAGCCAAATGAGGCAGAACATGTTAATTTTACTGCTGGACTTTTAAACAAAATAATGGAATATATAAGACAAGACGATAAAGAAAAACTGTTGAAACAACTAGAAGACTAATGTTTTTATCGAATATACCAAAAACTTGAAGGCCAGAAGCGAAGAATCAAGCAATAAATTCGTAAAGGAAACTACCAGATTGGTGAGATTGCTCCAATATGCTAAGGCAGACTATTGAACAAACTTACTTCATTATTAGATTACTTCATTATTACTTCATTTAGAGAGCGAGTTACAGTGAAATACTATAACACAAACAATATAAACATTATAATAATGAATTTTATTTGTATACTATAATTATTAGTATTAAGAGTTCCTTTTTAAATTGTTCTTTTGTATGATCCAAAGGACCCACTATTCAACATACATCCACAACACACAATTATTGAACCTTATTTATAAATATTGTTTGATTTTATATTTATGACTTTTACAGTACATTGACTATACTTTTTACATTAACCCTGAGATAAGATTTTTCATGTTATCCAACCAAAATGAGCTACAAATGTTAGAAAAGAACATTGAATGTCAATACAATTAAATCAATGTTAAAGAAAAGAGTAAATAAAAATAATTGAATTTAAGACAAAACGAGAATTAGAAGTTTGATTATTTATTTAACATAGAATTTTATTGAAGTTCAGTAAAGATAGAAAAAGAGTTTAATTTTATTATTACAATATATACCATGAGGCATTTACACGTTATCGATTCTGAAGAGAAACCAATTTATCCATTTAAAATTATTTTCATCACGTGACTTTCTCGTAATCAGATTGGTTCTTTGGTAACTCCAACTCATGAATTTTCTACAGGTAATAAATATTCCTGTCCAAGAAGGCTTCTAAACAGAAAAGTTCATGTTCAAAAACCTAAATATTTTTCCAATCAAAACCTTTTTACTTAAAAAAAACACACATTTAGTTACTGTTTTTTAAAATAACTCTCTCCGTCAGACAGGTATTCTTATTATGGGTATTCTGATATAGGTTCCATCTCAAAATTTCCCATATCTCAAAAGATATTTCAATTAACGTGTTTTTTTATGAACACCCCATAAAATAATTACATACCGTCATACACGCGCACTACACACATGGGTAAGCATTCTTATGCACCATTTCACAGCACTTAAAGTTGTTTTACTAGTCTACTTATTCATACAGCGTCTTTATATGCTATTGGAATGCTATTTGATACATTCCATTAGCAATTAAATGTCCCTTGTAGTGTGTGTGTGTGTGTGTGTGTGTGTTATATGTAAGTATATACCAACAAATAATTAGTATACTACAACTTTATAGTTAGAATAGTCACAATTCATGATATAATTCATTTGATTATGAATCTGTGTTAATGTTGCAGCCAGAAAATATTCTTTGCTTAACAAAAACTGGGAACAGAATAAAAATAATTGATTTTGGTCTAGCAAGACACTTTGATCCAGGAAAAAAATTACAAGTTTTATTTGGCACACCCGAATTTGTAGCACCAGAGGTAGTGAATTTTGACCAAATTGGTTTTGGCACTGACATGTGGTCTATTGGAGTTATCTGCTATGTACTGTAAGTGATCCGTACACTATTATTATTTTATACTTGTGTTAACATTCTCATTTTATTCAATTTTATAATACTCACAAAAATGCAAGGTTCAGTTGTTAAAATATTTTTTCTAAAATTTAGATTTCTAAAAAAGAGTATTTAAACAATCTCATATTTTTCTCTCTTAGTAATCTCTTTAAGACTTACTGCATTTGAAGTTTTTGTTTCTTATAATGTTTTTTCAAAAGTTTGTTGTAAAAAATATTACTTGAAAATATTGCTATACAGATTTTTTTCTAAAATCCATACAAGGTTTTACTTCCATTCTTTTATTTCAAGTACAGTAGAGCGTCGACAATCAGGACGTCAAAAATCTGGAGCGTCAAAAATCCGGACCTTGTCCACAGAAAAATTCGATTCGTTAGTGAATGCCAGGTTTCGAAGACTACGGCGAAAACGATGCATCTAAATGGATGGATTTATCTAACGATAATCTAACGATGCATCTAATGATCTAAATGGATTTGTTATAAAGTTTAGAAATTAAAAAAGCAATAAAAAATAACAAAAATTTAACCAATGAACAGACTGAATTTTGTGTATCCCCTTTATTAAAATCTGTTATGTAGTTTAGTTTATTTTATATTATTTTCAATGTTCATCATTATTTTCAATTTTGCATTCAGTTTATATTTAGTTCAGTTAATTTTATATTTTACATTCAGATTATATTTAGTTTAGTTAATTTTATATTTTGCATTCATGATTGTATTTAGTTTTTAAAGACACCTGACCTTCCCTTGTCTCTTACACCCCCCCTTGCCATCTCAACACAGATGTTCCAGATATGCCCTAACCAGATGTTCACCACCTACACTCCACTCACATCCTGTGTATAGTAATTTTCATTCATTCGCCTCTTTGACAATGGCTTAGTTAGTCGAAACAGCTGTCAGAGTTAATTAAAAAAAAAAATTGTGAAACTTACCAAGTGTTTTTATATATTTTACAAAACCTTTGTATTAATATGTTTCACCAAGCGCCCAACGAATCATCAATTAATTTGTGTAAGTGTTTGGAATAAATATAGCAAAAATGATGTTTCTAACCTAACGCTGAGTTTTTGTAGGTACCCTGTCTATCCTTATATTTTAAGTAGTGACTTTTTTGTATATGTTTGCAAATCCAGACAGATTGACAATTCGGACTGGGTCAAACACCAATTAGTCCGAATTACCAACGCTCTACTGTATATTAGAGAGTTGTAATTATAAAAATATTTAAAAGATTTGTTAACTGTCTTTAAAGAATTTGAAGTCTTTAAAATACTTAAGGAACTGTGCTTACTTACTTTTGTATCTATAAGACTGTATTTATATCACCACTGTTTTAAACTCTAATTGTTCTTAGCTTAAACTTCCTATACTATAGTGTTTTTTTCTTAATGTTCATTAGTATATCTTACAGGAGCACAGTTTGATTATTGTAATAAAAACTACAATGGCAGTTCCAAAGTGTCTAGGTGTACAAGGTCTGTTCAAAGAGTATTTGCCACAGGCTGAAAAATATAACCCACCAAGTGGCTTCTGATCCTAATTGCCTTTAAAACAGTGGTCCCCTTGTTACTTTGCATGGTTAACCCGCTGAACCATACATTGCTGGCAAAGTTTTTATAGTACTCTTTTGATATGGATACCAGGCTACCAGCGGTGCTATCACAGTCATCATTATGCCATCCCAGCAGACCCTTTCAATGGTACCTTCAGATTGGGGAACAACCAAAAATCAAAAGAGGCCATGTCTAATGAATAAGGAGCTTGGTGAATCTGAGGAAATCCATGCTTCACTAAAAATCCTGGACTAGATGTGATGAATAGAATAGATTTTGAATATGTCTGAATATATTGTGATGGAACTGACAATTGTGTGGCTCCCACAGGCTGGTTGCTGTGCTGAACTGCATCAAAAAACAACACATTATATTCAGACAGTACTGTCTGTTGACAGTTTGGCTTTCTGGTTTGTATTGATAACGCACAACTCTGCACTATTGGAAAAATAAAAAAGCATCAATACCATTTTGCTCCTTATTTGACTTTTCTTCTTCGGCCTTTTTCTCTTTGATGACTGAGCATTGCTTTCTGGGTTTTAATAATCCAATTAAAGCTCATCACTAGTTATCACAGTCTTAATGAAGTTAGGAATACTGTTGTTATATTCCAGTTTATTCCCTGCATTTCAAAACAGCCATCAAAAAGCTGCAAAAATAACTTGAGCATGAATTTTGCAGCCACTCTTAGCTTGCTCAAATTTTCCATTAAAATATCAGAACCCTTGCTAATCACAATGCCAAGTACAATTTGTAAAATGGTCACCTGATGATTTTATGTTATCAATTTGTTAACAACATTTGTATTTTCACACATTGAAGTAATTTAAGTTGAAGTTGCTGCAGTAATGTTGTTCAGCATGTTCCATCATTATAACAAATGCGCACAAATAAAAATATGACAAGTACTTGTTGCACTAACATACTAATTCTGCTGCCAGACAACAACTGATGGACTCTACAAGGTTACAACAACAAAAATCACACATGCTTACTATATAGTACTAATGCACTGATCTGCCAAGTTTTACCGCTTATGCTCTCATTCCTTTTTGAACAGGTGCTTTTTGAACAGACATTATACAAGAACAATCTGTAAGAAAATGCTTATGGCTCTGAGGTGCCTTCCCTTATCCCCAGCTTCAGGGTAAACCTGCCACTGATCCATTTATCATAACACTACACAATATTCAAGACTTACAAACATGTTTCCAGGTTGTCTGGATTATCACCATTCATGGGTGAAACAGATGTTGAAACAATGGCAAATGTCACAGTAGCTCAGTATGACTTTGATGATGAAGCTTTCGATGACATCTCTGACAATGCCAAAGATTTTATTAGTAAACTACTCATAAAAGACAAAGAGTAAGTACCTATTTTGTATGTTCTGTGTAGTTAGTATATAGATGTATATAAAGTATTTTTCAGATTTTCTGTTATTAAGAAGGCTGTAGTAACAACACTGATTCTTCTCAACAGTAGGGGTTTAGTAAACAAAATCATACTATAAAATACTAAAATAATATCTATAATATAACGTGCTAGGTAGTGTGTCCGTCATCGGTATGTTACCATAGTAACAAGTAAATAAACAAATGATATTTACCGGCATCGAATATAATCTCAGAATCTACTGAACCGATTTCAATGAAACTTTGCACGCTGATAGCAGGTACCCAACGGGAGGTTTTCCACTTTATCTGATAACGATAGGTTAAAAAGAACCGAAGTTATTGCAAAAAAACGCATTTTTTTAAATCTGCGGCTTCGATCGCGAATAACGATAGGTTAAAAAGAACCGAAGTTATTGCAAAAAACGCATTTTTTTAAACCCGCGGCTTCGATCGCGAATATTTGTATATATGATTGTTGTGGTAACTGTCGAGTTGGTAAATTGCTAATGGTACATCTGTATTAATAATATTCTTATGGAATTCTTATCAGCATATGGAATTCGTATAAACAATACAATAATTCATTGTTTGATTATATTGTAACATTGATTATATGGTACACGTTGATTCTGACAAACCATACTCTTCGACATTTGAATATTCAGTAGGCCTATGTGCAGTAGGAATAATTAATTGTCGAGAATTATACTTAACCTACTTCATCGAGAATTATGCGATGAGCGTCAGTGATGTAGTATCAGTGCCTTTTTTCGTTAATTTTACGTCATCGGTAAGTAATATGTGCAATATGTATTGTTATTGTATAAATTATTAATTGCCCCCTACAGATTTATTAGTATAGATCAAATAAATAAATTTCCCTTTTTTTAGTGTTGCAATGCCAAAAAGACGATCATGTTTAGGAAGATCTATTGCTGCTGCGGAAAGAGGCGTCTTAGAGCATCTGAAAATGACGTCGAAGGAGTCGAATGCAATCAGCTCCTGGAAACTCTTCAGAAGAAGTCTCACGGGTTGAAAGTCCTATGATTCGTGAAAATAGATTAGCGGCACAAAGACGCAGGCAAGCGACTCTCAGATCACGAGGTAGTACTTTACGATGGAATGCAAAATTAAATAGTGGTTTCAATTAAAATCCAGTTATTAACTACGCGAATGAAACAGATATCGGGTTACCGAGTATGGTTTGCCCTCATTGCAAAGCTTTAAAGTGGAAAAATGAATCACATGGATTATGTTGCTCTGCAGGAAAAATGCGATTAGATCCCATACTTCCTCCTCCAGAACCGTTAAAATCATTATTAAATGGAGAACATCTTTTATCGAAAAAAATTTTGAATGCATTAAGATCGTACAATTCAGCTTTTCAATTTACATCATTCAGAGTCAATGAAATACTCGACGGGAGCTTCATGCCTACTTTCAAACTTCAAGGGCAAATATATCACCTCATGGGATCATTAGGCTACTCCCCACACAAAACGAAGTACCAAAATTTCTACAGGTGTATTTCATAGCTGATTATTTACAGCAATCTGAAACAAGAATGGATCATATTCGTAACTTGGATAAGCCATTAGTAACAGAACTTCAAAATTTACTTCACGCAATCAACCCATATGTTAGTGAACTGAAAAATGCGTTTGAATTTGTAACATCTGTGAATAATAATCAGTACAATATTGTGATTCATGCTGATCGAACAGAAAATAATGAAGAGCACAGGGGTCGCTACAATGCACCGACAACTAATGAGGTGGCAGTAGTTTTAGTTAACCAGGAATGCGATAAACTTGATATAATAATCCGTGCGAGGGATCATAAGCTACATCGAATTGCAGAAACGCATCGAGCTTATGATGCTTTACAGTACCCTTTAATGTTTTGCAGAGGAGAAGATGGTTATCATTTTACATTAAAATTAGTCGATCCTCAGATTGGGTTACAAACTACTAACTCGACAGCTACCACAACAATCATATACAAATATTCGCGTGCGAAGCCGCGGGTACCTGCTAGTTAATATGTAAAATATAAAATAATATGCATAAATAAAATACCAAGTATATGAAGTCCTAACAATATACAGTAAAACCTGGCTACCCTTGGATCTCCATAAAATGTGGCTGCTTAGAAAAGTGGCCATTTAATGAAGGGTGCGCGTGGGTTGTAACAATACACTACATTCAATAAGGATGATTAGTTATATCATGTTGTATTTGCAGTTGTATTCCTATTTACAGTATGTTTACAATGAAAATACTTATATTACAATATGTGGTATACAAATTATACTTTTGGAAAATAGTCTTTTACTCTCATGTGTTTGGTGATAGAAGTTTTTATTTTTAATTGTGTAATTTTCGGCCAAACAGTAAAGTTTTCTATACTGTTACACAGCATTCTCCCCACATTTCTTGTTGAGAGTAATGCCAATATCCTTGATCGGTCTAAGAGATTGTAACACTTCTTTTAAAGAATTGATGGTTCTGTAATTTCTCCCCCTTCTTCACTACGTCATCATCACCTGTTTCTTCAGAAAGCAAAAAAATTACTGTACTGTAAAAGTGAATATCTCAGAATAATATAGAATTTAATTAACCATTTCAAAAAGTTTTCATTGTAAATACAGACATTTTTTGACCTACCTTTATAATCTTCCCGAAGTTGAGCCTCCTAATTGCACTGGAGATCCATTTTCATCATATGGCAATCCAGCAACTGTAGCAAGTGTGTGAAGTTCTTGTGAAATTTGATGTAATGATTGTGCCTGCAGATTTGTGTTGCTAATTTGAATATCAAATTTTGTAAAACACTTCTTAATGATGATACCATTAAGAACCTCTGTTCAGGCTGTGTTGATCCAGGATACCGCATCGAGGACACCAATTTTCTTCGCCAAGGGAAATGCTGTCATCCATATGGGACACAATGGACCAAAGAACTTTTTTTCGATAAAAAAGTTTAAATATCTGAATTATTTGTTGGTCCAATGCTGAAAATGTTGTGTATGGTAGAATAAACAAGAGTCTGACATTGGGTAATGATGAAACTGGGTGACATGTTTCATTATCCAATAACAAAATTACGCAGTAAATATTGTTTTGTCAACTAATTCCCCACAATGTTGTCTCCAAATTCTTAAAACACCTTGGTTTTCATGGCTTTCTGATAACTAATAGCTGCTCTTTTTTGCCAGCAGCACTAGTTTCAAATTTAAAAACTTCGGCAAGTTTCCTTTCTGAAACACCCTTATCACTGTCAAAAATAACATTCGCTTAGCTTCTAAATTAGCTTTTCTTTGTTACTCATTTTTGACACACTATTAAATTACACACAAATAACAGGAACACTTAAACACACACAGATCATTTACGCTAATTCAATGTTATAAATTCCGCTATAAGTTCTGAATGTTCTCTTATAACTAATTGCTTACTACTGTTTCAACGTAACGGGGACATCATCAGTTTACCGTCTACAAATAACATTTTATAAATTTAAAACTATGCAGAATTTAAAAGATATTACTTTATCTTTTAGTTGGGTCAGGTATAAATACTACTTGAGTAGTCTTAGAAAGCTGTATTGTCAAACTAGTTTGCCTACTGTATTGTATTCCAGATGACTGAACATCCAATAGGCTTAAACAAGTGAATGAACCCATTACGGGCTGACCAATGGCCGAAGGAGGAGTTGACCATTTAATGGAGGGGAAATTTATGTTGGTCTTATGTAAAATAAAATCCATTCTTCAGAAAAGTGGCCTTTCATTAAGGTGGCTGTTAGGTCAGGTTTTACTATATAACGGTTCTACTATTGAAAAATTTATTGATTTTACATTAACATATTGGTAAACGTATATATATGTGAAGGAAGTTAAAGTTTCCAGAAAGGGAGTACACATAGAGATGGTTCCTAGAATACATCTAAAAACTTTAAATCACACGCACTCTTTGACACAATTATATATAAAACATACAATAATTCGGATTCCCACGCCAATTCCCTTCCACCCCCCCACATGACCTACCAACTAAAAAACCGTTACAAGTTCCGGACATTCTGTATCACACTGCTGAAGAAGGCGCACACCACGCCGAAACACGTACGGGGAAAAAACAAAGTGTGTTCACAAGTGAAAGTTTAACAATTAATATTCATTAAGTGCTGTGAATGAAGAAGATGAACATTCAAAATAACATCTAAAAACTGTATTTAAGGGGACGTGAGATCATTAGAATACTTACCAAAAGGGTTCTTGCTTGGTTTTACTGACTGTATAGAGATTTCCTATGGAAAGGGTGGGTTACTTTATTTAGAAAGGTTCCTAGTTTCTCAAGGATAAAAATTAGATACTTTTGGATAGAAAATAGGATCCTAGGAGTTCAGTAGCATCACTAACTATATATGATAATACTGACGTCGAACATGATTATTATCACAAAATTATTAAATTATTAAATTTTTACCTTAGCGCCTTAACTAGCTTTTGCTCATTATGAGCTTCATCAGAGGGTGCCGCTTGGAGTACTGTCTGTCCTGCTTTTGGTGACAGGGCTGTCATTCAAAAGATGGTTGTTGTGTGTGTGTTATGTAATATGTTCAAGTAGTATATGTGATTTGAATTGTGTCTATTTCGGATGTTGTTTCTATGTATTTGTGTGTGTTTCTATATTTATAGTTGTTCGAGAGTATGTAATTTTGTCTTTGTCTGTTGTTTGTTTTGTGTTTTGTGCATGCAAAACAAAACAACACAGCAAAAGAACTAATCAATAAATAACTGATACTCTCAACCTAATCACAAAACAGAACTATTTTGTATACAACAATAAATTTTACACACAGAATGACAGACCACCCATGGGTTTGCCCATCCAGCATACTAGCCGAAATCTTTCTACAACACTTGGAAAAAACAAGAATCCTCACAAACATTGACAGACACTCACATAAAATATTATATTGGCACAGGTACATTGACAACAAAGGAAACAAGACAATGTGAATAGCTACTAGCCCATACCAACATAGTACTACTATACTACTACTACTCCTACTATTACTACTGATCCTCAAAAACATAACGTTCACTGCTGAATACGAAAACAACAATAGCATAAATTTCCCAGACCTCACCATTACAAAACTAGAACACAGACACAAATTCAGTATATACAGGAAACCCACTACAACGGTCATACTGATACATAACTCCTCCAATCACCCAATGCAACACAAACTATTTGCCTTCAGAACCATTATACACAGACTAAGCAACAACCCACTCGAAGAAAAAGACTATCAAGATGAATTAAACACATCAGATATCGAGCAGAAACCAATGGGTACAATAGAACAATGATTAATAAACTCATGTACAGAACACAAAACAAACAACAGACAAAGACAGAAAACAACAAATGCATAACACTAACAACAAATTCATAACATTGTATATCAATAAATACACTGAAAAATTATCCTGAAAATTTAAAAAGACAGGATACAGTATTGCATACAAAACTACAAACAAAACAGAATGCACACAAAAAACTAAAAAAATTCGGTTTACCTGGTGTTTAAAAATTAAACTGTTCATGATATAACAAATTCTACACAGGCCAGACAGGATGCAACTTCACACAGAGATACATTGAACACACAAAAGCATTGCACTCTACCACTGAATCCACCTTTGCAAACCATCTCATTGAGGCAGACCACACATGCACAGACATTAGCAACAACATGGAAATCCTACACATACACACAAAAGGCTGAAAACTAGATACTCTTCAACAACTAGAAATATACAAACACACTAAAACACATAGAAACAATATCGTAAATGAACAGACACAATTTAAATCACACATACTATATGAACATATCACACACACACACACACACAACAATATTTCGAACTATAGCACCATCACTAAAAGAAGGATGGACAGTGTTCCTAGTGGCAGTCTCTGATGATGCTCATAATGAGCAAACACTAGTTAAGGCAGTAAAGAAAAATTTAATAGTTTTTATCAAAAATAATTTTGTTCTACATCAGTATTATCTCATATAGTTAGTGATAACATTGGACACATCATGACCAACAAAATTCAAGAATTCAGTAGCATCCTTGAGAGATACATAAATATGAATAATCAGGAAGAGATTTCTAAAACAATGTACCCCATGAAGTTACATTCCAGAATGGTACTTGCTTTAGATAAGAGTATTAGGCCTTTTCCATGGAAGTGACTGAGTGGACTTCTTTCCAAGGGACTCTTGACATTAAGGGAAGTTTTGGTTTGGGGTCCTTATTAGTTCTTATTTAGAGCTTTTTGTACATTTTTTTTCATGCATTGGTCTCACATTGTTTATAAATTACTCTAATCTAATATTAGAGTATTCCAGTCTAATCTAATATCATCACTCTACTCATAAGGCTCTGAACAGGTTCTGTCATATGTAAAGCAAATATATTAACTTTTGTATATATTCATTCTTAACTTTTTCATATATTTCTAACTAAAGTTTGTTAAGTATAGTAGTTCCTACATCCATACTTGTAAATAAACATCACTTATTTAACTAGTATGTTCTATAATGTTTAGTGAGAAATGGAAATGGCATTCATAGTGCATGGTAATGGTAAATGTATATGGGTGTTTTTGTATATTAAGAGTATTACAATATGGTTATTTAGGTAGTATATCAAATAGTCCTAGAATCTGTTCAAATTTCACAAGTACAAGACAAATCATAAATTTTTAGTGCTTAAAATCATAACCATATACAATTATGATTCATGCTACTATCACATACATTTCAAAGGAAATGATAGTAAATTTTTGATTATGAAAATAAAACTTTATCTTCTATAAGGATTTTACCATGTTTCTCTCAAGCCTAGTGTATGAGAACAGACTACTTTCTTTAATCGTAATTTAAATTATATTCCTGCCATAACTCAGTAACATCCCTATGCATTCCCTCAGAATAAGTCAGAACATATGCACTACATATGTCCGTATCCTGGAAAACAATGGAAATAATATGTGTTCACGTAATAATTAACTCATATTATAAAATAAATTAGTCCATAAGTAGGCCTACTGAATTATTAAATACTTTAAGTGAATCTACAAACCAAAATTTCAGTTGAGTAAATCCTAAAAAACTGTACAATTATAGACCCACTTCAACATACCTAATGCTCTATAAAGCATATAACACATGTTGCAAGCAAATTTGATTTTATATTGGTCACTGGTACTTTTTATGGCCAGTTAACTACCCTTTACAATGTGGGTTGAAGAATAAAAATATTGCAGTTGATCATTAAGACATTATAATACTTCAAAACTTATTACTTATATTACTTTTGGTATTATAAAATTTGAAATCAAGTTATGCATACAATTTACTAATAGATAATTATTTATTTTTGTGAGAGAGTGGTAGAAATAAGAAAGAATTCTTTAATATTTTCTTCTTCCTTTAACTGACAATGTACAGCTTCAATTATTAATTACTACAGTCAATTTACATTCTGCCCTAGAGTTCCAAGTTTTGCTTGGTGAATAAATGAGTTTTCACAGAAATAGGAAACATTTCTATAACAAGCAATTATCTCTAACATAAATATAATGGATGCCATATTTTTCTACTTCTTCACTGGCACAAAATGTATAGATAACTGCTCTTGACTTGCTCCATTACTGTCATGAAAGTCATAATGCAGCCAAATGTACAAGGAGTCACATTATTGCACAACCGTCAACCTGGGGGACTAAGCTTTTGATTTTAGAAAACTTGGATTACAGATCTGTCTTTACCATATCTTACATAAGAAGTCTCTCTGACACTAGTTCTACTGACTTAACAATGATTATGTTATCACTGACCTCTACTATTACAACAGAAAAGATATTCCGGTGTCACTTGTCCTATCCTGCGAGAACAGGGCCCACAGGCTGCTCTAACAGGAACCTCTCATCTGGTCTCTCATCAGTTCGCTAATCTATTCCACTGCAGAAATTGGATACCATTACTTAGAACAGGTTTCTCGGGTTAATAAGGCTCTGTAAGTATAACTTCTGTTGAGGTGAAAGGACTAAGTGCTTTAATGTTAAGATGAAATCATGTATTGAGTTTACAAACTCTTCAGCATCAGAAGTGATGTTCTTAACCATTTCATTTTTATTCAGTTGCTTTAATATATATTACAGTGAAAAAATGAAATAACTCTTTAATAACATGGGTAGAACATGAACCATTATAAAATGGGAACCAGAAAATTTTGCCTTAGAAGTCATCCACTGTCTTGCTTTTTGGTACAGTATTTTTTACATATGAAAACTTTGCTTGAAAATAATAATAATATTACTAAAGATCTAACAATTCTTACAATCTCAGTATTTTTCAATGTATCTACATTCTGGTAAATACATGTTTAGACATTTTAATTCTTTTCAACTGGTTACTAAAATCTCACTTCTCTTAGGAAAACAATCTGGTACACACAAATTATATTTTTAAACCAATGGAAATTACCTGAATGGTATGAAATAAGTATTTATAGTAAATATGTTCCAACTATAACAAATGTTTTTTAACTGATCATCCCAATGCTTTCAAATAATGCACATCCATTTTCCTCCACAGCAATATTTTGGTACTTTCCAAATATGATATCTCTCCTCTTTCTTCCTCATTAATCTTATCAGTGTAAAATGGCATATCCTAATAAAATTTTGAGGTACACAGAAGCAATGATCAGTGGCGTATCTAGAATTTGGTTTTGGGGGTTTGGGGTCGGGTCAGCTTCACACAAGGGAAAAAGCAAGTTAAGACTAATCAACTTTACTATCTTTAAAGTGGCTGCTGAAAAATGCATAATAACATTCTGAAATCAGTTCCATTAAAGTAAACAGTAATAACCCAATAAAAATACACGTTATTGAAACATTGTTAAAAAGATACTTATTATCTGAATTGATTTTCCTGTATTCAATATTTCAGATGTATACCCTAATGCTATGTAATAAACCTGTTTGTATATTTAAAAAAGAGTTTCTACGATATTAGTGTACACAGTTAAAAAAAAATAATAATAATAATAAAACATCATAAAAATTAAGAGATTAACAAAATTTTTCAACTTTTGAACCTTCTGGGGGGGGGGGGTGTCAAAATCTGCCAGTGTCAATTACATTTTTAGTTTTTTTATCCGTTATATGTTTGTAGTAGTAAGTAGTTCATATTCAATTTTGGTAGTTGAATATCATCAATTATTGATGTCATCAATAAAAATAAATCTCTCTAAAGACAGGTTTCAGCATTTCCATACAGTTCAACCTTTCTCATAATGTGGTTGATCTAATTAGCTTACCAGTTTCTTCTTTCTGTTACTTTTTTGAAATCTCCTCATATGTCACTCAGTTTATATGCAATCTATCTCCATAGCCTCCATTTTCCTCCATAGCCATATTTCAGTACTTTCCAAATATGATATTTCTCCTCTTTCTTCCTCATAGTCCATGTTTTGAACCATAAGTGACAACACTTCAAAGTACAAACTGTTTTTTGTAAATCAATGTTAATTCTTTTAATAGTTAATTGCTCTTGCACTTTATTAAATACTTCCTTCCCAAATAATATCCTGCATGTTAATGTCTCAGTGTAGCTTGCATTCAACATGAGTTTACTTCCTAAGTAACAAAACTCCATGTATGGTTATTAACGAATATCAGGATGTTTAGTAAACAATAATTTTAAACAAAACTGTTGGTGTCCTTTTTTAAGAAACTGTAAAAACTAAGTAATTTAAAAATATGTGAAGTAAATCTCATAAAACAAAATCCTTAAATAGAAATTACATTATATTTTGAAGACATTTTTGTTAAAGTTCTAAATTAACAGATATTTGGTTCACACACACACACACACACACACACACACACACACACACACACACACACACACACACACACACACACACACACACACACACACACACACACACACACACACACATACACACACACACACACACACACACACACACACACACATTTTCTAATATGTATACAGTAGACCCTCTGTTAACCGAAACAAAGGGGGGAAGGTAGTTTCGGATAACTAAAATTTCAGATAATAATTAAGATATCATTTTTTAAAGTGTGAGGTAAAATAACTGGAGGCAATATACAATATTATCAAAAGTTTTTAACAAAAATCAAACTGTTTGCATAAAGTCATTTTTAACACTAGTTTTATGATTTAAAAAAAAATCTTATATTTTCCTTTGCTTTTTCTTTTCACATTGGTTTCTTGCAGCAATATCTTACAATTGCTTCATTAGCAGAACATCAGAGGACTTTGAATCTTTAGATTGTTTGACAAACCATAACGGTATCTGTAAATATGAATAAAACTCTGTGAGAAAAACATGTATTTCATATAGCCTAATTTAATGCCCTGAGCCAAAATAAAATCTCTTACCTCTAAGGCACTGAAGATCTTGTCAGTCCCTATGACATGACTGCTATGTCATCTCTTTGTCGTCCCTTTTTTCATGAACCATAAAAGCACAGCTAATTTCCTTTCTCGTTTTCTGACATGTCTTCATTGTTTTCTTGTTTGGGATTTTCAAAGCATGGTCTTCAAACTTATTTTTCATGTTGACCCAATCAGAAACAGTAGGAACACCAACACCAAAATTGGCTGCTGCAGTTCGGAAAATCTTATCATCTTTAATTCTATTAAGTGCCTCTGATTTTTCTTAAATCGTTATCATGACTCGATCCCGCTTTGTTGACATGACTCACAATTTATTACATGTTTATTACATTAGTTTTTGTGTTTTATCCGGAAAACAAATTTTCATTGTAGTAAAAATCGGGAATATATAATTTTTTTTGGTCATTCGTTTCGATTAAACTATATTTCAGTTAAAAGTGTTTTGGTTAATGTAGGTTCTACTGTAATACTTGGTATGTATTAGTATATCTGAATACTTCTGGCAAAAACTTGGTTTCTGAAATATCAGTCACACCAATAACTTTATAACTTGTTTTTACAGGGTTAAAATTTTTGGCAACTTCTTATTTCATAAAGGGGTGAAAACTGACTGAATGTAAAAATTTTAAATAATATTTCCCCAACATATTATTTACTTTTACGTTTATTTATAAATGGAAAAGTAAAATGAATGTAGGTAAGGAGTAAAAATTTTAACAAGATTTTATCGTAAAATAACCTTTATAACTAATTATGAATGTAAGAATCATTAACACCATCTAATATCATATCATGCTTTTTTATAAAAAGATGAACATTTGATGATCCTTGAAAGCCCTTCAGCAATAACTTAATCGATGCATGATATCTCATGCATTATCTCTAAATAGTGTTTGAAGTTCTTCCTTTCATCCTTCTACTTGTTTTTATTAAAAATTTGAGTGTCTGATCTTAGATCTTGGCAAAAATTATGACAAACTATAGCTTTTTCTTTATAGATTTCTATCACTCTTTTTATTAATGACTGCATTTAGTTGGATTGTAAATTGATATGGTATATAAACTCTGTGACTTTAAGACATTTTATATTTCTGTTTTGAAATCAAAATTCTGTCTTAGGTTTTTGTAATGGTAATTGCCATTATTCCCCTACAAAAGGAATAAAACTTAATTGTCTAATAGCCAGCAACTTACTTGCTTCAAAAAATTAAGACTGAAAGTATGAACGTTGAATATCTGCCTGCTATTAATGTTAATATGTTAACTGCTCTACAATGTGTATGAACTTTTACAATTACTCTTGTAATCAACTTTAGGATTATATGCAAAGAAGCAATTGCTTTACTAAATAACATTACAAGTCTGTCAAAGATCTGATCCCTTGAGTGTAATGAAAATAGAATGGTGTAAACATCTATTAGAGTCAGGTCCATAGTTTTTAGTGCATTCTCTTCCAAACAGAGTGGCATAGGTTCAGTGGATCTCAAGAGTGTACTGCTTCTCAATCTGGGAAATGTACAACTCAGTATAGACCATTTCTGAGTGGGTATGGATCACCCAAACTTACAAAATCTGAGTAGACTCTTGAGTAACCAAACTGCTAAGCACATTGTCCAACTTGTATACTATGTGCCTGAAATAATTTAGGTCAGTATCTCTATTGGCCTCAAACACTATCACTGGCTTGGTGTAACTGTAACCGTTTCAGATGCTGTGTAATATTTTATTATGTACAGTACTAGTGTCATATTAGTAAATAAATTAATGTCAATGTTATAGAACTCTTCTGATTTTTGTCATTCCGGACTCTTACACTGTTTTAATTTTGTAACTAACATATTCTGGTTCATCAAGCAGTAAATATTTCTTACACATTCTTTCCATATTATAACGTATGACATATTCTGTTCTTATCAACACAAGTGTTGAGTCTGAAGTATGTGGTTTCAGAATTATGATTATTTATTTGATGATTATCTAAATTTGAAACACAATGTTTTCAGTCACTACAGTTATATCCTCAGGTGACAGTATATTCAGTTGTTGCTTGATGATACTAACATTAGTCCCTTCACTATTGGACCAATGTTTGCTAGTAATATATTTATACACCATAAATATGATAGTCATTAAGACTAATTAAAATTATAAACATGATTTTTTTTTGTATGTGACAAAAATTTGATAGCTTTCCTGAATATTGTAAAATATTTCATGTTCTTAACAACTGAAAACATTATGTACACATAAAGCAAAGTATTGTTTTGTATTACACGAATTAGCTTGATAGATTTTTTTATATGAGAAATTATTATCATTGCTATGCTTAGACGTTAGCTGAAAATGTAATGTGTACAAAGTTTGTAAATAAAACATTACATTCAAATCATTTAACTAAACACTTTCCCATGATCTTCCAGTTTTTCTGCATCAATGTATATAACAGTTTTACATTCCATTTCAGATAAGAAAATATTACAAATTGCATTCTGTCATTAAAGTACAAAAGTAATTCATTAATTGTTTTACTACTTCAGTTTCTAACAGTTTATGTACAGAATTTCCCTACATTTTTACATATAGACATAACATTTTCTTTTTGTTAATGTATCCATAAATTGAGGTATTGATTCATGTACCATTAATTGAGATATTGATTCATGTACCATTAATTTTGTGTCTTAACTTATGTATTACAAATGTTTGATTTTTAATTTGTATTTTAATCCTAAGATATTTTTTATATTCAGCTCATTAAAGTATGTGAAGGTATGATGAAGACCCTATTGTTTGCTTTTTGCTTGCTTCCTACCTGCTTTTTCTTTTTATTTAAAGTTTTTAAAATATAGCAGTAGAATAGACTTTTTTAGTTTTTATGTCTTTCAAGATTAAAGATAATATTGTGGCAAATTAACATGATATAATAGTGTTTAATCAAACATTACTGTTAACATTTTACAAGTGTATAAATAATGCTCATCATATTTTATCTAATAAGAGATGTAATGTAAATATAACCATCAGCCATGTAAGGTATAATTTACAAAACTGTTATATTCATGTAGCTTATGATTTTTGTCTATTAACATAGAAGTCTCTGTAAATAACACTTTTTTGTATATATACCACTTGCAAATTGTGATTATTTATGTTTCAACTTTTTATAGAAAGAATTTTATATAACTAATTTAACATTTTTGTTATTTGTATGAATTGTGTAAAAGTGAAATGCCTTATATAACTTTATGAAATCTTGAAATGTTTTTATGTACCTATTTTTAAGTAGAAATTAGAAATACATATGGAGAAAATTTTCTTGCCTACCTGTTAAAACTTAATCAGACATGTACTTTTATAGCTCATAATTGAATGTTACAATTATATAATGGATTACTATAACTTTAAGATAATAAGATAAATACAACAATCCTCTGCTGTTTTAAGAAAAGTGAGAGACAAGACCTTTTGTATGGCCTTGAGTTACACAGTAAATCAATAGTGCTTGGTAGGTATACATAATAATCCCCTCCTTTTCCACTTGACATATGTCTTGTCTCTTGAGTAATACGTGATTTCTTGAAAATCTATTGATTTTTCTATAATCTTTAATTTCATATTTTTTACTGCATCAAGACTTGCGTATTTTGTTAAATTTAATAACATACTTCACACAAGTGTGTGTGCATGCCTACACACATGTAGTTGTATATGAATAAGGCAAGAGGTTCAAGATCGCTGAAACAAAAGACATTTAAATTTCTAATCTTGGTGGAAATTGTATGAACACAAAAATAAATGTTCAGAATGTAGGTGTTAAAATGTGCATTAAATACAGTACTCACAGCTTACAAACCTGGAAGTATTTCAGACTCACAATTGCCTTTATGATTATGATTTGTTCTTCTTACTACTTCTACTACTCAGGATTTGTGAGAACAAAACAGGCTACAGTAGACATTGTTACTACTTGTGGCTATAAGTCGTTATTTCACATATGGACCTATAAATGCTTAGTTTCTAGGATTAATGGTTAGGAAGGTTGAGGTAGCTGAGAATAGTATGCCAACACTTCCACACTAGCACAAGGTGAGTTGTGATACTAACCATGTGTTAATAACTACCACAGACAACTTTATGAGTGTGTCTGTCTACATGTTTGTGCATCTCCTGTTGATTCACATCTGTCAATAGTTATTGGAAGATTGAGTCATACACAATGATTGCAAATTAGCGTAATACCTTGATAATGTCATAACTACATATTACAGTTACAATCATGAATAAAACATTGATACAAGAACTGTATCACTACCAGGCATATAAAGCTGTATAACATTAAGGGTATACAATTTTTACAACATAATTCAAATATATTTCTTATCTTAGTGAATTACCTTCAAATTTAATCTTAATAAATATACCTATTTCTAGATATTGTCTCTTTTGCTGCTTCAGTTTGTAATTAAACTTTATTGCTGTTTTATTAATTAATTAGTTACATTTAATTTGAGGTGTATATTAAGATATCGGGCGCCATGTTGCAAACTGAAATACCACAAATATGTGTACTTACCTAAGGTCAGAATTCGTGTTATATGAACCAGAGTTGAGGAGTATACTACCTGAAATAATTCACTCGTTTTTTTTTTTTTTTTGTTACCATTGACATTACCTTTTTATTAAAGGAAAAACTACGTACATATTGAAAAGACTACAAATTACGCCATGTGGCGTTTATCAAATATTACACCCCTACAACTCTTTATCCCTCCAAAATAAATACTTTTTTAATGATTAAAGCTTGATAAACATAAATATTTTTTGGCACAACCCAGCACTTATTAATATATTATCCACTCTCTCACTCTCTCCCATTCATACTCTGGTACATTTTCTTTAAAAATGAGCTCATGTTATTTAATTTGGATTCTATTGAATATTTGATTGGTTTTACAGCCAATTGTACTGAGCTGTCACTTCCTGTACTTTTGTGTTATGGACATCGAAAAACGTCTCATCTTTGATCACTAACTCTCGAATCTGGACTGTCTCATCATCGCTGATCACACGCTCCCGAATCTGTAGCGTCCCATCTAGATCTCACTTTTTCCAAATCTGTAGCGTCCCATCGTGGATTACATGCTTCCACTGTCTTAACTCGAAAAATGTTTATATAACTGTTATTAATAAACTTTTGCTGGTGTAAAATTTAAATAATCACACTTCGTGAATTTGCCGGCTGTGTGACTTGGCCGACCGGCCCACTTCACGGTCTGGACAAAAATGACAACGTTTCACCACTGTGCATTGCAGAGGTGGGGCAACAACTACGTCACTGGTTCTTTGTTCAACGGCCAAGCCTCTGGCTTACAATTGTATGTATGTATGCGCATCGCATTCTTTCGTCTGACGTAATCATGGGCTAGGCTTATTTACTCGTTATTGTGACAAACAGTTTTTTGCTACTTTTGTAATTTTCCACTGAATTCGACACAAATCCTGTTAACTCAATATTGCGTTATTGAAAATTCTCACCAAAACTTTACCAATCTCTTATATGGGATATAAAATAAAACACAATAATTATGTTTTGGAACAATAGTTTTCCAAAATTATTAAGGTACCAGAATTGTACCGTTACAAAACCCCCTCAATGAAAGATTTTATGCCGAAGCATAAAGACTTTGATTGACACATTCGTACTTCCTAAAGGGATCAGCTAGGATATGTCGCCACAACCCCCTTACTGTTTATGTGAAAAGAAATACAATAACTCACCCATGGTCCGATGATGGTGACAGTACCTGCATGACCTTACTGGACTTCTCCTTCGAGATCCCAACACCATAAGGCCAATCAGGCGTGTAACGCTCCTGCTCTGACGTGCTGGCCAGCTCAGGACCGCCATCACAACATCACCAAACACTGAAACAACAAATCAAAAATATCAAAATAGTGGCTTGGTATATTACTATATCCCTAACTGATCTGTTTCCCCTTAGCTATGTGCTGGTTTGTGTAAGAAGCACTGGGTTTGCTTCAACTCAACAAGAATTATATAGAAGTGCCATTCTCTTCATTGACTACCCTTGACATTTAAAATCTTTTCGATTCCCATCGATAATAATTAACCCTTTTCTGTTTTCATAATTAATATAATTATAGAAGAAACACAAATCTTTATACAAATGAAACATATAATCCAGAATTTATGGCTAACCCTTACTCAAACATTTTATATAAAAATTTTACTATTGTTATTATTATTAATATTATTATTGTTAACAGTAAGTAATCTGGCGCTGTTAACAATATTTAAGATAATCCCCTCTTTCTCCTCCACACACTATTTCCCATACATCATGTTCAAATTCCTATGCTAATACATAAAACATAATACATAATAATACACTCATCATTAACATTGCAAGTATTACATTAAAATAACCAACTCACATTTAACTTGATTAAAATTTACACACCTTAAGTCTTGAAATTTGCGTATAAAATTATAACATTTCATTTGAATTAATTAATTTTAATTTAATTAATTAATTAATACTTTTAATTAATAAACTTTTATTAATTAGCCATCAATTATTTATCATTGACTACCATTTAATTCTTCACAATTTCAAATTTATTATTAATATTCATATTGCATTATTATCATTATTTCATTTCTTATTACCTCTCTACTCTGAATTTTCTACTTAACCTTTCACATTCTAATCATTGATTAGTCTGGGTGACTCCTGTATTCACTATAATTTGACTTATTATAGGCACTAACATTTATGATCTTACTCACCTTTCTTTCTACTAACCACTACTAACAACCAGATTTACATATTATGACACCAATTTCTCAATTATAAACACATTCACTAATTCCATTTAAATCCTTTGGCACTGCTCGTCTTTGTATTCGGATATGTGTTCCCTACCTGGCCATATACATTCATAATTTTTTGCCCTTCCAAAATATCGGCAAACACTCCCTTAAACTACGCTATTACCTGCCACAACGCTATACGTTGGTCACTCCTTATCACCTCACCCCCACTACTACAAAATATCATCATCAACAAATATATGTTTACCCTTTACTTTACTCACCTCTCTACATATAATCACCACTACTGTGTCCCTAAAATATCTAATACTCTCTTTGTGTATTATTTTCTTCAAAATTCTTATCTATCTAACTCCCATTAACTTTGATTGACTAACTCAAATACCTTTATTTATTAATACACCCAGGCTCTCTATCCCTTTTTAAACACTTTACCTTACTGTAATCATTGACAATTGCATTAGAAAATTCATCTCTCACCTACTAATAACAATACATCTCAATATTCAAATATATATTCTTAATCATTTATTATTCATTAGAAACTTTCTTCATTACAAATTAATAATTTAAATTCATTATACAAACTTTCTTTTGTACCACATTAATAATTAATTAATCTTCAATTATTTAAAATTTCACTATTACTTTCACTTGTTTAGTCAAAACAAGAACATGTTTAAAAGGGATAAATCCCAATTTTAGTACCAAGCCACGTGTTGTTCAATCAAATATATTGTAACTCACCGTCTGCGGCTTTTTGAAACAACGTCTTCACTATAAAGTTGACATGTTTCAGGACACTTGTCCCATCCTCAGAACTTAAAATATTCGTGTATCATTTAACGTTGATACAGTTGTCAAATAATTAAAATATTAAAATCCAATATAAATGTTTAAAAAACGAGCGCCACGGTTACACGATGTAGATCGTACGGTGACTGAGTGCGCGGTCAGTCACCGTACGATGTACATCGTGTAACCGTGGCGCTCGTTTTTTAAACATTTATATTGGATTTTAATATTTTAATTATTTGACAACTGTATCAACGTTAAATGATACATGAATATTTTAAGTTCTGAGGATGGGACAAGTGTCCTGAAACATGTCAACTTTATAGTGAAGACGTTGTTTCAAAAAGCCGCAGACGGTGAGTTACAATATATTTGAAAGAACATGTTAATTGTTAATTATTAAAACAATTTACTGTTACATACATGGTGTACATAAAATTTACCTGTAATACACAACATCAAAATACATAAATACATTGACATTAATACAAAAAAAAAATATACAATCCAACTTATTATTTTATCATTCACCAAAATCAGTCCATAAGCAGTCCATTTCAAAATCACTGTTCACATATCTTAATGTTCATTACACAATAAAACAATCTATCCTCCATCATTGAATAACAGTGGAATCTTAGGTCTATACAACTTATTTTTTAGTAAATAAATGATATTGTTATTATCATTATAATATTTGTTTAAAATTTTATATTCTTCCACAATCTCAATAGGTTTATTCCATATTAATTTATCATATACCATGTCACGATCGGATATGGTTCTGTCTACCTCAGTATTATCTGTCATAATCATGTTAGTCATATAGTCATCATAATTATCTACTACGACACCCGTTACTTCCCAAGGTAAGTAATTGTTATCATTATTATCATCATCTACTATTATTGCTATCTCAATTTCACTACAAGGTAAGTATTCACTATAATTATCCACCATCTCTACTCCTAACCTTTCTACAAATTCTCTATACTTTCTATTTATCTTAAAAATCTCTATTACTGTCTTTCTCTCTCTCTCTCTCCCTCTCTCTCTCTCTCTCTCTCTCTCTCTCTCTCTCTCTCTCTCTCTCTCTCTCTCTCTCTCTCTCTCTCTCTCAATATATTTCTCACCATAACACCAAGCTACACTCTCTCTCTCCAAATATGCAGGGGTCATTAACTCAAAATTACTGCACCACCTATGAGGTACACAAAAACACCAGGGAACTCTATTTGTAGACCTATCGTCTCCCAAATATAAATCTAAGGAAATCATGTCCTTGCTAAACACACGTGAAGCCATTTCTTCACCCCCTACTACAACATCAAGGGAAAATTCTACCCCCTGCATCCCTTTTACAAATATACTTTCTCTCAGCTCTCGCTGACTCAACACACACAAACATCTCATCATCATTTTCTAATACCATATTCTTAATTATATCATTGTTACTACCTGTAAACTCATTATACAAATCATTACTACCCCCACTATTATTCTTGTAATTCTCGTCTACTTTACTCTTCGGTATATCAAATATCTCGTCTACTAACGTTACTGTTTGTTCTGTCATTTTATCGAAATGCGTATGCATTTCATCGATTCTTTTGTCTAACTTAAAATTTCGTCTTTTAATTTCTTTTTTATTTCATCAAACTTTACATCAAAACTATTTCTGATTTCATTTTTCTGCTCGTTAAATTTTTTATCAAAATTATCAAATCTTACACTCTGTTCATCAAATTTGTCATTCAAGTTATTATATTTAACATTAGAATCACTTTTTTGTTCATTTAACTTCTTGTCTAACTTTAACAGTAATTGCATCATTGCACTAATCTCATCTGTTTTATTTTCGTCTTGAGTTGAGATGGGTGTTAATGGAACTGGATTTAATTCAGTGTCTCTGGTTTCACTGATCTGACTAATTGGGGTTAATTTAACGTCCATCACACTCGTAACTGTTTCGTCTACATTATCATCTTCACCAGTATTCATTTTGCTTATTATATATCTAACACATATAGGTCTATAACGTAACTTAACCCTACCTTTCGCACGTGTTTACGTACTTTTGAAATTATTGCAGGTAATTCACTCCGCTTCTCCTGTAGGTATACCCCACATAAAATTAATTCTTATGTAGAGTCCCTGTTCGCAAAAGCCATTTGTAATTAAACTTTATTGCTGTTTTATTAATTAATCAGTTACATTTAATTTGAGGTGTATATTAAGATATCGGGCGCCATGTTGCAAACTGAAATACCACAAATATGTGTACTTACCTAAGGTCAGAATTCGTGTTATACGAACCAGAGTCGAGGAGTATACTACCTGAAATAATTCACTCGTTTTTTTTTTTTTTTTTTTTTTTTTTTTTGTTACCATTGACATTACCTTTTTATTAAAGGAAAAACTACATACATATTGAAAAGACTACAAATTACGCCATGTGGCGTTTATCAAATATTACACCCCTACAACTCTTTATCCCTCCAAAATAAATAATTTTTTAATGATTAAAGCTTCATAAACATAAATATTTTTTGGCACAACCCAGCACTTATTAATATATTATCAATTCTCTCACTCTCTCCCATTCATACTCTGGTACATTTTCTTTAAAAATGAGCTCATGTTATTTAATTTGGATTCTATTGAATATTTGATTGGTTTTACAGCCAATTGTACTTAGCTGTCACTTCCTGTACTTTTGTGTTATGGATATCGAAAAACGTCTCATCTTTGATCACACACTCTCGAATCTGGACTGTCTCATCATCGCTGATCACATGCTCCCGAATCTGTAGCGTCCCATCTAGATCTCACTTTTTCCAAATCTGTAGCGTCCCATCGTGGATTACACGCTTCCGCTGTCTTAACTCAAAAAATGTTTATGTAACTGTTATTAATAAACTTTTGCTGGTGTAAAATTTAAATAATCACACTTCGTGAATTTGCCGGCCGTGTGACTTGGCCGACCGGCCCACTTCACGGTCTGGACGAAAATGACAACGTTTCACCACTGTGCATTGCAGAGGTGGGGCAACAACTATGTCACTGGTTCTTTGTTCAATGGCCAAGCCTCTGGCTTACAATTGTATGTATGTATGCGCATCGCATTCTTTCATCTGACGTAATCATGGGCTAGGCTTGTTTACTCATTATTGTGACAAACAGTTTTTTGCTACTTTGTAATTTTCCACTGAATTCGACACAAATCCTGTTAACTCAATATTGCATTATTGAAAATTCTCACCAAAACTTTACCAATCTCTTATATGGGATATAAAATAAAACACAATAATTATGTTTTGGAACAATAGTTTTCCAAAATTATTAGGGTACCAGAATTGTACCGTTACAAGTTGTCAAAGTATAATGGCTTTAAAAATGTACAACTCTTATATGCCAGTCTTAAATGATCTGCTTTTTCATATTGATTTTCCTATGACAGGCTCCATTTATATTTCAAGTGCCTTATAAGCATGTCAACTACATTGTCTGGCTTCAAGCATGTGTCCAGTGAAAAATGTACCTATAGATAGTTTAGTCTAGATGTGTTTTTCAGTTTGAAAATTAAACATTCTTTATTCAGACTAGAATACCTGATATGTATGTTGATTATATTCTGTTTCATAATCTTATGTATTTGTATGTGCAGATTTCAAAAGAAAAGTGATTGAATACTGCTAATATGCACAATGAAATGTTAACCACATGTGCCTGACAATATAAAATGACAGAATTTTTTTATAAGTTAGATTATGATCTAGAAATTTTGTCATTTGCTCTGAAGCCTAGTTCCGAGACTGATAATACTTTTCATAATATAAAATTGTAAAAATTGTTAATGTTCATTAATTTTTATTTCCAATGGAATAACACAGTTACCCCAGTGTAGAAATAATCAGAATAGTAATAACAGTAATAACATTCTTGAATACCTCACCCTAATTGCTGAAGTACTAGAGACCCAGGTTTTAAATTTGGTATGTTGATGCATCAGACTTCACAGGAATTCATTAAGTCTCTTCTTCAAAAAATACATTTGAGATGATTTAACTTTGTTTTCTCTTGCCATTGCTTTTGTGAAGTTTTGTGCCTTCATTTTACTCATTCTTGAGTTCTTCAAATGTTTTATTCTTTACATCTTTAGAAAACTTAAAACTCTGCTGCAAATCAGTCCAGTGTTTCTTAGGTGGAGATAGAGAACTCTGTCTACTTCAAATCTACTTTCACTCGTCAGTACTTTGATATACATTGAATCCTTGATTTACATTGCCTGATTTATGTTATTTTTGTAAGATTGTGTGTTCATATGTATCAGTCCCCATTCAGGAGTGCCTCTAAGTGTTCCTGCATGCAATCTTGAATTTGTCACCCCATGTCTGTCTCCTATCTCAGTATCTCTAAAAGTAGACATAGTCGATCTTAAGTAGCATTCTATTATTTGTATTTTGAGACCGACCTTTCCTTAGTTGCAACTGCTACTGTTAATATAAGTACTATTCTTAACACTATTGCTGTATTTGGGAACGTTGAGAACAAATTATTTTGAAAAAGTACTGAAAAATGCTCTACAGGTTATCCAGCAGATTTTGGAAAAATTAAGTTTTAAAGCATTCTGTTCATTAAACAAATCACTCCTGTCAATATGTGCTTCATCTAGAGAATTGTTTTAAGCTTATATCTGTACAATATATAATTAATTACTCTTTCAGGTAATTAAACAAATTATTACTGAAAAATCCAAATATGTTGTCAGATGCTTTATTGACACGTTTGATGAAGTTCATTCAAGTTTATGTATTACATGGGAAATATGTAATATGGATGCTACTGGTAGACTCTGAAATATATTAAAGAGTAGAGATTGGGTGGGTAAAACATATACACATTGATGATGATGTGATTTTGCTGCCCATGTACAGTGCACACCTTGCATGCCTGGTTACAGTATCCCTGTCCCCATTGTTACAGTGGTTTTATTTGAATTTTGCTGATGCTTCAGCATCTTGGTAACTACCAGTGGTGGATTTCTAGGAATTA
This sequence comes from Magicicada septendecula, assembly GCA_034769895.1. NCBI lineage: Eukaryota > Metazoa > Arthropoda > Insecta > Hemiptera > Cicadidae > Magicicada > Magicicada septendecula. The sequence continues at coordinate 228,241,646 of CM068369.1, forward strand.
GAAACATGATGTACCAAAAAAGTGCTTTCAAACAGGATCAAACAGAACTCTCGTATGGAAGAACTTGCTGATATATATATCTAATAGATCTCTTGCAAAATCCTGATGACAAATAAGAAATAAAGGAAAATGAACTAAAGTAACATTTAATAGCAAAGTGGTTAGCAACTATTGAGAAGGTCTGCAGGTTATAGGTGATGAAGACAGACTGTGAACAGGTCTCAAAAGTTCAATGCAAAGTGATAGACAGCCTGTGGTTCCACCAAGAAATATATGAAGGAAAGGAAAAATACACAATCAAACTGTGAACCATCATTTATTCTATAAGGTGATGGTGAAGCAGAGAGTGTGGTGGTGGAAAATGATTCTGCTACTAGTCCCAAGTGTGATCTAGTGTTCTATACAGGGACCCACCCCATGTAAAGAAGAACAGAAAAACTGGACTAATGTTTATAATTTCTGTTAGCGAACATCAAACTTCATACAATTATAACTCTACTGTATGCTATCTTAATCACAATACTTTAAATAGTTCACATGCGAAACCAGTGTATTTCATTATTTCATGTGTTTTAGAATGTAACTTCTACCTTTCCTATTGTTCCCTAAGAGAAATTTGATCTTGCTTTATGTCATTTCAATTAATATTGCAAATTTTAAGACCCATCTACAGTGTTAAGAAGAACGTATGCATTATTTCAGTAATTACTGGTACACATCATAGTGATTTAATGTTTGTAACAACTTTTCTACTCAATTTTCGAAAGCTAAATAACAATTTACACATTATGTATCCATTTTGAATTTACATCTCATTTCATATTATTAAGTTTTTCATCACTTAGGCTATTAATATAATTAAATATCACTATAATATTGACGACTCGGAACACAAAGTTTTTTATAAGTAAAAACGTAAAGTTTTACCTTACAGCCTAAACCGGCTTTCACCTATAGAAGGCTTCATCAGAGGCTGTCGTTAGTAGCGCTGCTCGTCTTGTTGTTGGCGACGAGAAAGTGTTTCAAAAGATTGAAGCTGTGTGTGTGTGGTGAGATGTGTTCGAATAATGCGTGCGATTTGAATTGTGTCTGTTCGTTTAGGATGTCGTTTTTATTTGTTTTTGTGTGTTTGTATATTTCTAATTGTTCTAGAGTGTCTAGTTTTCGGCCTTTTGTGTGTACGTGTAGTATGTTCATGTTATTGTCGATGTTTTTATATGTGTGGTTTGCTTCAACGAGGTGGTTTGCGAAGGTAGATTCTGTAGTGGTGTGGAGTGCTTTTGTGTGTTCAATGTATCTCTGTTTGAAGCTACGTCCTGTCTGGCCTATGTAGAATTTACTGCAATTTGAACAATTTAGTTTATATACACCGGGTAGATCGAATTTGTTTTGTGCTTTGGGCATGCGTTTTGATAGTGTGTGTTCTGTTTTGTTAGTAGTTTTGTAAGCGATTCTGTATCCTGCTTTTTTGAATTTGTGGGCAATTTTTTCTGTTTGTTTGTTGATGTATGTTAGTGTTATGAATTTGTTGTTTTCTGTCTTTGTCTGTTGTTTGTTTTGTGTTTTGTGTAGGAGTTTACTGACTATTGTTCTGTCATAACCGTTAGATTCTGCTAGATATTTTATCGTGTTTAGTTCGTCTTTGTAGTCTATTTCATCTAAGGGGATGTTGTTAAGTCTATGTATCATGGTTCTAAAAGCAGCTAGTTTGTGTTGTATTGGGTGATTGGAGGTGTTGTGTATTAGTGTGTCAGTTGTAGTTGGATTTCTGTATATACTGAATTTGTGCCTGTGTTCTAGTTTTGTGATGGAGAGGTCTAAGAAGTTTATGGTATTGTTGTGTTCGTATTCGGCAGTGAAGGTTATGTTTTTATGTATTTTGTTTATGTGCGTTAGTAACTGTTTACATTGTCTTTTGTTTCCCCTGTATAGTATTAGAATGTCATCAACGTATCTGCCAATATAGTATTTTATGTGAGTGTCTGTCATTGTTTGTGAGTATTTTTGTTTTTTCTAAGTGTTGGAGGAAGACTTCTGCTAGAATGCTGGATATGGGGGAGCCCATGGGTAGGCCATCGTTCTGTGTGTAGTATTTATTGTTATAAGTAAAGTAGTTTTGTTTTGTGATAATGTTCAGAGTTTCTGTTATTTCATTGATAATTTCGTCTGGTGTGTTGTTCTGTTTGAGTTTGTTTTGTAGGATGGTGATTGTTTCAGAGATGGGAATGTTTGTGTACAGGTTTTTAATGTCAAAGGAGGCTAATGTGGCGTTATGGGGGATGTGTATGTCTTTTATTTTTGTTACTAGGTCAGTGTTGTTTTTTACTGCAATGTTGTTGTCTATTTGTGTGTGTTGTCTAATAATTTTGTCTAGATATTTTGCCAGTTTGTGTGCAGGGGCATTACGGTAGTTGATAATGGGGCGGATCGGAATGTCTTCTTTATGGATTTTGGGAAGCGCTTGGAGTGTAGGTGCTGATGGTCGGATTTGTTTCATGTAGGGCTTTTGTTTATGTGTCATAATGTGTTTGGCTTTGTTGACTATTTGTTTTACTGAGTTTTGGTATCTGTCGGTGGGGTCGTGTTTTAGTTCTGTGATGTTGTTCTGTTCTATGAAGTCTTGTACTTTTTTGTGTAGGTTGTCTGTGGGGATAATTACAGTCGTGTTGCCTTTGTCAGCTTTAATATAATTGCTTTTTTGATTTGTTTCTATTGTTCCAATTTATATTACAAAACAAGAAATAATTAATTATATTTTATATTGTAACTACACAATTATATTAAGATTTCTAATTTTCTTTTATTAAGGACTATTACTTCTGAGAATAATATGCTTACCTTAATTTTATGCTGGATCAAGTTTAAGAAAAGCTCTAAGCTATTCAAAGTTTTTAGGAAGTATGGCAGTATGTACCATTAACATCTTATTTGTCTTCTAAGATGTTGTTACCTCTAGAAAACTTAAAGCGTGAGTGCTTTCTTCATAAATATAAACTGCAATTTTGTCAGCTGAATTAATATGACTTTTAAATGCTCAAATTTCTTTGAAAAATTGAATTTTATGATTCTATTGTATGAGGGTAAGTCAAAAAGTAAAGGCAAATTTTTAAAAAGGAACTTTTTATTGTGAAAACAAGATGACAAGTAACATCATTTCTCTACATAATCTCCTTCAACTTCTATGCAATTGGTCCATCTCTTGCCAAGCTTCGTAATTCCGTCCTGGAAGAAGATTTGTGGCATTGTGCACAGCCACTCGCTCACCACCTCCACAACCTCGTCATCCGACGAAAACTTGGATTCACGCAGGTGCTCCTTCATCAGACCAAAAAGGTGAAAATCACTTGGAGCTAGGTCAGGACTGTATGGCGCATGCTCCAGCAGCTCAAAACCAAGATCTTGAATGCACTGGATTGTTTTCCCCGCAGTATGAGGACGGTCATTGTCCTGAAGCAAAAGCACACCTTTTGAAAGTTTTCCTCGCCTCTTTGTTTTGATTTTGGGTTTCAGATCTCGCAGTAGTTCACAGTAGCTGTCACTATTCACTGTGTGACCTTTAGGAGTGTAATGAATTAGAAGTGGACCTTTCAAATCCCAAAACACTGTCATCATCAACTTTCCTGCAGAAACTTGTCTTTTGAACTTTTTTGCTGTAGGCGAGGATGGATGTTTCCACACCATACTCTGCCGCTTACTCTGTGGTTCGAAGTGATGGACCCACGTCTCATCAACGGTTACTATGCGACTGAGAAACTCTTCTCCTTCCTCTTCTAAACGCCTTAAATGTGATTTCAAAATTTCCAAACGTTTCTGTTTGTGCTGGTCTGTCAGTCGATGTGGTACCCAATGAGCACACACTTTGCGATAATTTAGTGATTCATGGATGATTGCAACTGCTGAACCGTGGCTAATGTTCAACGCATGCACAATATCATCAATTTTGACACGACGATCATCATGAATCATTCGCTCAACTGTCTCGATGTTCTTGTCTGTCTTCGAAGTGGATGGCCTACCTGAACGCTCTTCATCGCAGATAGATACACGACCATTTTTAAAGCGATTTATCCACTCATAAATTTTGCGTTCACTAAGACAGCTCTCACCGTACTGCTGCTGCATTCTGTGAATAATCTCCGCAGGTTTAGTCCCTGCAGAGTGCAGAAAACGTACCACTCCCCTCATTTCTTCCTTGGTGCACACGGACAACGGGGCACTCATAATAAAATGCCCTGAAATCACTACGAATGATGCTGAGCACTGAAACAAACAAAAAAACTTTGAGGTTATGATATGTCATTGTTCAGTCAGTGCTGCCATCCATTGCAGCAGGGAAAATAAAATTTGCCTTCACTTTTTGACTTACCCTGTAAATGTTAGTTATATATAATTATTTTGTTTTTTATGTATTTATGTATTTGTAGTTTGTAACTGTTTCTATATAAGTTTGCATTTCATTTAACTGATATTAAGTAGCCTGACTATAAAAAAATGTGTCTGTATCTTGTATTCATAATTCATTTTTTACTTTCTGTGCCAACATTTTATAACTTAGTGAAGTAACATTACTTCATTGTAATTATCTAAAACTTCTGGGCTGAAAGGCCGTGGTCGAATGCTTGATCTTCTACAGCTAGATGTTTCGGCCACACCACCGGTGGCCATCTTCAGTAGCGAAAAAAGTGTTCGAAAAAGATGGTACGCCGAACATGTCTCCCAATGAACTGGGAACAAGCAACCAGTTCATTGTTGCTTGTTGCCAGTTCATTGGGAGACGTGTTCGGCGTACCATCTATTTCAAACACTTTTTTTGCTACTGAAGATGGCCACCGGTGGTGTGGCCGAAACGTCTAGCTGTAGAAGATCAAGCATTCGACCACGGCCTTTCAGCCCGGAAGTTTTAGATAATTATAATGACACCGGCCGTGAAAGCCCACATATTACTTCATTGTGTTTGTGACATGAGAAGTGTATATATTGATTCACAATGAATAGTATACAAAGAGATGTAGTGTCAGCGCCTGAGCTATCTAAGAAGGGATAATTAGTGTGTTTTGATTACAACTAGTAACATTTTAAATTTATAATTATCATGCATCCCCTCCTCTCAGTCAGGCCAAGTGTACTAAAACCAAATTTCAAATTGTGAAAAGTGGTTTACCCTGTGATGAGTTCAAATCCACCACACAACGCAGTCTGAAATTATCTTGTTACCAGGTTGCTTGGACGTGATACAACCAAATTTTGTTATTTCGTTTAAATTAACCATTTAATTAAATAATGTTATTTGTATGAATTATTCTGCTCTAACAAAAAATGGATAAAATAAGGCTTTTAGTACAGCAACACAACTTTAATTCCCAAATGATTAATACATTCTAATATCAAGAATCATTAATGCTTAAGTTTCAGGATTCATGTTTAATGGAAGAACATTTCTAGGGTTTTTAGAAATTATCAGATCCAATATGGTAGGAAATGCAATTTTATTTGTTCTCACGTTTATACACTGAGCTAAACTTATGAGTGTTTTTGTTTAGAAATTATCCAAGCTGTTCTGATCCATTAGAATGTGTTGTGTCACTTTCCTCAATTGTAACAGAATAAAGTTATATAACCAGTGAATCTGAATTTATAACATCAGTTTAAACATACTCTAAATTGTAAGCTTTGTAAAATGTCTATACAGTGACATATGAATGAAACATTAATATTATAAAAATTAAAATAATTTATGAATAGATGATTTTTGAAATAATACAAAATATTGCAGCAGCTTTTAGGTACATAATTTGATTTAAAATAAAATAAAATTTATCTGGCCACTATAAGTAATTAATATTTTAAATCAAAAGTCAATAAACCATTAAGGAATTATTATGTTTACAAGTGCCCCGTAATGGAAACACCATTATGAAAATGATCATTTCAAAATCAGAAAACCTGATTTTACAGTTTCAATTGTAAACTACTTGTCAAAATTTTCCACAATTGCCGTTCTTTCTTATAAGAATAAAATATAAAGTAATACAAAAGTTCTGAAGACAAATTAATATTTAAATGGTATATTTGCATATAATATAAATAAATTAAAGTAGGCATACAATCTTAAGTGATCCTATCTTGAATTTATATTTTAAATATTTCATATCAATAATTAAATTACATTTAAATTACATTTAAATCCTGTAACAACAGGATTAAATGATAGATAGACAATACCATAAATAATTAATTAGCATGACAAAAAAGAGCTTACAAGAGATTTTTGTCAATAAGTATGTAAACTTGAATATTTCAGTTTTTGAAGTACCTCCGTTAAAAACTATTACAGAAGAATAATTTTGTTCTAATATTTCAACCAGTAATGTAGACAGCCATAGCTATTATTGAGCTAAAAGGAATTAAATAAACTATCAAAATGAATACACACATAAATGCACATGCACACCTCTGTGTGTGCGTTTACTCATATATAATATGATATTTTATTTTTTACTCTTACAAATGAGTTGTCTTCTTTCATAATGCCCTTCTGATTGAAGCAAGACAGTTTCTGATATGCAAAACGTGTTAATACTTGTTTATCTGAATGCTCAGTTGCAGATTGATAACGGACACTTAAACTTTTAAATAAATATTCTAATAGGAAACTAAGTATACAAATGTTATTATATATAGAAACCAAGAAACTTTATAAGTTTCCTGAAATTTTGTGACACCTATTTCTTTTTCTGTATATAACCAGAATAGATACATGAAAAGTAAATGTGTAGTTTTGGGTAAATATATACTATATTTGACATATTAGATATTTTGCACTGCCCATATCAAAAACATTTTTTTCTTTATAGGCAGCGCAGAAAGAAACTAAGTTAACACATGTAAAGAATAATTTTGTTTCTAATCAGTTCATATCTAAAATTTCTTTGCAATTTATTTGAAAATTTTTGTTTTTAGTATCTTTGAATTATGATCGTTTTTCATAGTTATGTATGTATTTTTAAAATTAGTTCTTTAAATATTTAAAAAAATATATTTTAGTTCTTAAAATATATTTTTAAGTTGGTTGCACACTTATGAATGGCATTTAAGAAGAAAAAGAAAAGGATTGCTCTTACCAAACAATGATAATTTATAGTGTTACTTTTAGCAATTATTTAAAATCCACCAGATAATATTAAAATATCTAGTCTCCAAGACTAACAAGTGGTTTTAGGAGACTAAACATATATATAATTTTTAAATTATATGTATTTATATACACTTCTGTTATGTATAAATACTGATATTATATACATGTACCTATTTGAGCATGTGAATGTGTATATAAATATGTGTGGGTGCATGTTTGTGAGTGTGTGTATGTCTGGGCGTTTGTGCAAGTACTTAAAGACAAACACAACAATTTTGAAAAAAATTATAGTTGGAAATAACATGTATGTTTGTTTTTCTACTCACTTATTTATTTTAGTTTCTTTTTGTTTTATTGTTGCATATTATTTCCCCTGCAATTAACATCTAATAATGGGTCTTTGTCTACCTTTTCAGACGGCGTATGACTGCTTCTGAATGCCTGTCCCATGTGTGGCTACGTCGTAAACCTTTGAAGCCTGTATCTGCTGAACTTGATAAAGAAAATATCAAGATCTTTGTTGACCGCTGGAATGAACAACCTCGGAGTCCAACTGTAGTCAAAGTCATACCGACTGACACACCTAAAATAATAGAAAAACCACTTCCTTCCCCAACAAAACGAGTAGCTATAGTATCATCAATAGAACATGAAAATGAAAAGTTTGTTCAGACTAAGAACCATGAATTACCAAAGTTACCAGATTCACCAAAGCAGCTTCCTGTAACAAACAACTTAACTCCTGTTTCAACTGCAAAAGTAGAAAATAAAGTGTTTAAAGAAAGAGAAAATAATGAGAAGAACCTTCTTAATTTAAAACTAGTTGTTACAAACAAACCTGACAAACCGCTTTCACCAACGTTAAAACAAAATTCACCTGGATCTCCAAAAGCAGTCGGCGGTGTAAAGAATGCTGGTGATCTAGAATCTCCAAATCCATCAAAACAACCTAAAGTTGACTTGAATCCAGTGAAAAGTAAAGCCCTACCAGAAAAATCAAATAATAACACTACTATCAACACTGATAAGGTGAACAATATCCATAAAAAAGATGATGCTAAAAAAGATGATGATGTTAAAGTCAGTACATATTTTATGCCAAAGAAACCACCACAAGTTCCTAATTTGTCACCAAAAAAAATTGAAGAAAATAATTCTATAAACACATTTAATTTGAAACCATCACCTTCAGCACCAAATGTGAATACTCTTAATTCTAGAATCCAATCAGGAAGGACTGAAATAAGTATTAGTAAGATGTTAACACACCATCCACAACCAAAAATAGCAGGCATAGTTTTGGGGCAGACTTTAACACCAGAAAATAAAGATAAATCACCAGTTAGAGATCAGACTAAGGAAATAGAAACCACTAATAAACTGCCAAAAGGACCAATTCCAAAAATAATAACACATAAAATAAATATTGAAGGAAAAAATGAAAAAGCAGAAGAGAAAAAGAAAGTAGAAAATGGAGTTCCTACATCAAAACCAATTAATATAACGTATGTAAATGGTCGAGAGCCAAAACAAATTGACAAAAGTAAGATACCTTTGGGCTCAAGGGTTGACCAGCTTTCTATAGGTGATAGATTTGAAAGAAGAGCTTCAGATATATCTTGTTTCCTACATGATACAGAATCAGTTGATGGCATTAACTTGGCTGAAGAAGTTAAGAAATTGTCAGCTCGTCTATTCCAGATGTCTTCAGATCAAAGTAGTGTTGACAACAATAATGATACATCTGATTATATTCCCACAGCATATCATATCCGTGATCCTATTAGACAATTCTTAGCAAATCATGGAGTAGTAACAAGAAGACCAAAATTCCGTGTTTCCAACCTCAATCGGGATGTTCCCATAGGATCTCCACCTCCGCCTAGTAATTTTACATATTATGTAAGTCACATGAAAGATCCAGCATCTGAGATTAACTGGGTAGACTCACAAACGCATTCAGCTCCTCAGTCACCACGGGCATCACCAAACAGATTTCCAGAAGAATTTTTAACAAAAGATGTGATACTCAGGTTATTTGACAAAGTAAATGATTCACAGCCAAATAACCAGGCTGAATCAATAGACTCTCTTACATCTTATTTAAAAAAATCTAATGTAACACAAAAAAAGCTGTCAACAGTTATATCATCTAAATAGTATAAAATAATTTTTTTATGGTGCAATTCTGATATATTATTTTTTATTTTACAAATATTAATGTCATTTTAAATGACTGAATAATATGATCACATGTTGTTAGTGTCAGTGGCTGTGTTTTTATTAACATACTGTATTCAGTACAGTTCATATTGAGTATATTATGTTGTACTTAATGAATCATATACAAGTGTTCAAATGTCGGTATATAAAGACATTCAAGACGTACATATCATTATAAAAATTCACACACACACACACACACACACACATATATATATATATATATATGATTTAGAATCGTATAAAGTAAAATTGAACTTTCTTTTTTTAGAATAAGGGAAATGTTTGTACAAATGAAACATGTCAACAGGTGATAGTGTTGATGGAGATAACTACGAAAATTGTGCGGACACCCGTATCTTAATATATAAAAGTTCACTAAGTGAAACACTTGTGATGTGCCAATTTGTATGCACATTGATGAACGCACTGCTAACAAACATTACAATCTTTGTGATATATTATTAAAAATAAGGTGATCATTAAACAAACATTTGTTGTACCAAAAACATTGAAATTAATAAAATAAGGTTCCTTTTACCTAAGTATGAAATAAATGAATATAAAATCATCCAAGTGTAAGTAACAGTAGTTTTATGAAAGGGGTAAAATGCCAACTGCATGAACCAGTTAAATATAACTGACAAAACAATTATGGGGTATAATTTTACCACAAAAGTTGTTTACTATTTGAGTGGCAAAGTCAGTAATTACTTTATGTCTTAAAAACTAAATATTTCATACATTCTTACAGTATGTTCATACCATAGTTAAAGAATCTAATTTTCACTTTATTGCTGTTTTTATATATTTATATGTTCTATTTACTTTTAAAAATTAAGTTTATTAAGAATTTTTGTTATGAACACAAAAACTTCGAAAATAATTTTTGTGATTATTCATTTTCCATTGGCTCAGTATGTGCCCTAGTGTTGTATGTGTTCCTCCCTAATAGGTCTCACTTTTAAATATGTCATGATTTTGTAAACTTAGTTAATGTTGACTAACATACTGAATGATTTATTGCTTTTAGTATTTTTAGATTTTCTCAAAATTTACTAATCTGTAGCATGCTGTTGTTTTCATTATTTTATAGTCTTCAAGCATAGCAATAATTTATATCTGGTAAACAAATAACCAATGACAAACACACAATATTCCTGGTGTGTCATATGTGCAAGTCCTGTTTACTCAGATGGTTTCTTTCCTTCCTTATGATTTGTACAATTTGATTAACATTTCTTTGTTTTAATTCATGATTATAATTCTTCCAGTTATATTATTATTATTACTTCCTCTTCTCTTATTTACAAAAAGCTAAAACCAAAGATGTTTTGAGAATAGCTGACCAATTTTTCATATTTCTTTATTTTGTTATTATCATACTCCTACCCGATGTTCCTTAATGTTCCTTCTTTATGTTCTTCTTTACGTTCCTTGAAACTTCTACCTGATGGAATCAGTATTTTATTTTAATAATTCACCTATCTTGACATCCATCATAAAGTCAATTACTCAATGTTTTGGCCTTTAGAATATAAACCTATTTTAGTTATCTTTAGCTATATTTGTCTTTAGATTCAAAGTACAGAGCACCTAGGTGGGATGAAATGTCAAATATTGACATTGGTTGTTACAATGTTTATTTCTAAAGGTGACTTCCCATTTTAAACTGCAACAAATAAATTAAACCAATTATGGTGACTGTCTAAAATAAGAGAATTGTTATTTCTATGTGGTTTATATTCACAGTTGTCTTTTCGGATCTAAATCTGAGCACCTTTAGTATACTACTTATATTTACTTTTACATGTACTTTGTGTATAATGTCTACAGTTGTTTCTGTGTATGTAGTCACACACACACACACACACACACACACACACACACACACACACACACACACACACACACACACACACACACACACACACACACACACACACACACACACACACACACACACACACAATTTTCATTTGTTAACATAAATGTACAATATATTGTACATACACAATATAATGTACAATATTGTATTGTAATAAATGTACAATATGAGTATGACGAAACGTTTTAAAAAAATTGTAACTTTATAGTTCTGCATATAATGATAAAGTTAATATGATGTACTATACACAGCTGTTATTATTAGTTTTGTTTTTCAAGAATTTAGTTTACAGTTGTTCTGGATTTATATATAAAAACAAAATATTTTCAAGATATGTATTCAGTTTATTCATGGCCATATTAAAAATAAAATGTAATTATTTGGAAGGCATACTTGTTTTGTTTCATTGAGGAGAATAGCTGTAAGTTTCTGTGAAACACTTAAAAGCAGTGAACTCCTAAATCAGAAAGCATCTGGTGATACTGACTGCCTTTACTAATGTGTTTTGTGATCTAAACAACATAAGTATGCCTTCTAGCCCTGAAGACACAATCTTAATTCAATATGTGAAATACATGTGGCAAAAGTAATATTATATTAATATAAACATTTTTACTATTGATAACATTTAGAACTACTGTGTCTTTACTTTGTTCATAACTTTGAATAAGTTGGAGATTTTTGTAAACTATGATTTAAAAAGACAGTAACTTTATTTTAAATGCAATAACTGTTTACTGAAAATTCTGTGAAATAAAAGAGGGTATATAAAACATTATAGAAACCAATGTGATAAAATTATTTGTGTTTTCCTGGACATTAATTATAAAAATATGCCACCAAGGATGATTGCAAATGTCAATTAGCACATTTAATTTAAATATAAAATTAAATTGAATAAAAAAATGATTTACCTGAAATTAGTTTAATCTTTTTTGTATTTGAATACAAGAATTCTTAATACATTTAAGAAAAGCATATGCAAAAAAAATTTTGTATAATAAAATCAGTAAAAATATAAGTTACTCTTAAAGTTAACTGTTAATTTTATAAACATTTTTATAACTGAATCTAACTGTAAATGATAATGTTATTGTGTTTTGTAATGAAACAATGATATTGTTTTTGTAAGAAAGGTGTAATAGATTAAAATAATACTGTATCTATTTTTACCATAGGTTCTTTCATACACACATGTAATTTAATATGTTCAAATATATATACACAGCAAAAGATATCACACATAGGTATTTTACATGCATGATTGTTATGTAGGCACTGTTCTCTATTCTGGATTTATACAGTTTGCACTTAATCTGCTCGTTCCAGAGAAAAATGAAAAACTGTACTCTATTATTATGCCAGGATTTAAAGTTCAAACAAATATAATTAATAAAGAAAAAGTAATAAAAACTATAAAACTGTAACAATTAAACAGTGTGTAATATTTTGAGTTATACTTTTTACATTTGGTGTTGGGTTAAAGTGTAGAAGACACATGATGACTTATCCCTTTTACTTATACAAAACTAAGTTTTATCTATATTTAAACTTTGGATTACTTTACTCATTGTATATAAAAATGAATATTCCAACATAATAATATAGAATACAGTAATTCCAACCTAGTCTGGAAGTTGACTGTGCAAAAGCTATAGGGGCACCTACATGTATTACAAGTAAAGAGTTTAGTGTGATTGCATGTTTTGATGTGTGTGTGTGTGTGTGTGTGTGTGTGCGCGCACGCACATGCGCATTAATATTTTTATGTTTCTATGTTGATCTGCATTTCATTATTTTGTTCTATTGATGTATTGATATTCTGACATCTTCATCATCATCATCAACAGGACTTTATCTGTATATTATATTGTATAGCCTACTCATACATAACCATGAAGGCTGATATAGTTATAAAAATTTCATCATAAGTGTTTGTGTCAAAAGATGACTAACTAAACACACAGATCAGTTCAACTTGGAAACAGCAAATAAAGAATGTACCACTTATATCACACACACACACACACGCACGCACGCGCTCGCACACACACACACACACAAAGCATGTATATGCACTATGCTATTAATGCATTACTCTTTTATAGGCCTTTTCATAATTATATTTCAGTATTATTATCAATTGTATAAGCTGAAAATAGAAAACTTTGTTATAATGGGAAATTACAAACTTCTTGTTATAAAAATAGTGGAGTTAAATTTTTCATGAATTATAGTGAATATTGTTTGTTGTTTATAATTTACACATATTATTAACGATAATGTGAACAGAAAAAATAATAAAAGTATTTTTTGTTAAATAATAATTTGTTACTGTTTTTTTTTTTCATCTGACCGCTTTGTTTATTCCAAAATGAACTTAAAGTATTTAAGGAAAACATTTCAGTTTCTTTGCCACCTGTTCCTAATAGTTATTAAAACTATAAATGAAAACTTTACAAGGAAACAACTTTCTAAAGAATTTGCTCATGAACCAAGTTTGTATGCACTCAGTCTGTGCAGTTTACCTGGCTGTACTGAGACGTGGCAGTAGAGATTATTCTCCTGCTATCTTGAATAGTGTATGCAATGGTATAGTGTTTTTATTAAAAGCTTGCTCTCACCCAAAACAAGCTATAACATACTCTAAATTATATTTACATTATAATTTACTATATTATACTTACTATATATTTGAATAGAAAGTGAAAAATTAAACTAATTGTTAAATTAAGTAACTGAAATAATCAAAATATGAAAACAACCATGAACATTTCGAATTTTTATTTAAAATGTTGATGGTGTTATTGTAAAGCTGTAAAGTAAAGGGGCATATGTGACAGAACAGAGATGGTTGGGAACTTGAATGAATAAAAATCATACAAACTTCTTATTTTCTTATTTTCTTACCTTTGTTAGGTCCGTCTTGTGACTTTTATCTTTAGAATAATATTAGCGTCACAAGACGGACCTAACAAAGGTAAGAAAATAAGAAATTAAAATACGTGACTTGGACCGTTAACAAACAAAAATGTTTAAAACTTCTTATGTTTGTATACACCTATAGAAAAGAGAATCAATAAAAAGATTAAGCATGCATTTGTATGTGTAGCCTGTATATAAGAAACATAGAAAGAAAGGGACAGAGTGGATAAGTAGTGAGTGAGGGAGAGCGAGAGAGAGAGAGAGGCAGACAGACAGATAGACAGACAGACAGATGGAATGGTAGTGAAACATCAAATATCAGAAAAGGGAAAATATTGAAAACTTTATTTAAGGGAGTTTCTTCAGATAATCAATTTTTGAAGACTAAGGTGTGAAAATCAGGACAACTTTTCCTTATCTGTTTGTACTTATTCTCGAAGCATAACTCTAAAGCTAAACTAAACAAAGTTTACTTGTTAAACTACATCACTAAACACAAATGTAATATTCTAAAATATAAATAAATAAATCTTTTAATTTAAGTCGGTTTTGAATACAATGTAAACATAAAATTTATCTTTGCCTTAAAAGACATATTAATTGAATGATACTCTTGGAAGCTTAACAGCGTTCAATTTTATAAACTTGCTGCATTAATTGTATATGTGGCTTTTTTTGCACAGTAGTGTTAAATTTAACTTATTTAAAGTCATCAACATTTGCTTTTCCAGGACTAAGCACTTCTGCCTGTTCTGGATTCACCATCCCAATCACTTCAGTTTTCTCACACACCCCCATATGTTGGTTAATATTTCAAATAAAGGTGTCCTAAATGAGTATTTAAAAATAACAGTGACTGGAGTAACTGTTACAAAACACCTTTTCCAAATACCTGTTACCACATTCACTGTTATAACAATGACGGCGACTGGTTACACTGGAACCAGTTATAATGTACATATCCTTGGTATCTCTTATTGCGTATCTGTTCCATTAAAAATATCAATTTCTTGTAATTCTTACTTTTAGATGAGTATCTTACTCACCCTCTATGTTTTCAAATGCAAACATAATGCAAAGTGGCACATTTTTTGTGGCTTATAAAGTACATAATGACTTACAATCAATTTTGCTGTAAGATAAATATATTTAAACAAAATATTTTATTAATTATGACAATAACATAAAGTATTATAGGTTATAAATAATGTATTTAAAATATTTATTACAATTATATATGATATAATTGTTATTACATTTGACCACACACACACATATTAATGTATATATAATATACAATAAGTTATATGTTATGTATAATATATGAATATTTATTATATTATTTAATATACAGAGTTATTATTGTAAGAAAATTATTTAAAATAAGGATTTTATATTTACTAATTTACTATTTTATTTATTATGTTTTGTAAATCTGAAGATAACATTCATGATACCTATCTTCTAGTTCTAAACAGCATGGTCTATATCAGGTCTCTAATATGTATATAGGAACAACAGAACCTACCTTATCACATTACTTGTGTTGGCATTGTCTGCGTACAACTGGCGGCTTATGGCAGTTGTATGTTTACTCTTATGGCAACCTGCACATGCACAGAAGAAGCTAGTACTGACTGGCACATGTGCTCTAGAAAATACTTAGTAACAGTAACAGTTATTTTGGCTGTCATTTCATACTCATTTACATGTTAGTTTGGTAAGAGGGTCCCATGAGTCACTGGAACAGATATTTCAGCTTTCAAGTCAAAGTTACATCTATTACACAAAAGTCACATTACACAGTACCAGTTAGGTAAGTACTGATCCACCTCTTATTTCAAGGCTTGTTTTGGAATCCTTTTGTCTTGTATTCTTATTAAATGATCTTCCCATATTTCTTCAAAATTTCTGCGTTTTGGGTTAGTGGATAAATACAGTTCCTCTATAATTATGTCATTTCTTATTCTGTCTCCTCTAATGCAGACTTTCATTGATCAAAGAAACTTTAGATGACTTTAATTGACTGAGATATCTTTTCTTTGGTGCCTAAGATTCTAACCTACATAAAAGAATGGGACCTGATAAAACCTTGTCAAATTTAAGCTGCATTTATTTTAACACTTACTTAAATTAGCAGTACTATTTACGCAAACAAGTAACAGTAAAACAGTTGGAACAAGCATAATAGTTTGCTTTTTCTTTATATCTAAAGATATATTAACAGAACAAATAAATTATTATAGTGGTAACTAACTAATTATCATTAAGACAACTAATAATTAAATAATTATCAATTACATAAGTTTGGTACCAACCTATTTTTATAATTATTATAATATAAAATTTAAGTGTTTTAGAAGAAAGGTTTAACCTTGAATTCCAACAAAAATTTTTATCTGGAATAAAAATCCAGAAAATTTTTGTGGACATCTGTTCATCTGGACAATTTTGGTGTAAAATCTGATACATGTATATTAAATATAGTAAACTGACAAAATTTATAAAGCCAATTAAGAGTATTATTAAAAACTGAGAAATTTAATGAGTAAACTTCTCTTTTTCTTCTTCTTCTTCTTCTTCTTCTTCTTCTTCTTCTTCTTCTTCTTCTTCTTCTTCTTCTTCTTCTTCTTCTTCTTCTTCTTCTTCTCCGGCTCTACAGCCCTTGGTGGGCCTTGGCCTTCTCAACAAAACAATCCGCCTCCAGTCATCTCTATCCACCACTCTCTCTCTCTCTCTCTCTCTCTCTCTCTCTCTCTCTCTCTCTCTCTCTCTCTCTCTCTCTCTCTCTCTCTCTCTCTCTCCATCCTCGTACTCCCAACTTCATCAGATCCTTCAACACCTCATCCAACCATCTCATCCTTGGCCGTCCCCTTCGTCTTCCGCAATAGAGTCTTCCCTGCATCATTCTCTTATTCATTATTCATTCTATCCTCCTCCATTCTCTCCACATGCCTCAACCATCTTATCCTCTGTGACTTAATACATTTTACAAGGTCCCTCTCATGTATCAGTTGTTGCAATTCTGCATTACTTTGTATTCTCCAATTCTCGCCTTCCCTCACTGGGCTATATATTTTTCGTAGGATATTGCGTTCAAAAATTCGTAAACTTTTTTCATCCTCCACTGCCATCGTCCACACCTCTGAGCCATAGGCAACAATAGGTCTTATGAGTGAATGATATATTTTTAGCTTGGTTTCTCTCCTTATATTTTTATTTCTAAAGATA
Source organism: Magicicada septendecula (assembly GCA_034769895.1). Classification (NCBI taxonomy): domain Eukaryota; kingdom Metazoa; phylum Arthropoda; class Insecta; order Hemiptera; family Cicadidae; genus Magicicada; species Magicicada septendecula. The sequence continues at coordinate 228,259,048 of CM068369.1, forward strand.
TTTATATTCTTGGATTTCGTTGTCCATGACGTGTCCGTTACTTAACTAAATATCACTATAATATTGACGACTCGGAACACTAAGTTTTTTATAAGTAAAAACGTAAAGTTTTACCTTACAGCCTAAACCGGCTTTCACCTATAGAAGGCTTCATCAGAGGCTGTCGTTAGTAGCGCTGTTCGTCTTGTTGTTGGTGACGAGATAGTTTTTCGAAAGATCGAAGCTGTGTGTGTGTGGTGAGATGTGTTCGAATAATGCGTGCGATTTGAATTGTGTCTGTTCGTTTAGGATGTCGTTTTTATTTGTTTTTGTGTGTTTGTATATTTCTAATTGTTCTAGAGTGTCTAGTTTTCGGCCTTTTGTATGTACGTGTAGTATGTTCATGTTATTGTCGATGTTTTTATATGTGTGGTTTGCTTCAATGAGGTGGTTTGCGTACAGAATCTACCTTCGCAAACCACCTCATTGAAGCAAACCACACATATAAAAACATCGACAATAACATGAACATACTACACGTACACACAAAAGGCCAAAAACTAGACACTCTAGAACAATTAGAAATATACAAACGCACAAAAACAAATAAAAACGACATCCTAAACGAACAGACACAATTCAAATCGCACGCATTATTCGAACACATCTCACCACACACACACAGCTTCGATCTTTCGAAAAACTATTCGTCACCAACAACAAGACGAACAGCGCTACTAACGACAGCCTCTGATGAAGCCTTCTATAGGTGAAAGCTGGTTTAGGCTGTAAGGTAAAACTTTACGTTTTTACTTATAAAAAACTTAGTGTTCCGAGTCGTCAATATTATAGTGATATTTAGATATTTATATTTGCAAAATACACTCTATTTGCTACCTTATCCTCTCTTTAATGCATTTTTTTATGTCATTATCATTCGATATTGTAGTGCCCAAATATTCACAAAGCCCCCTGACACGCCTCCAAAGCACTTCCCATTTATTTCCAGGTCACGAGGTTGTCTTCTATCCGCAGACTTCAACATTATCGTATACTTTGTCTTGCTCTCATTCACATTTAGCCCAATTTTTATTGCTTCTACTTCCATCACTTCGTATATCTCCCTAACTTTGTTTGCATTTCTTGCAACAATTGCAATATCATCCGCATAGCCGAATATTTGGCTAGATTTTGTAAATATTGTCCCTTTTTGATCGACCATCTTTATAACACTGTGTAACGCCAAATTAAACAGTACCACAGAAAGACCATCACCCATGTTTTATTCCAATGTTTTACTCCATTACTGAAACTGAAGCTTTGAGTCATCCTATTAATCACTTTAACCTTTGCCCTTGTATCCTTCATTGTCATTTCGACTAATCTTATTAGTTTTTTTTAACTATGCCGAATTCCCTCATTACTCTATATAATTCTTGCCTATTCACATTGTCGAACGCCTGCTTGAAATCGACAAATAAGAAATACAGGTCCATGTCATGTTCATAAAACCTTTCCATCATCTGCCTGATAGCAAACAATTGGTCCACTGTACTTCTCTTTCTTCTAAATCCGCACTGATACTCTCCAATAATCTCTTCAGCACATCTCTGTAATCTCTCATTCAGTACACCCGAAAATATCTTGTAGCCAACGTTGAGTAATGTTATTCCTCTATAATTTTCACACCTCATTTTATCTCCTTTTTTGTAGATAGGGCATATTATTCCTGTTTCCATTTCTCCAGCATGCTTTCAGTTTCCCATATTTCTGTTATTAGTTTATGTATTTCCATTATTACAGAGTGTCCTTCATATTTGAATAGCTCAGCAACAATATTGTCTTCCCCCGGAGCACGATTATTTTTCATTTTACACACCACATCCTCCACTTCCTCTACTGTTGGTACTTCAATGTCCTCCTCTCTGCCTGGGTTTTCTCTTGTAACCTCTCTCCTTTCTTGTCTCATGTCATTATTCAACATCACCTCAAAATATTCATACCATCTTTGTAATACCATCTGCTCCTCTGTTATCATATTTCCTTCTTTGTTCTTGCAGGCAAATATTTTTGGTTGAACATTTTTCTTCATCTTATCAATGGCACGATAGAACTTCTTGGCTTCATTTTTCTGGTTTAACTCTTCTATTTCTTGAAATTGCGTTTGAATCCAGTCCCTCTTCTTCTTCTTACATACTTTGTGTGCCCTCGTTCGTAGTTCAACATACCTTTCAAAATTACTTCGCGTCTCCCTTCGGAGCATTTTATTCCTCGCAGTGTTCTTTTCTTCTATTGCTAATCTGCAGTCATCATCGAACCATTCATTCCTCTGATATTTCTTCACTCCAATGGATTTCTCTGCTGTCTCCATTATCACTCTCTCCACTTGTGCCCATCTGTCATCAATTCCCCCCTGTACCTCATCTTCTCTCAGTTTGTTTTCTAATTCCATCTGGTAGTCCTGCACCACCTCCAAATTCTTCAACCTATCTGTGTTCCACCATATTCTTTTTCTCACCTCATCCCTTCTTACCACGGCCAGTTTTTCAACTACAACTGCCCTACCACGTGGTGATCTGAGTCACAGTTTGGCCCTCTACAGCTTCGTACATCAGTTATTGAAGAGGAGTATCGATTATTCACTAATATATGATCAATTTGATTCACCACTTCCTGGACACCAGATTTCTACGTTCCCAGGTGAATCGCTTTATGAGGAAAGCAGGTACTTTTGATTATAACATTATTTCTGGCCGCAAATTGACACAATAAAATTCCATTGTCATTACTTTCCTCATGCAATGAATACCTCCCCAACACTCCCTTCTGGCACTCATTTCTTCCTACCTTCGCATTGAAATCTCTCAGGACAATCAGCATATCATACCTCTGAATTCTGTCACACATTCTTTCCAACTCATCATAAAATTGCTCTTTAATTATTCCATCTTTCTCCTCCGTTGGTGCATGTACATTAACTATCGTTATATTTCTAAATTTTCCTCTCATTCGCACTCTGCATATTCTTTCATTCACTGCTTCAAACTCGATTAAACTTTGTCTCATTCTTTTTGATATTATTAATCCTGTACCATATTGCCCAGTCCTTCTCTGCGGACCACTATAAAACAAGGAGTATTCAGCTTTATCTATCTGACCTTGTCCTTGCCATCTCATTTCCTGTATTCCAACAATATCATATTGATACTTCAAAACCTGATCCGCCACTTCTTTCATTTTCCCAGGTTTAAGCATCGTTCGAACATTCCATGTCGCCACCATCAAACTCTTCATCCTTATACTTTTCCGGTGATCCATCCACCATCCAAGGCTGCTGTTGAGTTTTCATAACATGCTGCTTTTACAGTGTGGGGTTGTTAGCCCCACACCCAACCCCCAACCTGGAGGACTAGGAGCTTTGATTTCGGGCTGCTCTTCCCGTAGAAAGTTGCATTCGCTTCGGCTAACGAGCACTCTCTGCCCGGTCGCAGTATCACAGCCGGTTAAATCAATATCTGATTGCCACCTGTGATAATCCAAAGTTAAGCCAGTCCAGGATCATTCCCTATACGCCCTAACTTGGTACTGATGGGTACTGCTGCCCTCCCCCAGGAATGTTTATCGACCTTCCAGTCTAGATCCATACTGTTCTGCGTCAACGGGATCACCTCTAGTAGGATGTGGCTCTTCACCACGCAGTGCAATCTTGGCTGGAGATAGGCTAAGGGCTCCTTTGGGAGCTAACATCAAATCATCCAACCCTGGGAATTTGTGAGGACCAGTGCCCAGTCGACCCAGAACAAAGGTACTACCTCTCCAAATTCCCTCGACCCCTAATGAGTAAACTGATGCTTGTAATTTTGGTTGAATTTTTGTTAAAACGTTGCTGTTATATGTAGAGGACATGCCTTTTAAAGCTCTGAATTAAAATAAAATGTTCAGGTTCCAGAACAATCTTTATTTCGTGCGCGCGCGCACACACACACACACACACAGAGTTTCTAAAATTATATTTTAGGATTTAAAAATGTCAAAACATAAACATACTTTTTAGTGAAAACTCGAATTTTTGAGCAGAGGATACAAAGTACTCTTATATACTTTTATTATCTAAATTGATACAGAAGTAAATTATTTATAGAAATTGGTATTTGATACACATTTACCTGGTTGTCTTCTACATAATCTCTTCACAGCCAACAACTCTACGATTCACCAGTCACTTTCTCATCTTGTCCTACTCCACATCCTCAATGTCTTGTTTTCATTTTATATGTACCAATTACCTACAGAAATACCAATTGGTTGTAAAGTTACTAGGCAATTTATTGGTTGACTGGGGAAAAAGAGAAGCCTGTCGTAATTTACAATTTATTTATCTCTCTTTTTTTAAGTGATGTCAACAATTCTAAAACTTGCAGCAGCTGTTAAACTTACGTGATTTTTCATATTTAATAATTTAGGTTAGTAGAGCAATTTCAACTACAACTGTAAGACTATGTCATATTCACTAGATGGCCACCTTCTTAAATCCATAATTGGTAATTCAGAGGTCAGATGACATTACAACTTTGAGAAATAATAATAACATGTTACACTGAATCTGGACAAAATACATAAATAAATTATAAGTATAATACTACTGACTTGGAACACAAGTAGAACACAAATACTATTGACTCGGAACTTGTGTTCCAAGTCAGTAGTATTATACTTATAATTAGTTAATCAATGGGCACGTCATGGACAACAAAATCCAAGAACATAAATTCCATCATGAAAATCTGTATTATATTTCAGAACTTTCTTGTGGTTTATAAACCACTTAGGCTGTACACTTTTATGGTTATTAAGTTAGGTTAGGTTAAGTCAACATTCTTCATAATAGAAAACAATTTATTTATTTCCTGGATTTTGTTGTCCATGATGTGTCTGTTGCTTAACTAAATATAATTATTTCACTACCGACTCGGAACACAAATTTTTAGGGGTAAAAATGTAAATGTTTTACCTTTTTTCGCTTTTCAAAAAGCTTCTTCAGAGGTTGATGCTGGCAAAACTCTCCGTCTTGTTGTTGGCGATGGAATCGATTTTCGAAAGATTGATGTTGTGTGTGTGGGGTGTGATATGTTTGAATAATGCGTGTGATTTGAATTGTGTCTGTTCGTTTAGGATGTGTTTGTATATTTCCAATTGTTCTAGAGTGTCTAGTTTTCGGCCTTTTGTGTGTACATGTAGAATGTTCATGTTATTGTCGATGTTTTTGTATGTGTGGTTTGCTTCAATGAGGTGGATTCTGTAGTGGAGTGGAGTGCCTTTGTGTGTTCAATGTATCTTTGTTTGAAGCTACGTCCTGTCTGGCCTATATAGAATTTGTTGCAACTGGTGTTTACAAACTAAATTGCTCAGATTGCAACAAATTCTACATAGGCCAGACAGGACGTAGCTTCAAACAAAGATACATTGAACACACAAATGCACTCCACTCCACTACAGAATCCACCTCATTGAAGCAAACCACACATACAAAAACATCGACAATAACATGAACATTCTACACATACACACAAAAGGCTGAAAACTAGACACTCTAGAACAATTGGAAATATACAAACCCACGAAAACAAACAAAAACGATATCCTAAACGAACAGACACAATTCAAATCACATGCATTTATTCGAACATATCACACCCCACACACAACATCAATCTTTCGAAAATCGATTCCATCACCAACAACAAGACGGACAGTGCTGCCAGCGTCAACCTCTGAAGAAGCTTTTTGAAAAGCGAAAACCAGTTCAGGTTATAAGGTAAAACATTTACGTTTTTACCCATAAAAATTTGTGTTCGAGTCGGTAGTGAAATAATTATATTTAATTTATTTATATCCATATCTCACATATTCACATTGCACAGTTTGGTATATTTTAAACAAAAATATTAAATTGAACGATGTTAACAATTATTTATATATCCATTTATATGAGTGCCTTCAGTATGGACAAATTGCTTTGTACTCATGCAAAGCATCAATGTCAGCCACAGTATACTTTCAGTTGTCCAACCCTGCCCCACATCTACAAAACTACTTACTGGGCTTATTGAACACACCTCTGTAACTGTATTATAAACTTTACTCAAACTCCATGAATAACATTTATGTTGTTTTTAATATCTTAAAAAATATTAAAAGACTGAATTAATAAGGTGTGTGTGTGTGTGTGTGTGTGTGTGTGTGTGTGGTACAAAGAAATTCACACAAAAACAGAAATTTTGATTACTTTTAATTATGAAATTATTTAGATGTTAATAAAGCAGACATAACATATCTGCATCTATGGAAGTAAAATACATTAATAATTTTTTATTCTTGAATGCTAATAAGTGGTTAATAATTGAGGCTAGTTTAAACATTGGGTTTAAACATATTTCAAGTGTAAAGTATGAAAAAAGGCTAGATTAAATCCATGGAAGTACAAAAAGTAATTATATTTATACGCAGATTTTGTAACATTGTAACATGTGTATGTGTATGTCCATGATCATGTTTGCTTCATACTGTCTTTATGTTATTGTTCATAAAGTGTATGAAAGTGTTATTCCCATTGTAAAAACAATAAGACATTAGCACTAGAAATAAATCTTTACTTTGCATACAAATTAATGGTTTTAATAAAAAAAGTGAATACAGTGGAACTTTGATATAACACCCCTGTGATATAATGCAACCCTTGATGTAATGCTCATTTTTATTGGTCCCGGCAAATTAAGTAGTTAAACTTGAGACCTTTATATAAAGCGACCCTTGATATAAAGCACTTTTTGGCTGGTCCACAGAAGAGGGTTATATCAAGGGTTCACTGTACATGGTTCCAAAGGTAAAAATGCTTTGATCTACTACAAGTCTGTGATAGATTAAGTTAAAATAATCCACAACATTATCAAGACAAAATTATTTTCTAAATTATTTAGGTCAAATTAGTAGGCATTTTGGTAAGAACCATAAGAAATAAATGAATGGTTTTATTTTCTGATTTCAGCCAGCGAATGAAACCTTTAGAAGCATTAGAACATAGGTGGCTATTAGATGCATTGGATACAACTATAAACAAAGCAAACCTCAAGCGTTATGTTATTAAAAAGAGATGGATAAAAGTAGTAAACACAATAATCTTCTTGCGCAGAATGGGAGCAAAGCTGGAAGATAAATAAGAACTAACTAAACTTGGAAATATAAAAACTAAAGTTCAGTCTTGATGTCAATATAATGGACACCATAATTATGTTTAATATTTTAACCTCAGTTTATTGTTGGATAGAGCTAATTAGAGGCTTTTCCCTAGTAGAGTACTTTTTATACTGGTGTTTATACGAATTGTTTATGAGCATGAATTATTGTGTATGAGACACAAATATTGGGTTGTTATCTGTTATTTACTTTTCTTTAAACTATTTCATTAAATTCATTATATATGAAGTGTATAAACATTATGACTTAGTTCAAACATATAAATACCTTTCTTATAATGATGTTGCAGCCTTGGTCTTTTCATTAAGGAAATATTCTGTATATTCTTTGTAACCGACTATACCAAGTTGACACTGTACACTACAGACAGTTTGTGCATTATGATGACCTAATAGATACCTGTCAGTACTAGGAATAAAACTAGTCATGAATAAAAGTGTTAAGAAAAGACTTTCGAGAAATGTCTTTTCTCTATGTAATGTGACATCTACAAGTATTCACACACACACACACACACACACACACACACACACACACACACACACACACACACACACACACACACACACACACACACACACACACACACACACACACACACACACACACACACACACACACACACACACACACACACACACACACACACACACACACACACACACACACACACACACACACACACACACACACACACACACACACACACAACAATCTCATTTACAGAGTAGCACAGTTAGAGAGAGAGAGAGAGACCCTTACAATAATAAGTGAGCTCTATTATAATTATATCATTTTGTATGGTTGTATGTTAATATATTAATAACATGCAGTGGCGAATATAGAATATATTTTTGGGGGGGGCCAAGATTAATGTAAGGTTACGTTAAGTAATTTTAAGTAGACACCCCATGATACTTTATATCAGTTTTGCTGCTCATATTCAGAGGGTAATTTGCGCTGAATGCCCCTTTTACTTTACCGAGATCACGCTTCTTTATTGTTGACACTAAATCATAAAAAATATATCTATTTTTAAACAAACCAAATGATGAAAAGATCTGTTACTATATTTAAAACATTGGTCAAGATTTTAACAATGTCTCATCTGTAAACACTTATCCGAACTAAAAGAGTGAAATACGCGATTGTGATTATCGTGTTTGGAGGGGTTCTAGCTATAAATATTGTTTTGTTCTGTCATGTATGTATAAATTGCCAAGACCCCTATTCTTTTTGTGTATACACACATGTGTGTTTTATCAACTATCATTCAAAAGACTGTTTTGAGTATTGTTTTGGAGAGACCTTAAAAGAAGGTTTAATAAAGTGACTGTTTGACAATGCAACAAAATTTGTTTTATTAATCATTTATCCAACTGACAATAAAAAGAATACATAAAAAGGAACTCCACTTTTTATATAGACCAATGGTTACGAAACAAAATCCAGGTTTCTTGGTACACTTGCAAACTTATCAAGAACTTCATCGTCACTAACTATAATGTCTCTGTGGATAGAAAGTAAAGCTGTGACGATTTAAATAAAAGAATTAATCGAAAAAAAAAAATTTTAAAAATTTAAGGTTGCGAGGTCTTAAGCTATTTAAATCTCACTGTTTTAATATAAGATACCCGTATGTACTCAGTATGAAAGGAAGCAGTAATTAATTAGTTATAAGAGACTCAAATAAAAAGATAAATTGTAAAGCGTTATTAATATCGTATTTAACCCTTTGCTTGTAAGCAGGCGCTTTCCTGTTGATTCCAGACTCGACATGCTTTCAGAGTCTTGTGTGAGTAAGAATAAGATAAAAAAAACTAATGTTAATAATAATAAAATCTGAAGACATAAATAGTCGCTAAAACAACTGATTTAAATTATGTATATTTGTTTAGGGATAGTTTAAATAAATAAAAATGTTAAGTTAAATATAGTTAGGAACTATATTCTCGCGCGGAAGTTGTCCCACTAACTTTTGCCCCAGTACCAGGCAAAGGGAGCGTAAATTCTCTCTCTTGCAAGGGTGACTCCGTACAGTGTAGACGTAAGAGCTATGCTCTTCAAATATGTGTATCATATTTGGTTTCATCTTCAGAAAGTGTACCAGATGTAGTTTGTTTAAAGCATCTGGATGTATTAATTAATGTAGTCATGTGAATAGACAATAAGTTTAAAGTTATGTAAAACAAAAAGTATTGAAACGTAACAAAAAGTGTAACACAAGATGACTACGTACTTCAACGTATAACAACTATTCCAAAGTAATACCCGGAGATGTGAACTAGCAGAAGCCACAAACTCTACTGCACGTGACAGAATATGCAGATCAGGACATCCGAGAATCTACATGATCATCGTAGATAACTACATGACCTATTGTTCTCCCTGCTAACTTTGGAGCCCTTTACAGAGGAAAGCCAGACCGAGATGACGACGTAGCTGTTCCTGTTTCCCAAGACTGATACCCCAGGAGGAGTCTTCTGCATACCAATTAAAAGGTGACTCGATAGCCTGTCTATCGAGGGTTAATAATATTTGTTACACAACACATCTTGAAAGAGACTTTTCAGAAATGATTAACTTTGTAAAGACTTATAAATTAAATCTAATGTTTATAAGATTATATCTTATTAATTAATATTTCATGTAACTATTCTAACTTCATACGTTGTAACAGTTTATATGTTAATGTAGAGTAATATAACTCAAGCAATAATACCATTCTTAAATGTTGAATTAAAAGAAAGTCTTGCAAGCTAATATCATGAAAAGAGTATAATTAAAAGTTTTAAGACAGAAAGTTCACCCGGATCCGAGGTATAACTATATATAGAATCTAGTTTGATGCCAAAGTTTAAAGAAACCTTTCGATAATTTAATAATTGAGTTAGTAATGTCATGGCATCAGTCAGTATATGTTTTTCTTAAATGTTGAATAAAGAGAAGTCTTCTTGTTACACACATATGAGGAGTGCTTAAATCAATTGTATACCTTGCCATTGTTTCCTTACACAAAGTAAACAATTACACAGCTAGTAAGTAATATGTTATTTTAATTATTTGTGATCAATTCTGTTACAACGTAGGCAGCCCTTCTAATTAACGGAGTTTAATTACGAAGGGTTCCCTGGATTTGTAACTCGGCGAAAAGCTAGTTACAAAAGTGCGCCACTCTGCTTAATTGCAAAAAAATAAAAGCGTAATTGTTTACAGAGTGTCACAAAAGTGCATTCACTCTGCTAATTTATGTAAAGGGTTGTTAAGCATCGTGACGTAAACAAAAGTGCGTTACTCGGCTTACATTAATTGAAATAAAAAAAAATAAAGGAAACAAAGGAAAGAGTTTTAATTGTGTATATATGTGTCACAAACAAATTGCATTCACTATTTATGCGTGGATAAACATAAATAGTATGATTAATAACTAAATGTTTAATATTGATATATGCACTCAGAAAGTTACTTTAATAAATGTAATGTTCAAAACATATTTAATACACTATTAAATAACGTAATATGTATTAATACGTAGATGGTAGTATGTATAAGTAAAATATCATTAGCGTCATACAATGCAAAATGCTATATGCAGGTTCCTACCGACACAACCTGAATAATTCGATGTAAGTACTTGCATACATGAATCATGACCAAGCATAACAATTTTGGTCAACCGAACAATCTGTAACAGGTTTGTTTACGACAAACTACGACCTGTTGTCTCCTGAATCATTCTGCACAGTGTATGTCCAACTACATAGCTTACATACACTAGTATGTGTTATAAAAAAATTGATTAAAAATAACTTTGTAAATAATAATAAAGTAATTAAGTAGAAGTCGTGATTTAAAACTTGTGAACAAAATAAGTAATTATTTAATTGAGAAAAGGTTTATGAAAGAACGAAGCCAAAGTGTTGTCTAAGCGGAATAATAATAAATGTGTTGTACAAAAGTGTGCTCCCCTTCTCAAGTATAAAACGACCGGTTTCAAATCGTTGGTGTTATTCAGTCGCATTGTGTAGACAATAATATGTAAAAGCAAACACCCCATTGTCACACACTCTCACCCTCCTTTGTTAACTAAATATGTAGGCCACCCTCTGAGCTACATTCCAGTAAACAGCTGATCGGCTATTTAACATTGAAAGATATGTGTGTGATTTCTGTCTCTCCCTTAGAAGAGAAATTGTTCTTTTCTAATTTGTGTAAATTGATTACTGATGAATTTATTATATGTATATGTAATATATGTGTAATATGCTAGTATTAATTTTAAGTACGTGCTAATGTGTTAGAACAAAATGGCCCAATTTAACCCGGATTTGTTATTAAAAGACGAGCTGTCTTACGAAGCCCTTTTGCGTGGACTACCCCATGCGGATGTAACAGTCGCGGAATTAAGTAGTTCAATTCGCGAATGTGGATTTGATGCGCCCGTGGAATTAAACAATCTAAGCCAACTCGATTATGAAGGCGAGAAAGAAATTTGTAATGCCAAGTATAGTGAACTATACTTATTGTCTCAAACACTCCAAGACGAGAAATCTCCGGCAAAAATTTTGCGGACTACCCAGAGAATAGAGCATTTAACCAGGCGAATAAAAAATTTGTCGATCTGGCCGAATCTCACAGAAATACCCGTTGATGTACAAAAGCTAGCAGACGAAGCTCTACGCCGCTTACCTTCAATTATCAACGATTTAAGACGAAAATCCGACTCATTCAGGATGGACGAAATAGAGAAATCATTAATGAAATTACACATCTCCCCAATACAATCCCCCACCACTGGTTTACCTCCGCCTAACTCGGATCGGAACTCACCTATCGTATCGCTAGTGCAAGCGAACCCAGAACAAAATACTGATACAGATGTAAATGTCCCTCCTCCCGAGCATTTTCAGTTTCGTCCCGGAAATAATGAATTGACCAACACCCCCAATGAATCAAATCGCCCTCATCGAGGAATTACGCCTATGAACTATAACGCAGATCTATACGGAAAAATGACTCACCCTGTGGAGAAGATTTTAACCGAAATCCCTTATACAGATGGTTTAAATGTTTCCAAGTTACTAACATTTATTAGTTATCTTCTTCAGATAAAGGATCTAAAGCAGCTGAATGACTGGCAAATTTTACAAGTTCTGTTACCAAAGTGTAAACCCCCGTTAAAAAATCGTGTGCTAGAAGCCCTAACCTCTACTTTCCCAGTAGAAGAGCTACATAGCTCTTTAATAAAATACTTTATTCCCACCGGCATCTATGAGGAAATAAAAAGGAAGACAGTACTCCGAGTACAAGGACATCAGGAGAGATTAGCTCACTACATCTCCGATATTAGGGAGTCCTCTCGACTACTACGTGTAAACTGGAATGAAACACAACTAGTGGACACCATTTTAATAGGAGTGTCACCCGAAGAAAGATCTCGACTATCATTAATGAATAGACCCAATACGATTGCGGATCTAGAACAGTGCAGTATCCATTCTTCAAATGTATGGTACTCAGATCAGAATAGAGAAGCAATGAAAACCTCTGGAACTAATAGACATCAATTGCGAGCACTACTGCCTGATGTAACAACCTCGTATGAAAGTCAAGTTTCTAGTAGACCTCACCATGTGCGCAAAGCTGGTAAGTTAACTGTAAACCCAGATAAAGTGGAAACCAAGTACCCACCTCGCAGAAAACCCACCTGTTATAATTGTGGCAAATATGGGCACATGAGAAGAGAGTGCAAAAGTAAGCCATTGGAACGGAATAACCCCAATTCAAAAAAACATGTAAGGCAGGGAGACCCGAAAACCTGTGTCTTCCGCAGCTACTCGAAACTAGGTAAACTAAAAGAAACCAATAATAATAATAAGAATGAATTATTCTGTAACCAAGTGAAAAACAAAAAAGGTGCGAAAGAAATCGACCCCTATGTGCGAGAATTCCGTGAAAAGTGTAATGCGATTAATAGATGTAAATGGAAAAAAAATTTACTACCATTAATACAAGTCGACTTAGGCGTTACATCCCCCATCGCCTTAATTGATTCGGGATCGAGTAGAACTTTAATCAGCCAAGAATTAGCGGACAGATTAGCTAAACATCATCTAGTAAAACGGAGCCAACCTGTGAATATAAAGTGTGCTACCGCTGATAAACGTAAAATAAATATAAACCTGAGCATTACCGTTAAGGTTAAAATAAAAAACCTAAGTTGGATATTTACAATGTTAGTATGTAAAGAATTAGGACCTGATTTAATATTAGGTGCAGATTTTATTAGTAAGACTGGAATGATTCTTGACATCTACGAGCAAGTATTTTATTTCAGATTTGACCGTACAAGAAAACATAAATTTGATAGTAATGAAGAAAACCGTTGTTCATCTACTGCGCATGTAAGTCACCAAGATTCAGATTTATCTCACCTAGAACGAAGAGATAGAGTCAAAATAGCAAAACTAATAAAAGAATTTTCTTCGGTTCTTACACCAAAACTAGGACTTACGGACCTAATAGAGTATAAAATTAATCTGAGTGATCAGAAAGTAATACGACTACCCCCGTACAAGTTGTCGCCCCCCAAGATGGAAGTCATGCGAAACCATATCAATAAGTTATTGGACCAAGGAGTCATAGAACCCTCTACGTCCCCATATTCTTCACCCTCATTTTTAGTACCGAAAGGACCAGATAAACACCGACTAGTTGTAGGCTACAGGCAATTAAATAAAAGAATAGAATTTGAATCAATACCTCTTCCAGACATCCATAGTGCGTTTCACTATTTTACTAAAGCGATGGTTTTTACGGTAATGGATCTAAATCAAGCTTTTCACCAAATACCTCTTTCAGAAGAATCCAAACGTCTAACCGCGTTTGCAGTTCCTTTTAACTTGTACCAATTTACTAGGGTACCCTTTGGAATATCTCAAGGAAGTTCCGTATGTAGTAGACTATTGGAGAAGATATTTCACGACATTAAATTTAAATATGTGTACCACTATTTGGACGACATCGTAATATACAGTGAATCAATGGAACAACATCTCAGACATTTGCGTGAAGTGTTATCCCGTTTACTAAGAGCAGGATTAACGGTGAACCCAAATAAGGTAAGTTTTGCTGTACCTCAGTTTTCTTTCTTAGGACACATAGTGAAAGCGAATGGAAAGGTAAGCATTGACCCCGAACGTACCCGTGCTATTAGAGAATTTGCACCCCCACGAGATGCAAAAGGTATAGCCCGATTTTTAGGTATGGTGAATTATTTCCACAAATACATACCCCATCTTGCCGAAATAGCAGCACCCCTTAACTCCTTACGAAAGAAGGGAACAAAGTTCGAATGGAGCTCAATACATCAAAACGCGTTTGAGCAACTTAAAGAAAGCATTATATCTCCCCCAGTTTTGCAATTAGCTGATTTCACAAAACCATTCGTCGTGCAAACCGACAGTTCCAGTGTAGCGTTAGGTGCAGTGATATACCAAGAGATAGATAACTGTAGACTACCAATTAGTTATGCATCACGAACACTGAGCGATCAAGAAAGAAAGTATTCTGCATATGAATTGGAATGTTTAGCAATTGTTTTTGCATTCGAAAAGTTTAAACCCTTCCTAGAACATAAAGAATTTCTTTTAGAAACCGACAATCAGGCGTTATCATGGTTATTGAATCACCCTAAACAATTAGGACGAATTGGCAGATGGATATTGAAATTAAACTGCTACAAATTCAGAGTGCAGCATATTAAAGGTACTCAAAATGTAGTCGCCGATACCCTGTCCCGTATGTTCCAGTCACCCACTAAAACTTCCGAAAACGTAGTGAAGCCGGAAATAGCAAGTGCGAACGCCGTAATTACTGAATTCCCCCTTGCCTTTACAAACATTGCCCTATATCAACAACAAGACCCCTTACTGAAGCCTATTATAGAACAACTTACCCAAGGTATTAAATCCGAGAAGTACGTATTGAGTAAGAATGTACTGTGTCTCAAAATAAGAGACGGAAAGGAATTAAGAATAATAGCCCCGGATGTAATTAAGCCCATGCTAATGGAATACTTCCATTCATCTACCATAGGAGCCCATATGGGAATCAATAAGACGATACATCGTATTCGAAAGGAATATCATTGGAACAATATGAACCGCGAAATAGCTACCTTCGTAAAGAAATGTTCATTATGCGCCCTTAGCAAACCCGCCAGAAATACTCAAGTAAGCCAATTGATATCAGAAATCCCAAAAACCCCTTTTTTGAAACTTTATCTAGATTTCTCAGGTCCGTATCCACGATCCAAATCAGGAAATACCATGTTACTGATATGTGTAGATTCTTTCACCAAATTTGTGTGGATGTATCCCATGCGACGAGCATTAGCGTCGACAACAGTTAAAATACTACAGGAAAGACTATTTAAAGACTACGGTACTCCAGTACATATAGTATCTGATAACGGCCCGCAGTTTAAAGCTAAAGAATTTAGGAATATGAGTTTCAAATTAGGTATAGACCATATAACCACTACAGA
This sequence comes from Magicicada septendecula, assembly GCA_034769895.1. NCBI lineage: Eukaryota > Metazoa > Arthropoda > Insecta > Hemiptera > Cicadidae > Magicicada > Magicicada septendecula. The sequence goes on from CM068369.1 coordinate 228,274,829, forward strand.
GTATCGACCGCAAGGCAATATTGCTGAAAGGTATCTACGAAACCTCAAATCTGCGCTAATTGCCTATCATGCGAACGATCACACGTCGTGGGACCAAAATCTATCCTGGATTCAATACGCTTTTAATTCGGCTTACCACGAAGGTCACAAGTCGACCCCGTTCGAGTTACTATACAAGTATCGACCAAACCACCCTTTGTCCACAAAATGGAATATCCACGATCTACTGCCTCCGCAAATAACGGATAAGCAGATAAAGAGAATATGGAACAAAGCCCACTCTAACTTGAGAGCAAGCTTGGAAAAATCCAGAAGATACCACGAGAAAGGTAATCATAGCAACTCAGTCAGGTACCAAGTAGGTGACTTGGTAATGTACAAGACTCACCCCATTAGTAGTGCGATTGATAAGACCACCTCGAAACTATCATTCAGATGGTGTGGCCCTTATCAAATCCAAAAGTACCTAACTCCAGTTACAGTAGCCCTGTGCGAACCTGCAACTCAGAAATATGTGCGGAGATCGCATATTTCGCAACTAAAGTTGTATAAGAAGAAGTGACGGTATAGTATAAAAAAAAGAAGGAAAAGGAATACTAGGTAGTAAAGAAAATTATATTTCTGAATCCGCGTTAGAAATGTAAAACGTAGAGTTTGGAAACGAGGCCTGATCAACCTGAGTTCCAGTTCTGCGGAGCATGCATTAATGAATAATCATTAACTAGATGGGTACTAACACTCATTAACTACATGAGATATATATATAGGACTCACAGAAGAAAAGATAGAATTCTAAATAGTAGAGATTTAGAAAGTTACTCTACAGAAGAGAGAGTAAAACAAACAAAAAACCGGTAGTAAAATTAAGTGATAGAGATAAGAAAGAGTTTTGTGTTTTATTTGTGTAAATATTTAGTGTAAATAGTATGTAAAAAAAAAAAAAGGTAGTTCATAAGAATATAAAGTGTACTGTGTTGTAACTATAGGCAACAACTATGTGAAAGAAATTACACACACTAAACCCATTCAATATCCCAGTGCCCCATAGTGAGTTAGACTCAAAAAAGCTAAACCGTAGCGTGCAATTCAAGCGGTGGAGTATGTGACGATTTAAATAAAAGAATTAATCGAGAAAAAAAAATTTTAAAAATTTAAGGTTGCGAGGTCTTAAGCTATTTAAATCTCACTGTTTTAATATAAGATACCCGTATGTACTCAGTATGAAAGGAAGCAGTAATTAATTAGTTATAAGAGACTCAAATAAAAAGATAAATTGTAAAGCGTTATTAATATCGTATTTAACCCTTTGCTTGTAAGCAGGCGCTTTCCTGTTGATTCCAGACTCGACATGCTTTCAGAGTCTTGTGTGAGTAAGAATAAGATAAAAAAAACTAATGTTAATAATAATAAAATCTGAAGACATAAATAGTCGCTAAAACAACTGATTTAAATTATGTATATTTGTTTAGGGATAGTTTAAATAAATAAAAATGTTAAGTTAAATATAGTTAGGAACTATATTCTCGCGCGGAAGTTGTCCCACTAACTTTTGCCCCAGTACCAGGCAAAGGGAGCGTAAATTCTCTCTCTTGCAAGGGTGACTCCGTACAGTGTAGACGTAAGAGCTATGCTCTTCAAATATGTGTATCATATTTGGTTTCATCTTCAGAAAGTGTACCAGATGTAGTTTGTTTAAAGCATCTGGATGTATTAATTAATGTAGTCATGTGAATAGACAATAAGTTTAAAGTTATGTAAAACAAAAAGTATTGAAACGTAACAAAAAGTGTAACACAAGATGACTACGTACTTCAACGTATAACAACTATTCCAAAGTAATACCCGGAGATGTGAACTAGCAGAAGCCACAAACTCTACTGCACGTGACAGAATATGCAGATCAGGACATCCGAGAATCTACATGATCATCGTAGATAACTACATGACCTATTGTTCTCCCTGCTAACTTTGGAGCCCTTTACAGAGGAAAGCCAGACCGAGATGACGACGTAGCTGTTCCTGTTTCCCAAGACTGATACCCCAGGAGGAGTCTTCTGCATACCAATTAAAAGGTGACTCGATAGCCTGTCTATCGAGGGTTAATAATATTTGTTACACAACACATCTTGAAAGAGACTTTTCAGAAATGATTAACTTTGTAAAGACTTATAAATTAAATCTAATGTTTATAAGATTATATCTTATTAATTAATATTTCATGTAACTATTCTAACTTCATACGTTGTAACAGTTTATATGTTAATGTAGAGTAATATAACTCAAGCAATAATACCATTCTTAAATGTTGAATTAAAAGAAAGTCTTGCAAGCTAATATCATGAAAAGAGTATAATTAAAAGTTTTAAGACAGAAAGTTCACCCGGATCCGAGGTATAACTATATATAGAATCTAGTTTGATGCCAAAGTTTAAAGAAACCTTTCGATAATTTAATAATTGAGTTAGTAATGTCATGGCATCAGTCAGTATATGTTTTTCTTAAATGTTGAATAAAGAGAAGTCTTCTTGTTACACACATATGAGGAGTGCTTAAATCAATTGTATACCTTGCCATTGTTTCCTTACACAAAGTAAACAATTACACAGCTAGTAAGTAATATGTTATTTTAATTATTTGTGATCAATTCTGTTACAACGTAGGCAGCCCTTCTAATTAACGGAGTTTAATTACGAAGGGTTCCCTGGATTTGTAACTCGGCGAAAAGCTAGTTACAAAAGTGCGCCACTCTGCTTAATTGCAAAAAAATAAAAGCGTAATTGTTTACAGAGTGTCACAAAAGTGCATTCACTCTGCTAATTTATGTAAAGGGTTGTTAAGCATCGTGACGTAAACAAAAGTGCGTTACTCGGCTTACATTAATTGAAATAAAAAAAAATAAAGGAAACAAAGGAAAGAGTTTTAATTGTGTATATATGTGTCACAAACAAATTGCATTCACTATTTATGCGTGGATAAACATAAATAGTATGATTAATAACTAAATGTTTAATATTGATATATGCACTCAGAAAGTTACTTTAATAAATGTAATGTTCAAAACATATTTAATACACTATTAAATAACGTAATATGTATTAATACGTAGATGGTAGTATGTATAAGTAAAATATCATTAGCGTCATACAATGCAAAATGCTATATGCAGGTTCCTACCGACACAACCTGAATAATTCGATGTAAGTACTTGCATACATGAATCATGACCAAGCATAACAATTTTGGTCAACCGAACAATCTGTAACAGGTTTGTTTACGACAAACTACGACCTGTTGTCTCCTGAATCATTCTGCACAGTGTATGTCCAACTACATAGCTTACATACACTAGTATGTGTTATAAAAAAATTGATTAAAAATAACTTTGTAAATAATAATAAAGTAATTAAGTAGAAGTCGTGATTTAAAACTTGTGAACAAAATAAGTAATTATTTAATTGAGAAAAGGTTTATGAAAGAACGAAGCCAAAGTGTTGTCTAAGCGGAATAATAATAAATGTGTTGTACAAAAGTGTGCTCCCCTTCTCAAGTATAAAACGACCGGTTTCAAATCGTTGGTGTTATTCAGTCGCATTGTGTAGACAATAATATGTAAAAGCAAACACCCCATTGTCACACACTCTCACCCTCCTTTGTTAACTAAATATGTAGGCCACCCTCTGAGCTACATTCCAGTAAACAGCTGATCGGCTATTTAACATTGAAAGATATGTGTGTGATTTCTGTCTCTCCCTTAGAAGAGAAATTGTTCTTTTCTAATTTGTGTAAATTGATTACTGATGAATTTATTATATGTATATGTAATATATGTGTAATATGCTAGTATTAATTTTAAGTACGTGCTAATGTGTTAGAACAAAATGGCCCAATTTAACCCGGATTTGTTATTAAAAGACGAGCTGTCTTACGAAGCCCTTTTGCGTGGACTACCCCATGCGGATGTAACAGTCGCGGAATTAAGTAGTTCAATTCGCGAATGTGGATTTGATGCGCCCGTGGAATTAAACAATCTAAGCCAACTCGATTATGAAGGCGAGAAAGAAATTTGTAATGCCAAGTATAGTGAACTATACTTATTGTCTCAAACACTCCAAGACGAGAAATCTCCGGCAAAAATTTTGCGGACTACCCAGAGAATAGAGCATTTAACCAGGCGAATAAAAAATTTGTCGATCTGGCCGAATCTCACAGAAATACCCGTTGATGTACAAAAGCTAGCAGACGAAGCTCTACGCCGCTTACCTTCAATTATCAACGATTTAAGACGAAAATCCGACTCATTCAGGATGGACGAAATAGAGAAATCATTAATGAAATTACACATCTCCCCAATACAATCCCCCACCACTGGTTTACCTCCGCCTAACTCGGATCGGAACTCACCTATCGTATCGCTAGTGCAAGCGAACCCAGAACAAAATACTGATACAGATGTAAATGTCCCTCCTCCCGAGCATTTTCAGTTTCGTCCCGGAAATAATGAATTGACCAACACCCCCAATGAATCAAATCGCCCTCATCGAGGAATTACGCCTATGAACTATAACGCAGATCTATACGGAAAAATGACTCACCCTGTGGAGAAGATTTTAACCGAAATCCCTTATACAGATGGTTTAAATGTTTCCAAGTTACTAACATTTATTAGTTATCTTCTTCAGATAAAGGATCTAAAGCAGCTGAATGACTGGCAAATTTTACAAGTTCTGTTACCAAAGTGTAAACCCCCGTTAAAAAATCGTGTGCTAGAAGCCCTAACCTCTACTTTCCCAGTAGAAGAGCTACATAGCTCTTTAATAAAATACTTTATTCCCACCGGCATCTATGAGGAAATAAAAAGGAAGACAGTACTCCGAGTACAAGGACATCAGGAGAGATTAGCTCACTACATCTCCGATATTAGGGAGTCCTCTCGACTACTACGTGTAAACTGGAATGAAACACAACTAGTGGACACCATTTTAATAGGAGTGTCACCCGAAGAAAGATCTCGACTATCATTAATGAATAGACCCAATACGATTGCGGATCTAGAACAGTGCAGTATCCATTCTTCAAATGTATGGTACTCAGATCAGAATAGAGAAGCAATGAAAACCTCTGGAACTAATAGACATCAATTGCGAGCACTACTGCCTGATGTAACAACCTCGTATGAAAGTCAAGTTTCTAGTAGACCTCACCATGTGCGCAAAGCTGGTAAGTTAACTGTAAACCCAGATAAAGTGGAAACCAAGTACCCACCTCGCAGAAAACCCACCTGTTATAATTGTGGCAAATATGGGCACATGAGAAGAGAGTGCAAAAGTAAGCCATTGGAACGGAATAACCCCAATTCAAAAAAACATGTAAGGCAGGGAGACCCGAAAACCTGTGTCTTCCGCAGCTACTCGAAACTAGGTAAACTAAAAGAAACCAATAATAATAATAAGAATGAATTATTCTGTAACCAAGTGAAAAACAAAAAAGGTGCGAAAGAAATCGACCCCTATGTGCGAGAATTCCGTGAAAAGTGTAATGCGATTAATAGATGTAAATGGAAAAAAAATTTACTACCATTAATACAAGTCGACTTAGGCGTTACATCCCCCATCGCCTTAATTGATTCGGGATCGAGTAGAACTTTAATCAGCCAAGAATTAGCGGACAGATTAGCTAAACATCATCTAGTAAAACGGAGCCAACCTGTGAATATAAAGTGTGCTACCGCTGATAAACGTAAAATAAATATAAACCTGAGCATTACCGTTAAGGTTAAAATAAAAAACCTAAGTTGGATATTTACAATGTTAGTATGTAAAGAATTAGGACCTGATTTAATATTAGGTGCAGATTTTATTAGTAAGACTGGAATGATTCTTGACATCTACGAGCAAGTATTTTATTTCAGATTTGACCGTACAAGAAAACATAAATTTGATAGTAATGAAGAAAACCGTTGTTCATCTACTGCGCATGTAAGTCACCAAGATTCAGATTTATCTCACCTAGAACGAAGAGATAGAGTCAAAATAGCAAAACCAATAAAAGAATTTTCTTCGGTTCTTACACCAAAACTAGGACTTACGGACCTAATAGAGTATAAAATTAATCTGAGTGATCAGAAAGTAATACGACTACCCCCGTACAAGTTGTCGCCCCCCAAGATGGAAGTCATGCGAAACCATATCAATAAGTTATTGGACCAAGGAGTCATAGAACCCTCTACGTCCCCATATTCTTCACCCTCATTTTTAGTACCGAAAGGACCAGATAAACACCGACTAGTTGTAGACTACAGGCAATTAAATAAAAGAATAGAATTTGAATCAATACCTCTTCCAGACATCCATAGTGCGTTTCACTATTTTACTAAAGCGATGGTTTTTACGGTAATGGATCTAAATCAAGCTTTTCACCAAATACCTCTTTCAGAAGAATCCAAACGTCTAACCGCGTTTGCAGTTCCTTTTAACTTGTACCAATTTACTAGGGTACCCTTTGGAATATCTCAAGGAAGTTCCGTATGTAGTAGACTATTGGAGAAGATATTTCACGACATTAAATTTAAATATGTGTACCACTATTTGGACGACATCGTAATATACAGTGAATCAATGGAACAACATCTCAGACATTTGCGTGAAGTGTTATCCCGTTTACTAAGAGCAGGATTAACGGTGAACCCAAATAAGGTAAGTTTTGCTGTACCTCAGTTTTCTTTCTTAGGACACATAGTGAAAGCGAATGGAAAGGTAAGCATTGACCCCGAACGTACCCGTGCTATTAGAGAATTTGCACCCCCACGAGATGCAAAAGGTATAGCCCGATTTTTAGGTATGGTGAATTATTTCCACAAATACATACCCCATCTTGCCGAAATAGCAGCACCCCTTAACTCCTTACGAAAGAAGGGAACAAAGTTCGAATGGAGCTCAATACATCAAAACGCGTTTGAGCAACTTAAAGAAAGCATTATATCTCCCCCAGTTTTGCAATTAGCTGATTTCACAAAACCATTCGTCGTGCAAACCGACAGTTCCAGTGTAGCGTTAGGTGCAGTGATATACCAAGAGATAGATAACTGTAGACTACCAATTAGTTATGCATCACGAACACTGAGCGATCAAGAAAGAAAGTATTCTGCATATGAATTGGAATGTTTAGCAATTGTTTTTGCATTCGAAAAGTTTAAACCCTTCCTAGAACATAAAGAATTTCTTTTAGAAACCGACAATCAGGCGTTATCATGGTTATTGAATCACCCTAAACAATTAGGACGAATTGGCAGATGGATATTGAAATTAAACTGCTACAAATTCAGAGTGCAGCATATTAAAGGTACTCAAAATGTAGTCGCCGATACCCTGTCCCGTATGTTCCAGTCACCCACTAAAACTTCCGAAAACGTAGTGAAGCCGGAAATAGCAAGTGCGAACGCCGTAATTACTGAATTCCCCCTTGCCTTTACAAACATTGCCCTATATCAACAACAAGACCCCTTACTGAAGCCTATTATAGAACAACTTACCCAAGGTATTAAATCCGAGAAGTACGTATTGAGTAAGAATGTACTGTGTCTCAAAATAAGAGACGGAAAGGAATTAAGAATAATAGCCCCGGATGTAATTAAGCCCATGCTAATGGAATACTTCCATTCATCTACCATAGGAGCCCATATGGGAATCAATAAGACGATACATCGTATTCGAAAGGAATATCATTGGAACAATATGAACCGCGAAATAGCTACCTTCGTAAAGAAATGTTCATTATGCGCCCTTAGCAAACCCGCCAGAAATACTCAAGTAAGCCAATTGATATCAGAAATCCCAAAAACCCCTTTTTTGAAACTTTATCTAGATTTCTCAGGTCCGTATCCACGATCCAAATCAGGAAATACCATGTTACTGATATGTGTAGATTCTTTCACCAAATTTGTGTGGATGTATCCCATGCGACGAGCATTAGCGTCGACAACAGTTAAAATACTACAGGAAAGACTATTTAAAGACTACGGTACTCCAGTACATATAGTATCTGATAACGGCCCGCAGTTTAAAGCTAAAGAATTTAGGAATATGAGTTTCAAATTAGGTATAGACCATATAACCACTACAGAGTATCGACCGCAAGGCAATATTGCTGAAAGGTATCTACGAAACCTCAAATCTGCGCTAATTGCCTATCATGCGAACGATCACACGTCGTGGGACCAAAATCTATCCTGGATTCAATACGCTTTTAATTCGGCTTACCACGAAGGTCACAAGTCGACCCCGTTCGAGTTACTATACAAGTATCGACCAAACCACCCTTTGTCCACAAAATGGAATATCCACGATCTACTGCCTCCGCAAATAACGGATAAGCAGATAAAGAGAATATGGAACAAAGCCCACTCTAACTTGAGAGCAAGCTTGGAAAAATCCAGAAGATACCACGAGAAAGGTAATCATAGCAACTCAGTCAGGTACCAAGTAGGTGACTTGGTAATGTACAAGACTCACCCCATTAGTAGTGCGATTGATAAGACCACCTCGAAACTATCATTCAGATGGTGTGGCCCTTATCAAATCCAAAAGTACCTAACTCCAGTTACAGTAGCCCTGTGCGAACCTGCAACTCAGAAATATGTGCGGAGATCGCATATTTCGCAACTAAAGTTGTATAAGAAGAAGTGACGGTATAGTATAAAAAAAGAAGGAAAAGGAATACTAGGTAGTAAAGAAAATTATATTTGTGAATCCGCGTTAGAAATGTAAAACGTAGAGTTTGGAAACGAGGCCTGATCAACCTGAGTTCCAGTTCTGCGGAGCATGCATTAATGAATAATCATTAACTAGATGGGTACTAACACTCATTAACTACATGAGATATATATATATAGGACTCACAGAAGAAAAGATAGAATTCTAAATAGTAGAGATTTAGAAAGTTACTCTACAGAAGAGAGAGTAAAACAAACAAAAAACCGGTAGTAAAATTAAGTGATAGAGATAAGAAAGAGTTTTGTGTTTTATTTGTGTAAATATTTAGTGTAAATAGTATGTAAAAAAAAAAAAAGGTAGTTCATAAGAATATAAAGTGTACTGTGTTGTAACTATAGGCAACAACTATGTGAAAGAAATTACACACACTAAACCCATTCAATATCCCAGTGCCCCATAGTGAGTTAGACTCAAAAAAGCTAAACCGTAGCGTGCAATTCAAGCGGTGGAGTATGTGACGATTTAAATAAAAGAATTAATCGAGAAAAAAAAATTTTAAAAATTTAAGGTTGCGAGGTCTTAAGCTATTTAAATCTCACTGTTTTAATATAAGATACCCGTATGTACTCAGTATGAAAGGAAGCAGTAATTAATTAGTTATAAGAGACTCAAATAAAAAGATAAATTGTAAAGCGTTATTAATATCGTATTTAACCCTTTGCTTGTAAGCAGGCGCTTTCCTGTTGATTCCAGACTCGACATGCTTTCAGAGTCTTGTGTGAGTAAGAATAAGATAAAAAAAACTAATGTTAATAATAATAAAATCTGAAGACATAAATAGTCGCTAAAACAACTGATTTAAATTATGTATATTTGTTTAGGGATAGTTTAAATAAATAAAAATGTTAAGTTAAATATAGTTAGGAACTATATTCTCGCGCGGAAGTTGTCCCACTAACTTTTGCCCCAGTACCAGGCAAAGGGAGCGTAAATTCTCTCTCTTGCAAGGGTGACTCCGTACAGTGTAGACGTAAGAGCTATGCTCTTCAAATATGTGTATCATATTTGGTTTCATCTTCAGAAAGTGTACCAGATGTAGTTTGTTTAAAGCATCTGGATGTATTAATTAATGTAGTCATGTGAATAGACAATAAGTTTAAAGTTATGTAAAACAAAAAGTATTGAAACGTAACAAAAAGTGTAACACAAGATGACTACGTACTTCAACGTATAACAACTATTCCAAAGTAATACCCGGAGATGTGAACTAGCAGAAGCCACAAACTCTACTGCACGTGACAGAATATGCAGATCAGGACATCCGAGAATCTACATGATCATCGTAGATAACTACATGACCTATTGTTCTCCCTGCTAACTTTGGAGCCCTTTACAGAGGAAAGCCAGACCGAGATGACGACGTAGCTGTTCCTGTTTCCCAAGACTGATACCCCAGGAGGAGTCTTCTGCATACCAATTAAAAGGTGACTCGATAGCCTGTCTATCGAGGGTTAATAATATTTGTTACACAACACATCTTGAAAGAGACTTTTCAGAAATGATTAACTTTGTAAAGACTTATAAATTAAATCTAATGTTTATAAGATTATATCTTATTAATTAATATTTCATGTAACTATTCTAACTTCATACGTTGTAACAGTTTATATGTTAATGTAGAGTAATATAACTCAAGCAATAATACCATTCTTAAATGTTGAATTAAAAGAAAGTCTTGCAAGCTAATATCATGAAAAGAGTATAATTAAAAGTTTTAAGACAGAAAGTTCACCCGGATCCGAGGTATAACTATATATAGAATCTAGTTTGATGCCAAAGTTTAAAGAAACCTTTCGATAATTTAATAATTGAGTTAGTAATGTCATGGCATCAGTCAGTATATGTTTTTCTTAAATGTTGAATAAAGAGAAGTCTTCTTGTTACACACATATGAGGAGTGCTTAAATCAATTGTATACCTTGCCATTGTTTCCTTACACAAAGTAAACAATTACACAGCTAGTAAGTAATATGTTATTTTAATTATTTGTGATCAATTCTGTTACAACGTAGGCAGCCCTTCTAATTAACGGAGTTTAATTACGAAGGGTTCCCTGGATTTGTAACTCGGCGAAAAGCTAGTTACAAAGCAAGCCCGTTAAGCCTACTTTCAGATGTGCTGTTCCTTAGGTAAGTCTTCAGTCTTCTCAGGCTGGAGCAAGTTCTCTCTACGGTTGCGACAGAAACAGGAAGAACTGCGAGTAATTTCAGAAGGGTATAAATGTTGGGGAAGAAAGTCTTGTCACATTTTTCTAGAGAACTTATAACCGTTTTTGGAAGATTTGAAGGATTTTCCTGACTCCACTTTTCTTTCCACAACATAAACTCACTTTGCACAATCTCTTTATGTGACAAATCTTCTTCGTAGAAACCAAAAGCAGCCTCCAATGAACCGAAATCTGTTATGATACACAATTGTGGAAGGATGTTTTGTAAGGATGCAACTGTTTCCTTGTGAGATTCAAAGCGTTCTTTCAGTGAGTTACAAAAATCGTCCAGGTATGGCACATAAACAGCTCGTCGATAGTATTCTTCTTCTGTGGGGTAAGGGATGTTGCTACGTGCTGTTTGAAGGCGGCAAATTCTTGGAATCTCTTCCTTAATGTCAAGTTTGGCAGCGAATGACTTTACTTGATTATACAAGGCTTTAAATGAGTCATCAGCATTTGCCCTCTCCTTCGACAGAAGGTGTAAGACACTCGTAACGTTAGTCAAGGCCTGTGGAAGACCTATATTTTTGTTTTGAAGCTGCTCAGATAAGTTATGCGTGGTTGATAGCATCCGGCTCAAAACAAAAAGATTAATAAGAAATGCAAATTGACTAATAGCACTACTTAGAGTGTGAGCCTTAGAAGCTGAGTTTGCAAAGGGAGAGAAAGATAGGTTCCAAAATGTCTTTAAATAAAATTACTGAGTCGTGCCTTTCTACCCATCGGGTTTCGCACAGTGAAATAAGTTTCTTTTTCTTTTGTTCTGGACAACATTCAGAAATCATTGATTTCAATATTTCTGTTCTTTTGGCTGACATATGAAAGAATCCACAGACTTCTTTTATGACACCCATACAGTTTCTTATAGAAGGTATTCTGCTCGCATCTGACAAACACAAATTTAGAGTGTGTGAAGAACAATGTGTATACAGGGCCAATGGTAGCTTTTCTCTACCATGATGCCTTCGCGCATGATTCATTAAAATAATTCAGATTACGTTACTTATTTTTTCTTTATATTCATTATTTCGGGGAGGGCCCGGGCCCCCTGGGCCCCCCCTTATATACGCCCCTGATAACATGTATACATAATTCAAACGTTCATTAAAAATACATTTATTGTCAAGTTTTTGACCATTAGTCGTATGAAATAAGACTGTTTATTTCTCTTAAATATTGTACTGTTAGGTCAACACACGAAGAGTTGGCCTGCTGAAATTACACATTTTATGTATAATGTTATGTTTTTGTATGTTATGTAGCATAGTTACTTTACCATGTTTGTATTTTGACTTATTTTTTTAATATAATTAAATATATTGATATGTTATGTCAATGTCAGAGTATTAAACTCTGATTTTTTTTATTTCAAAAATTGTTTTTACTTCCATATTCCTTAAGGAATGGAAGTATGGTGATGGCAAAAAAAATCGTGTTCGAGATTATTGCAGATTCTGATTCTACTACACTCAAAACATGAAAAAAAGTCGTTTTCCGAAAAGTGTCTGTGTGTCTGTCTGTGTGTCTGTGTGTCTGTCTGTCTGTCTGTCTGTCTGTCTGTCTGTCTGTCTGTCTGTCTATAGATTTTTTTTCTATGGCAAACGATAACTGCCGCAAATTCAAACAGAATCAAATAATTTTTTGCATACAGCCCGGTTTTGCAGAGTTCTCGCGACCTATTGTTTTTGGTGAAGATCGGTTGAGGGAAAGGGGTAGTTTACCTGCAACGGTTTTTTTTTAGCAAGGGTAATTTTGTTTGTTTGGCAAACGATAACAGCCGCAAATTCAAACAGAATCAAATAATGTTTCGCATACAGCCCTGAATTGTAGAGTTCTCAAGACCTATTGTTTTTGGTGAAGATCGGTTAAGGGAAAGGGGTAGTTTACCTGTAACGTTTTATGTTTTAACAAGGGTATTTCCTATGGCAAACGATAACAGCCGCAAATTCAAACAGAATGAAAAGATTATTTGCATACAGCCCTAAATTGTAGAGTTCTCAAGACCTTTTGTTTTTGGTGAACATCGGTTAAGGGAAAGGGGTAGTTTACCTACAACGTTTTTTTAACAAGGGTATTTTCTATGGCAAACGATAACAGCCGCAAATTCAAACAGAATCAAATAATTTTCTGCATACAGCCCTGATTTGTAGAGTACTCAAGACCTATTGTTTTTGGTGAAGATCGGTTGAGGGGAAGGGGTAGTTTACCTGCAACGTTTTTTATCATGCGTATTTTCTATGGCAAACGACAACTGCCGCAAATTCAAACAGAATCAAATAATTTTTTGCATACAGCCCTGATTTGTAGAGTACTCGCGACCTATTGTTTTTGGTGAAGATCGGTTGAGGGGAAGGGGTAGTTTACCTGCAACGGTTTTTTTTATCAAGGGAAATTTTTTTTTTTTGGCAAACGATAACAGCCGCAAATTCAAACAGAATCAAATAATGTTTCGCATACAGCCCTGAATTGTAGATTTCTCAAGACCTATTGTTTTTGGTGAAGATCGGTTGAGGGAAAGGGGTAGTTTACCTGCAACGTTTTTTTAACAAGGGTATTTTCTATGGCAAACGATAACAGCCGCAAATTCAAACAGAATCAAATAATGTTTTGCATACAGTCCTGATTTGTAGAGTACTCAAGACCTATTGTTTTTGGTGAAGATCGGTTAAGGGGAAGGGGTAGTTTACCTGCAACGTTTTTTTATCAAGCGTATGTTCTATGGCAAACGATAACAGCCGCAAATTCAAACAGAATCAAATAATTTTTTGCATACGTCCCTGAATTGTAGAGGTCTCAATGACTTTCGATTTTGGTGAAGATCGGTTAAGGGGAAGGGGTAGTTTACCTGCAACCTTATACGTTTTAACAAGAGTAAAGTACTTGAAAATTTATTTAAACTTTTTGAAACAATGGTAATTGTTAAAAATAAAATAATTTTGTTGCCAGGCAATAAAATTATAATTTTTTCATTTTAATGTAATATAATATTTTTCATTTAATACAGCAATAAAAAGGCAGGTAAGACACAGCCTGGCTGTTTGGCTGAAAATGATTTTAAATATAAATCTTAGAATATGGAAGTCATGTATGGTTCTCCATACCGATATTTTCCTCTTGTCTAACCTACCTTTCTTTCTCTGTCCTCACTGTTTCCTGCCCATATTTTGGCCATTCAGTTTGTAACAACCTCTTCTATCTTGTTCACCTTGCCGTTCCTCAGTACCATCTCCACCACTATGTTAACTATTATTTCTTAATTATGTCAGTCCATCTAGCTTTTGACCTTCCTCTTTTTACTTCCATGTTCCTTAAGGAAATGGAAGTATGGTGATGGCAAAAAAATCGTGTTCGAGATTATTGCAGATTCTGATTGTACTACACTCAAAACATGAAAAAAAGTCGTTTTTCGAAAAGTGTCTGTGTGTGTGTCTGTCTGTCTATCTGTAGATTTTTTTTATGGCAAACGATAACAGCCGCAAATTCAAACAGAATCAAATAATTTTTTGCATACAGCCCTGATTTGTAGAGTACTCAAGACCTATTGTTTTTGGTGAAGATCGGTTAAGGGAAAAGGGTAGTTTACCTGCAAAATTTTTTTTAAATCGAGGGTAATTTGTTTCTATGGCAAACAATAACAGCCGCAATTTCAAACACAATCAAATAATATTTTGCATAAAGCCCTGAATTGTAGAGTTCTCAAGACCTATTGATTTGGTAAAGATCGGTTAATGGGAAAGGGGTAGATTACCTGCAACATTTTATGTTTTAACAAGGGTATTTTCTATGGCAAACGATAACAGCCACAAATTCAAACATAATCAAATAATTTTTTGCATACTGCCCTGAATTATATAGTTCTCAAGACCTATTGTTTTTGGTGAAGATCGGTTAAGGGAAAGGGGTAGTTTACCTGCCACGTTTTTTGTTTTAACAAGGGTATTTTTTATGGCAAACGATAACAGCCGCAAATTCAAACATAATCAAATAATATTTTGCATACAGCCCTGAATTGTAGAGTTCTCAAGACAGGTTGGTTTTGGTGAAGATCGGTTAAGGGAATTGGTAGTTTACCTGCAACATTTTATGTTTTAACAAGGGTAAATTTTTATATGACGAACGATAACTGCCGTACATTAAAACAGAATCAACTACTCTTCTGCATACCTTTTTGAATTAAATAGAACTCAAGGTCTGTTGATTTTGTTGAAGATCGGTTAACGGAAAGGGGTAGTTTACCTGCAACGTTTTATGTTCTAACAAGGATATTTTCTATCGCAAACGATAACAGCCGCAAATTCAAACAGAATCAAATGATTATTTGCATACAGCCCTAAATTGTAGAGTTCTCAAGGTCTGTTGATTTTGTTGAAGATCGGTTAAGGGAAAGGGGTAGTTTACCTGCATCGGTTTTTTATCAAGGGTAATTTTTTTCTATGGCAAACGATAACAGCCGCAAATTCAAACACAATCAAATGATGTTTTGGATACAGCCCTGTATTGCAGAGTTCTCAATACCTATTGGTGTTGGTGAAGATCGGTTAAGGGAAAGGGGTAGTTTACCTGCAACATTTTATGTTTTAACAAGGGTTATTTTTTATATGACGAATGGTAACTGCCGTAAATTCAAACAGAATCAACTACGTTTTTTCATACCTTTTTGAACTAAAGAGAACTCAAGGTCCGTTGATTTTGTTGAAGATCGGTTAAGGGAAAGGGGTAGTTTGTCACCAAAATTTTATGTTTTAAAAAGGGTAATTTTTTTATGACGAACGATAACTGCCGAAAATTCAAAGAGAATCAAATAATTTTTTGCACACTTCCCTGAGTTGTAGAGAACTCAAGGCCTCTTGATTTTGGTGAAGATCGGTTAAGGGAAAGGGGTAGTTTACCTGCAACATTTTAAGTTGTAACAAGAGAAATGTTTCCATGACAAACGAAAACTGCTGCACATTCAAACAGAATCTAATATTTTCTTGCATGCATCCCTGAATTGTAGAGGACTGAAGGTCTATTGATTTTGGAGAAGATCTGTTAAGAGAAAGGGGTAGTTTACCTGAAACATTTTATGATTTAACAAGAGTAAAGTACTTAATTTTTATAAATAAAGTATCCTGATAAGAAGCTCATAATAATCCACTGTAGAAATGTAGATGAAATATCTATAAATGAAGAGGTTAGGTGAACGGGGTGGGGGTAATTTTCTATTATTAAAAATTTATAGTAGAAGGTGGAGGGGAGAATTTTTTATACGTGTACTACGTTATCGGCAACAAAGAAGTAGTTTTTTGTTAAAATTGCTTCCCGGGCTGTTTAGCCTTAGTCCAATGTTTTCTGTAAAACCAGACTTTTCGGCAGTGCCATCGACTGCCATCATCAGTGAAAATCGAGTGCGAAAACGTGAGGTGGTATACGTTAGTGACCACAGTACTGTGGTTAATGCTAAAGCAATAAGTAGATAGATGTAGTTTCTATGGAAATATTTCATTTCAATAAAATCATATTTAAAATATGATTTTAAATATAAATCTTAGAACATGGAAGTCATGTATGGTTCTCCATACCGATATTTCTATTTCCTTGTTGTCAATTCATGGACATTTTGGAATTCAGCTGTGTTCTGAATTTCACAGACTGTTTAACAAGTGCTTACCATATCAATTGCATTTTCTCTATTTTTTTACTTACCTCCTGCTCAGATGAGTTAGTTTTCACCAATCTGATTTTTCAACATCAAATATAATATTTATTCAAGGGGTTTAATTAAGTTAAAACCCAATTTCAAATTTTTATTTGAAAGATTTTTACTGCTAGTGTAAGTCTGACCATAGTTAATAAGTTAGTAACTAGTCATGAGACCTCTTATTGTCTCTAAGTATATATATTGTAACAGTACAAACTGTCCCATCAACTAGCTGAGTAACAAGAAGTGATGATAACCAGTAGTAAATTTACTATCAGCATTCAATGACAATACAACATAACCTGACGATTTGACAGAACAACCTTGAAAGAAATGTATGCTAAGGCATAATGAATTATGATGAAAGAAAAATTAATGAAAGAACATATTGTATATGTTCTAATTGTAGATGATAGCAAATGTAATCAACAATATAAAGAACTTTATGTATTTAAAAATGTTAGAAAATGGTTAATTTTGTAAAAAGATGTATTATCAGGTAAGGGGAACAAAACCTTATTATGAATTGTGTAGAATAAGAGAATGACATAAGATGAGTCAAAGTAACTTAATGAATAATAAAAAATGTAATAAAAGCTCAAAATAATGACTAGGGCCAAGGTGCCAAGTGACAATAATATTATGCAATAACTAGCACATGATTTATAAGAAAATCAAAACAAATAGTAAAATGTCTGTAATAAAGGCATAAATAAAGACAAAACAATTAATGACTCACAACAACTTATGTAGAGTGCATACTGAAGGAAGTGTAGTAATTGTAAAAAGAAACATGAAATAATAGACAAACAAATGATGACAAATCAGATTATGAAAATAATAATAAAATATAATAAAGAGACCATACTATACAGAGTATAGGAAAATAGGAATAACAATAATGTAAAAGGTGTAATATCACCAAACAATGTCAAGTAAAATAAGTATAGGAAGTAAGGGTAATTTTGAATAATTAATAATGAAATAACGAAGCCATTAAATGATAATAATCAATTATGTTATAAGAATTATTAATGTTCAGCTGGATACAGCAAATTTAGAGAATAATATGTTAATTATAATAATATAATTGTGTTCAAAGTAGAAAAAAATGATTGTTTAATAAATGTTAAAAAATACAGAAGTAGAATCTGCAAATTGTAGCAGAAGACATTTGGAATAAAACAATATTTAAGGTAGGCTATTATTAAGAGGTAGTTTATTAATGAAAAATGTATCCAAACTGGCCGCTATTCATCTCAAAATAACCAACAAGGAACGAGCAATACGATGCTAGTAATAGATCAAAATTTTTAATTAGAATAAATGAGAAATAAACATAAATATGATAAATTTTGTGAATTTTGGAAGGGAACGGGGTAATACTACCAATAATAATAACCCACGCTAAGAATCAATTATGTAAGAGCAATTTTTAGAATGACCGCATCATGACGTCATTTTTAACCAATCAGAAAATTAGATGAGAAATTAGTTGTCGAAGCCAAGTGGAATCTGAAGCGACTATATATACAGAAGTACGAAGGAACAGACACACATTTTTTGAATTCCATTCCGGAAGATACTACAAGGACTCCATATCAAAATTTTAATCAAAATATTATTAAACAACCGCAGAGAAGTTACCTACTTAGTAAAGTGCATGACGGCAAGCAGTTTTCCTTTAACTAGTAGTGCGAAACCATAAGAACGAGGTTAGAAGAGTTACCTAACCAAATATTTAACCACAAGAAGTTTTATTCGTTCATTCGTGGAAAAGTGAAGTGTACGATCAGTGTATTGAGATCGTAAAGTGAATAAATAATAATCCAAAGAGATTATCAATCAGGGAGTACAGTGCCAAATATAATTACAGTGTTCAAATATTATGTCACTAGCATATGATATAATTCCGAAATAATACACTTATGTACTGAACACCAAACACTAATACTATAAGAATTAAACATTGTCCATACTTTTTTCAAAAGGAATTATAAAATTCCAATACAAGAATTAACGATTTAGGCTAACCGTAGTTAACCTCAAAACTTGAAGAGGTCAGACGAACATTTCATTAACAAGTCTGAATTTTTAAAGGTGTCTAACCTACTAAACTAAACCATAGTAAAGCATCGCAACTCGAGGCATAGTTACTTTATTCTGTAGTTCCAAAGAATTCACCCTTGAGGTATAAAAAAATTTGTAAATAAATAAATAGTTAATTATTGCCAACCTTCTGGGTTAGGAGAGAATTAATCCAGGTATATTGTAATCCAAAAATCATTGTTGAGTTGATTGTATAGAGATAAAATAAGCACTCAGTGAGCAATAAAACAGTAATATATCAATTAAAAAACATTGTAAGAAATTATTGAAGCAATTTTTAGTTATTTTTCTTATTTAAAAGAGTTGCAAATTCAAGGCACTCAAACAGTTAAGTTGGCGGCTTGGATGTGTGAAGCGCCAACCATTCAAATTTATAAACAAAACAAAAGAAAATTAATTAATTAAATTCATTTAATCGTACAATCAAGGAAATAATTCAATGAATTTATTTAATTTATTAAATAAATTTATTTAATTTATTCATCGAATAAATTATTTTATGGAATAAGAACCAGAGATTCCATATGGCGCCCAAATAACACAAACTTAGCTCACTTACTTGTAAACAGTGCTGATATACTGTTTTGATGAATTTATTGTTTTATAACATACTGAGACCATTTGAACAACCAGTACAAACAGACATAAGCTACCAGTTCTACACCAAAGGTACGTGAAAGTTATAATTACTTTATAATCTAGTCAAAACAACACTACTACCGTACAACGACAATTTAGGTCTACGGAAGTGCGACGGAACGTCAAGAGTATTCCAAAGTGAACAAAATTCAATTAAATGAGATTACAATAATTAATTAATTAAACAATAAAAATTAATTAAACCAAAGAACAAGATTAAATCAAATTAAATAATAAAAAAAAAATTATTTAATAACAAAGATTAATAAATAATTTTAATAATTTTAATAAATATTTTAATAATAAATTTTAATATCCCGACTTCTTATAATAAATCTATATATATATATATATATATATTATAACAAATGAGACTTGTATCTATTTTTTGGTTTATTGTAATACTAGAGTCTCCATGTCCCTTATGTATATATGTCGTATGGTTCGGTTGTTATCTTATTATTACTTTTTTTATACTTACTAAGTCGTTACGTCTTTGTGTTATGTCGAATCTTGTAATGTTTATTCAGTTAATTAATTAAATGGTAATTGATATGAATCACCACTATCGAAATTGATTTAAAAGTGGATTTAAATTAAATTGGGCCCCATATGGAACCTTAGATTAGCATTCCATAAATTTATAGTTATTAAAGAAATCAATATTTTATTTGGTGTTTTGAAATCATTAATTTAATCTAATTATTCTTGTTCAGTCTGATGTTAATGCATTTGTTTTGGTTGGAGAATTTAAATAATACGTCACACCTCCAGATTCGGCACTGCCAATGTAATCGTTAAGGTTGCTTGAAAATTCCAACTTTTGTAAATAAAAATATCGGGTCTTTCACGATACCCTGCGGCCAAAGGCAACTTCTGTCTCCGCGTTTGTACTTTATTTCGGTGTCCGATGTGTACTACAACTGTTTTCTTCACAAGTAACTAATGCCAGGTTATGGAGGTTAAAATAACAAATCGTATGAAAGTAATCTGATTAACAATTCATTTATTATTTTCTTTCAATTATGTTTTATTGTTTCTAATTTCATTTAAATAACAATTGATTCGACAATAAATCGACCTGGCTTATGATAAATCTAGCTCACTAGGTTGGCAATACTACTTCGATTAAAAGTTAATCTTTAATTTATCTTTAACATGAACGATTTTAGTTAGTCAGACATGGCGTCTACAGACATGTTTATTTTTTACAATTTTTCGTTCAATAAATCTGGATTCTTTTGGTTTACGAAAAAGGATCACTTATGATTACAATAAAGTACACTATCTTACATTACTGGTACGTATATACTATAAGGAGTAATTACAATTTGTTCTTGAAGTGTTATAAAGTGTGTTTCAAAAGTTCGTAATTTTTGTACAGGTTATTTTTCTCGTTCACATAAGTTTGGTGTTTTGTTTTTCAATTAATCTTTGAAAGGAATAAGATCATCAGTTCATAGTAAGAGTTCAAAGTGTAGTGAAAAAAATTAAAGAGAATTTTTAATTTGAATTTGGGTAATTCAGCAATACTTATCAATCAGTTGACTTAAGGTGTAGGGTCATTCAGTTGAATTAGGTTGGGTCATCGTTTGGTCTTCAATCTTCAATCATCTTGGGATTCAATCACGCCTTGCATCTTTTTCGTATTAGTTGATCGAATTTAATTAATTTGGAATTAATTAATTAAACTGATCTGTTGCCTAGGTTGAATGTATTAGTTCCTCATCAGGTAGTTTGGTTCTTCATTTTAATAAATTTGGTTACTTTTGATTGTTTTAAAATGAAAAATTGGGTCATTTACGGCTTGGCGTCTATTCCTCTTGAGCGTCACTATGGAATTAACAGTTTCTAACGGAATATTCATAAATAACGTTCAGTTGTCATGGTAACTGATTGATTCTGATTATCTATTCATGACTTTAGCCCATTATTAGAATATTTGAATTTTTATTCAAAATGATTAAATATCTACTGATTGCTATTATTCTTCAGTCTTCTTATTTAAGCATGAGATATTATCACAACTGTTTGTATTTTCTTTCAAAGATCATTTTGACGTCCCACAAAGCTGGATTTGCTCATGTACAGTATTATGTTTTGACAGTTATGTTGATATTATTTAATTACATTTCTTTCTTATTTTATGTCCTTAATTTAACATTTATCTCTTAATATGATTCACTAATTATCATTACCTATTTACTTGCCTTGGATTTGCTAATATCATAGTTAATTTCTTACAATTTGTTGTTACTGGTTTTATACAGTTAGGCATTTCATAGGCCTAGGTAGTAATTGGCTATACCTTCTTAATTTATACAAATTATATATTATTTTACCCTTATACATGTTTTGTTTTGTGTTACAAATGATTTGTTTATTTGTTGAATTGTTTTGGGTCTGTTTTATCATAATTGTATGTTTTCATTAGTTTCCATATTATGGTTTGTCTATTATTTTCTAACTGCCTTTCCAGTATTATTAGATTTATATTAATTTATCTTTTTTCTTATTTATATTGCCATTGTTTATAATTGGTCTATTATTTACTATTCACTATAAAATATAACATAACATTTAGGCTTGTGGTCTGTATAACTCCTTCAGCCATATTCCTACTTATAAACTTAATCAAACAATTCTTTAACAGTTATTATGCTACTCTTGTTTACAATTTGTTACTTCTTATTTATTTTTTGTTGTTGATAAACATCATCACGTTATTTACTTTAGCTAATTACCTATCCCTTAGAACATAGGATATTTATTGGTTTTGCATTTCTATTCTTTACTATATTTGTCTATTCTAATCTTTACTAGCTCACCATGGTAACACTAACATTTTGACTCTTCCTGGGATTTTTTCCCTGAATATCCTTGTATTCCTCATCTACAATTAATCTTAATCTTAATAATAACAACATCCTTATTTACTAACACTGCTCACCATTAATCCTTTAGTGTTTATCACTGGTTTTTTGGGCGTTTATCCCTATCAATAGGGTTTCTATTTATTTTGTGGGGTTTACACTTACACTTTGCACTTTTTATATTATTTAAGTGTTACTAGTGTGTATTCCCTAACATTAAATTCTTGTTCTCACTTACTCATGTTCACTATCTAACTATCTCTCACTTTACAATGGTTAGTTATACTGTTAACAAGTTCATATCAATATAGAGTGATTTATAATATTTACTCTCTATTTATTTGGTTAGTGTACTTTTAGTTTGTCATTACTTTATTGGATTTTAATACTTATCATTTACATTGATTAATTAGTTGATACTAATAATTATTCTTTTACGTTTATTATTTATTGTTTTTTTTCCATTGCTTTATTTGAGTGTAACATTTCTCCTTTTCTGTTCTATATTATTCGTTTGTGTCTTTTCATTTCTTCTCATTTTATTTCATTCATATATTGTTTGTTTCCTTTTCATTCACCTTCTTATTTGATTTCACTTATTTCGCTTATATGTCCTATCACTAGTGTTGGGGCTTGTTCTACCTACTCACTTATTTTATTTGTTTTTATATCTCCTATCACTTGTATTGGGGCTGGTTCTACCTTCTCACTTACCATCTATTGGGTTATATGGTTAAATCGCATTGTACTATCGTTGTTTCAAGTTTAGTTTCGTTGCTTGCTACATTTCTCTTATCAGAGGTTACTTTTATTATTACCTTTATTTGTTTGATCGCATTATTATGTTAATTACCCATTTCTTTATCTCTGACCTATCCCTTTTTATTCATAGTGTTAATCATTTAGTATTTTATTCTTATCATGTTGCTTCATAAATATATGTTGAAGATATGTACCCTTACATATTGCCCTGCCACTAAAATTGATTATTTTAGCAAATATCGTTCAGGTGTTTGGGTGAAATTATCAATCATATATTGAATTTATCTTATTGATTACTTTGTAGTTTTGAGCTATCGGTTCTTAATGCTTTATTTATTGTCAGTATTCTCCTTGATTTCCTGTATTATATTCTTGTTTAATGTTTTTTATCCCTATAATATCTAATTCCCTAACATTTCTTCCCTAACATTATATTGAATCGGACCGGAGGAGAGTACTTTTGACTCCTTTGCTCCACCGTCAGTTATATCATCTGGGTACAGAGGAACGTATCGTCTGCCCAGGCATATGATTGCTGGATCATCTACAGTCAATCATTAACAAAATTACATAAGTAGTCTAAGTACGACTATAAATAAATATCATTATGGGATTCTTCACATTATTGTTGTTTAGTTTATACAATACATTATTTCAAAATATAAATTTTATTTTTTTTCTTCTGACTCATACTCTTTAGCTCTATTGATACAATATTACTGATGGGTATGATACACATGATTTTATTGTCATTAGTTTTTTATTACTTCTCTTTCAACACTAATTATTTAATAATCGGGTTCAGGATGCTTTTCTTGTATTTAATAATATTTTTTCATTGAAGATTGGTTATATGTTCCCTTTCTTCTTTGTGTACTTGGGTCTATGATCTCATATATATTATTTTGATTATCTTTACTCACTATATAAGGTCCGGTGTAAAGTAGCAATAGCTTCTTGGCTATCCCTTCCATGGTACTTGGTAACTCTCTGTTTTTAAGTAACACTTGCTCTCCGATCTGATATTGTATGGGTTTTGGTTGCAATTGCTTATATCGTTGTCGTATCTTGTCCGTCTTCTCGAGTATCTTGTTGTGAAATTGCATGTTATCAAACTGGTATTCTGCTCCACTGGGAAATTGGATTAATGACGTTATTTCTCTGGGTGGTGGTCTTTGGAACATAGCTGTGTATGGTGTAGTATCAATAAACTGGTGGTGCAATAAATTTATAAAGGTTTCGGCCGCTGGTATGTACTCAGTCCACTTACTGTGCTGATCGTAACAGTATGTACGGAGAATTCTCCCCACTTCTCTCAAGACTCGTTCTGCAGGGTTGCTGCTTGGATGGTACACTGATGTCTTGTATGTTTTTATTCCGTGGTTTAGCAAGGTGTTCTTCCATTTATTCCCCTTGAATTGCATTCCATGATCAGTGATGATGCATTTGGGTGTTCCCACTTCGCTAATGTATGGTAATAGTATTAGGTTTAAAATTTTCTGGGTAGTGGCGCGATTGATGGGGTAGAGCTTCGTGAACCTGGTGTAGTGGTTGAACACAATAATGAGGTATTTGTATTGATGCCTCCCTCCACTAGGCGAAAATGGTCCGCATATGTCAACGAAAACTTTCTCCAATTTACAAGAGGTGGTGATAGGTATCATGGTGCCCTCCTTTCTGTCGTTGTTGAATTTTATTCAGCTTGGGATCTTGTTCTTGTTGTCGTTCCAGTTCTTTCATGATGTTGGCCAAGTCAGTTCTGCTCTTAATAATATGGTATCTTTTTATGACAGTTTCTTTTTCTCCTTCGTAAGTCTGGTCTTTAATGTTTACTCTGGACAGGGTATCGGCTACAACATTTTTCTTGCCCGGGATGTATTCCCAATTTAAATTGTATTCTTGTAATACTAAACTCCATCTAGTCAATCTTCCATGTCTTAATTTACAATTTCTCAGGAATGATA
The DNA here is from genome assembly GCA_034769895.1 of Magicicada septendecula. Taxonomy (NCBI): domain Eukaryota; kingdom Metazoa; phylum Arthropoda; class Insecta; order Hemiptera; family Cicadidae; genus Magicicada; species Magicicada septendecula. Next base: position 228,299,833 of record CM068369.1, read on the forward strand.
TGGACTTGTGGTCAGTTCTTACGGTAGTTGGGTACCCCAAGATGTATGTCCTAAATTTTCCACATGAAAACACAACGCTTAGTAATTCCTTCTCTGTGACATTATAATTTCTCTCACTGCTGTTTAATACTCTACTTGCAAAACTGATTACAAGTTTCATCCTCCTGGTACAAAACGGATCCGAGGCTAACGTCACTGGCATTGCAATTTAAGTAGAATGGCTTGGTGAAATTGGGATGACGTAACATTACTGACTCGATGAATTTGTCTTTAATATTTTGGAGTGTTGTGTCTTGTTCAACTCCCCACGTCCATTTGTCCTTGGATGACAATTGATGTGAAAACTTGGCTGTCATTTCTGAGTAATTCTTTTGAAACTTTCGGTAATAATTGCATAGAATGAGGAATGACTGGAGTTGTTTCTTGTTTTTAGGTGTCGGAAACTTCTGTATGCATTCAATTTTTTCTTGTGATGGTGTTGTCCCATGTCCAGACAAGTTGAACCCCAAAAATTGTACTTCGTCAGCCAAAAATTTTGATTTTTCCAGTTTGAGAGTTATATGGTTGTTTGATAGTTTTTAAACATTTTATTTGCCTCCAAGAGCATTTAAGACTTATAAAACAGGTTAATACTTAATTACCTTCCGTCATGCTTCTTAAAATCCGAATACAGGATTACTCGAGTTTCAACACATTAAGTGTCATCATCAGATCCTCAATGAATATGGGTAAAACTACATTTGTTGATGTTTGCACATCTCGTCAAACAATAAAAACAACATATACATAGTAACAAAAATATTTAAATAATTTGACACACATTAAAAACAAGACAAAACAGAACGAAACACAATACACGCGGCCGCCGCGGACCTGCGCAGGAACACGATATACAGTAAAATTAATCGATACCGATTTGACCTTTGATAAACTTTATCGATCTAACACAGCTAATATCTCGTTCTATATCGTTGACTCTATTAAATAAAATATTATTTTTATATATTGATTTTTCATTTAGGATGCGATCGTAATTCTCTTTATTGGCCTTATATATCTCAAACCGTTCGAGAGTGTCCAGTTTAAGAGATTTCCTGCATTTATATAATATGTCTAAATTCTCATTAATACTTTATATGTTGTGATCTTGTAGACTTAAATGTTCAGCGAATGTGGATCTTACTATATTTGACTTAGAGCTTGGGATGTGTTCTTTATAATGTAATTTGAACGAACGACCCGTTTGTCCTATGTAGAAATTTGAACAATCCGAACAATTAAGCCTGTATACACCAGTACCGTCGTATTCATCGAAAGACTTATTTTGATTTTTAAACTTAAGTTTGTTCTCGAGTTTATTATTTGCTTTTGTAGCCAATACAATATTTTGTTTTTTCAATTGGTTTTTTAAAGTATGATGTAACATTTTGCCATACTCTATTGCGATATATTTTACTTTTTCTTTAGGCACGTCAATATTTAGTAATCTATTTTGTTTCTTATTTATTATTTTATCTATTATGTTACTTTTATATCCATTGGCTATCGCTATGTTTTTAATAATGTCGACTTCGTTTTTATGGTCTTCAGTGGAGAGGGGCAACGATAGCAATCTATGTACCATGCTATTAAAAAATGCCATTTTGTGTGAAAAAGGATGGTAAGACGAGGCATGAATAGCATGATCAGTGGTTGTCGGTTTCCTTGTGTTCAGCTTGGTTCAATTATGTCTTCTGCTATTAATCGGTTGATTTCTGTTCTCACCGCTTCCTTCAATGAAAATGCGATCGGGTAAGATTTTTTATTAAAGTTGACAGGCTCTCGGAATTCAATTTCGCACTGATAATCTCTGACATTCCCAGGTGTATCTGAAAATACGTGTCGGTATCTAATGTACACGTCTATAAGTTGTTCCGCTTGTTGAACGGTTAATTGTGCGTTCGTCTTCTCTCTCTGGAAAGTTCGGATCTCTTCGAATTTTTCGTGCCATAGTTGTTCATTGTCGGTCTCGTCGCAAATTCCATTGTTCGTTGTTTGTTCCCCAGTATTTCGGTATTTCTGGATATGATACATGGTTCTGTTCGACTGTTTTTCGTCACTACCGATTAAATCTGTGGTCCATTGCAAGTCACCCTTCTTCAAGAATAGTTTGGATTTACTTAGGTCGATTATAGCTGAGTACTGGCGCAGCATATCGCAACCAATTAGCATCTGGAATGGTAATCCACTGGCTACTAGGAATGTCATTGTTATGGTTTGTCCGTCGCTCGTCAGTTCTAGTTGCACCTGTTTTCGGACGGTTCTATTCTGTCGTCCGGTCGCTCCTACAAGGACAATATTGCTGATGGGTAACGTAAGTATAGTCAACTTACTCCCCTCCTGTATTCTGTGAAGTTCGATAATGTTGATTAATGAAATGTTGGATCCCGTGTCTATCATTACTCGCGTTGGTACTCCATTAACTTTAGTCGAGATAGGCCTATAAGCAATTTCACTGTTGTGGTTGTTATCAGATTGGTTGTCTTTTTCTTCGAGCAATTCTTCCCTTATATTCTTTAAGTGATTATTGCGTACGATTGTAATTGTTAGTTCATTGTTTGCTTGAGCAACGATACGATTTAACCCAATAGATTGGTTCAGTGAGGGTACAAGTAGATTTTTCACTGCCGCTCTTAGTTTAAAGCCGGTTCGGGCTGTTCGTCACGCCTGTCTTGTTGACTCGTCGGCTGACTTCCGCTTGTTGACGGTCGGGGTTCAGGTTGGTTACGATCTTCTTCATAGTGGTCACGTCGGTATACTTCTTGACTACGACTTCTGCCTACATTGGTTCTGGTATCCCGTCCGTAGTTGCTGTTACTGTACCGGTGTCCGTATGCGTTTCGGTCGGTACTTCGTCGTCCTTGATAATACGACCTGCCTCTCCTGTCATCTTCGGCCTTCACATAGTGTACTTGGCGATAGTTACGATCCTGGTTATTCCGATTTCTATTGTCGTTATTATTATTATTGAAATTTGGCCGGTTGTAGTTTGGGTTATTCGGCCTATAGGGTTGATGCTGTGGAGGATTATTTGGCCGGTTGTATTGATTATTTTGTTTGTTTGGCCGATTGTTACTATTATAACCGTTGTTTGGTTGATTGGCCGGATGGCTATTATTTTGTCTATTATACGGCTCATTGGTGTGGTTGTTAGTGTTATTATGGTTGTTATAGTTTGAGCGGTAATTGTAGTTATTAAAGTGGTTACCGTTCTGGAAGTTTTTGTGGTCACCCCTGTCGTCCCGTTGTCGACTTCTGCGATAGTATCGCTCCCTTTCATAATCTTCTAACAAGGCTGCCATCGATTGTATTGTCTTGATCTGACTGCCGAGTCGCGCTCTGGAGACACCCTCTTCATAATGAAAAGCTAGTTTTGTGACCAAGCTCTCTTCAGGAATTTTCGGCTCCAGGTTCATCGCTAGACAGACCTTCCCCAAAAAATAGGCGGTGAAAGTCGTCCCTCTGCTGGCATCATACCTGCCGAAACATATGTTATCTCGGACGATGTTCTGGGTTGCCTCCGACCAGTATTTTCCCTTAAACACATATTTGAATTCCTCGTAACTCGTGAGGTCGTGTCTCGTTGCCGTCCACCAGTTGTCATTTATATCCCGGAAGTATTCGTCCAAGTATCCTCGGATGATTGTCCATCGATTCTCCCGAGTCTTTGCCAGCTGTTCATCAACTCTCTCAAGGAATTCCATCGGGTTCCGCTTGTAATGTTTAAAATTGATGACCTCCCGGTTGTCCATGTGTTGGAATTGCGATATTATTGGTGGTTTGCTATTAATAATTTCCAACTCCTCAGTAGGGTACTTATGAGAGTTCTAACGCGGAAGTGACGTCACTGTCCCCTCTTTTGGCGCGAAATTCAAAAATTGTGGTGGCGGGGGTAAACATCCGGTGCTGTGTGCCGCCCAATCCAGAGGTGGGGATGGCTTTGGTGGGTAGTGGTGGTGTGCCACGTGACGGTGGTGGGCGTACCAAAGTTGTGATTCGTCCGTCGGCCATTTTGTCGGCGGCGGGGGGTAATTGGTATTTGATTGGTGGAGGCGTGGCGGCGGTTTGTTCGCCGTTCGCGGTTCGCCGTCCGGCGGGGGTCTGGCCGCGGCCTGGTCGTGGCTTGATCGCGGCCTGGAGTGGTGGGGTCGTCGTCCATGTTGTCGGCGCCGGCGGCCATGTTGTCGGGAGATGATTGGTGTGTTCGGCCATGTTAGAAAAGTGGCGAGGTTGTCGGTTTGTGTAGGGGTGTATTGGTTAAGGGTCGGCCACGATGCCAACTCGTGCATGTGTTATAGTGTATGGGTTTGTATATGTAAGGGGTTTTTCCGCAAGTGCGGCCATGTTGGAAAAGCGTCGTCGCCGTTGCCAACTTGTGCTGGTTTAGCGTCGTCGGCCACGACGACGTTGTCAACTCGTGCGTGTGTTATAGTGTACGGGTTTGTATATGTACGCCACCGCCGTCCGGATATCGTCGATGCCGTGTATTGCATTGTTGGCAACTTGTGAACTGTGTAAATTCGAATGCGTGTCTATGTGTTAAGTAAATATATATACATATTTTAAAAAGTAAAAAGATGACTCGGTCCTTCAGTTGAAAATCAATGCACATTATGTATGGAAAAGGGATATCGTTGATGTGAAGAGACATGTACTGCATTGTTACCAACTTGTGAACTGTGTTAAATTAGAACAGAACGGTAAAAATAAAAAAGATGACTTGGTCCTTCAGTTGAAAATCGATTCACTTGTAAAATTGAATATAGCAAATCTGTGCATAGAGGATAAATATTACTTATATACTATATTCTTATCGATATGTAATTTCTATCGCACGAACGTAAAAAAAGTGTACATTTGTTGTAAGAAACACACATGATATGCACTGCATATCAGTTGAAATTTGATTCACTTGTAAAATTGATTATCGTAATTCTGTGCATAGAAGATAAATTATTACTATATATGATATTCTTATTAATATGTAAGTTCTATCGCACGAACGTAAAAAAAGTGTAGTGTCGTGTACATTTGTTGTTGTAAGAAACACACATGATATGCATTGCATAATTGAACGTCAATGTACTTATATAAAACACACAACACTCATGGAAAATAATTACTGTTTATGTAATATCTGTGAATAACAGGACGCTACAAATGATGTAATCGGCTCCCGGTAAGATCTTCACACGGGGAGTTAATTTTATCCGCTTACATCAGAATGCTGACTGGCCATCTGTGAGTTAATAAGGAGAAGTGGCAGTTGACTCCCGCTAAGACCTTTACACGTGCAGTTATTTATAACTTCTTACATCATGATGCTGTCCATCTGTTATCGTTGCGTGTGAACATAGTCGTACATAAATTTGTTTAATAACAGAACACAAGCTGCTGATGATGTAATTGGCTCCGACTGCTTGGCCATCTGATATCGCAGCGTGTAAACGTATTGAGGGCGGGGGGGGCTTTATTAGTCGTATAATAAATGACTCCGACTGTCTGAGCATATGTTATCGTTGCGTGTGAGAGGGACGTACATAAATTAATGTGTGAAACAGAAAGCTAGCCAAGCGAAGTGGCCGTCCTTGACTTTGTGTGTGGGAACTCTAACGTTTTTTTTGTCGTTGTTACCATCTCTTTCGCGTACATCCTTGAGATACTGTATATAAGCTGTACGAATTGCTTTCAACATCACATCGTTCTTCGAGACTCAACGAGAACTCGTACAGGGTGAATTTGATTTTTAAATATTCTTTAATTTCTAAAGTATATTATAATCAAGCAATTATTGTTTAATAAAATTGATTTTTTAAATTCTTTAATTTCTAAAGTATATTATAATCAAGCAATTATTGTTTAATAAAATTGATTTTTTAAATTAGTTGTATGTAATAACACATGAATGCACGTTGTGCAACACTCGTTGTAGCTTGTATATTGAGTGATGAATAGTGTTAATGTTCGAAGACTTTTGAAATTAAAATACAATAAAAAATGATAAAGCAATTCTGTTTAATTAAAAACAATTAAAATACATGTAATCAAAAGATGTTACATTTTAAAATACATAATATGTAAACGCACACAGTAGTGAAAATTACAAAATACATAATATGTAAACATGCGCAATATGATAATTGTGTATGAAATACATCTAAGTAAAACTAATTACAAGTTAAAATAAACGCACACAGTAGTGACAATTACAAAATACATAATATGTAAACATGCGCAATATGATAATTGTGTATGAAGTACATCTAAGTAAAACTAATTACAAGTTAAAATAAACGCACACAGTAGTGACAATTACAAAATACATAATCAAGTGCACTATGACATGACAAATATGTACAAAAAAATGAAATAAACACACACACACAGTAGTGACAATTACAAAATACAATTGTATACAATTATGTGTAAGCACATTATATTATAACATTACGTAAACGCATACACAAGTGTGTAGAATTAAATCAAATTGAAATAAGTGTAAGCACATTATATTTTAAATACTATTGGTAAACGTGCGCAATGACAATTATGTACAAATATATTTGTTAATTTTGAAGATGTCAATCCGGGCTTACTCTAAAATGTACACCACGTAAGCCTTGTTTTATTATCTAGACATAAGTACATTGACAATTGAATACAATTAAATCAAATGAAATATGTGTAAGCACATTATATTATAAGTTAAAATATATTATGTATAATTAAAAGAAATTAAATGAAATACAACTAAGTACATGTTAATGTATGTATGTAATCGTACGCGTAGCTAATGACAATTATGTGTATGCACAATGAAAATTATACATGATAAATGAAAATGTCCGTTCGGTCCTACTGTACAATGTCTACTATGTAAGCTCTAGCCTTTTCTCCACGATAAATCAGTTGCAGTGAACATGGTACTAAATTTTTTAATTCCTCATCTTCGAAAACGCCCGCGTATCTCTTTGGTAGATATACACGATATTTTAGTTTAAGTTCTCTGTAATCTTGGAGAGTGACGAGTACGGCTTTTCCGTACTTCGCGTCTATGTTCTGCAATTCTTCTATTGGATATTTTACACCGATTATGAATTCCTTAATTTTTTTATACTCAATCGCGCTAATGGTTGCAAACTTTGCAGTGAATGATGCCATTTTAAAATAAATAATTTATATTTTCTTGCGCGTCTCTCAAGGACTGAATGAATAACGCTAATTCACAGCGAAATAAATAGGGAGGTAGTTGTGGAGGTGGAAACCGGAGAGGGGGAACCACTCAACGCACAGTAAACACTTTTTTTGTAACGTGTGAACAGGATACGACCTGATTTCTCACGCTATGTTCGATGGGTAGGTGGGGAGGAGGCGAGTCGGGTATTTTTATACGACTAGACAGCACTCGTGCTTGTTCGAACATGTCGACGACGCTAATTTTTTTTATACGTCTAGACAGGTGATGTAATCGACAGAAAGGCGACGACTGTTATTTTTTACGTAAGCGCTAAACAATAATGTATCCAATTAGTAATTTATCAGAAACATATTGATTACTCTAAAATCTGATGCAACCCACTCGCGTAAAGCGTGCATTCTAGTATTTGTACATATTTCCGGAAATAAGCGGTGCGCGAGACAGGCTGTTCCATGTATTGATTGTAATTGTTCGAGTTTGGGACAACCGAAATCTTCTAAATTTATAATATTAAAATGCACGATACGCTTCTGCAGAAATCTTTTTTTTTGCAATCTTTTACGAACACGAAGTTAAAAGGAAACGTATACTTTTCTAATATCGGCACAAGATGTTCGTACGTTGTGTCCCCGTCCGTCCACTCTAGTCTATGATAATGGTCCGTTAACCATCTGTTTGTCCTCACGTGTTTGTGATTCGAAACAATCGTGTCTGCTGGAGGTGTAAATATCCAATGCCTGCTGGCAAATGCGGTGACATCCATAACGGATAGTTCCTTAACGAGTTCGTTTCCATCGTTGTCGATGAAACAGTGAAAGTCAAGTATGACTGCTAGCTTATCCTCGCACATCCTTTTTTCGTTATAAACAACGTGTTTGATGTTACTAGGAACGCTGCAGATCCGTCCGTCTTACGGAACAGACACGTTGTATGTTGTGAAACGCTCGTAAAGAATTTTTTCGGAACGTTTATTTTGTACCTTATATTTTCGTCACGGATCAGTGCAACAAATTTACATGTCAAAACGTCGTATACAAAAATTTCTATAGGGTACAGTACTGTGTGCTTTAAGTCACTGCAGCGTATGTACTCGTACGGAGATAGCAGCTCCATGCGTCTGTCTTCAACGCGTGCTGTTCAAACACTGAGGTATGCGAGTTTAGCGGAGGTCGGAATAAACACTTCTGTCTCAGCAGCATAGATTTCAAACCTTGTGTTCACTAGGCGATAAAATTAAAGCGTGAAAACGAACTAGAAATACGCTCTCATGTAAGCGGTATATGCGGTTCTACGTAAGGGAGACGTATGTAGGGTTATGGCGCAATTCACACATGTGATATAATGTCGACAGGGAATAAGTACAACTTCCACGTTTTGTGCGTAACAGACTTTGCACATCGTATCACGATTCGAGCCTCCTTCTACGTTTTTTATATTCCCTTTGATCGTGTCGGTGCGTTGTTCGTTCTCCGCTGTCACTGCTGCTGTTGGCGCTTGCGGTTCGGTAACGATACCCAGTGCCTTGATGATAAAGTTTTTATCTTTCATTAACATTATGTAAGAGCACGCAGGGAAATGACGTGCGTGTTCCATCCAAGCATATTCTCCACGTTCCCATTTGTTTAAACCGCCTCCACAGCAAAAACAAATCACTCTATCGTTGCATCCGGTGTAAAATAAACCTGCTTCTGATAATTCTTTAGGCGTTATCGTTAACGATACAGGCCATTCTTTAAAACTCTTTAAACGGTTTTCCAAGCTTCTGTAACGCGGGTACGGAGATGTGATTTTTTGAATTAAGATGACTTGCACTTCTTTATCGTCTGGTGATAAGGACTTGATTGTCGTCGTCGTCGCTTCACCGCATTGTTTGAAATAGCGGTTGTTGTTAGGATTGTTATCGTCATCCTCGTGATCATTTAAAAGCATCTTGTGCGTCCTCTCGCGAGTCGCGCTGATGAAACACTGAGCGAAGAATAAGGAGGAGAGGATAATCGTTTCCCCATCCACGAAAATAAAATACATGAAAATTGATTACATTTTTTTAAATAAAAAAATCACATTACATTCTATTTACAGCAAAATAAAAATACATGAAAATTGATTACATTTTTTTAATTTAAAAAAATCATATACATATAATGCACACATTACATTCTGGAAAGTAACGTTCTATTTACAGCAAAAAAAAAAACAATAATATATATAAAGCGTTTAATTGTGTCTGCGCACCGTGTTGGATAACGGAGTGTACACCTTGAGCGAATCATGCAGTATCAAGCAGTAGGCCGCGGTCTGAGCGGGGAAATTGGTCGATGACTCGAATTCCAATCGACGTCGACTGGCGAAGACTTGAGCGACTCGTCCTGTCTGCTACAATCGAAGATGAATAACGGTGCTTTTGCTATGAACTCAGTAGGTGTTAGAAGTACGTTGGGTTGACTTCTGTGGTAGTACGATTTTTGAAATCGTGTATACATGTCGTACAGCAATGCGTAACGTCCGTTATCGATATCCAGGTACAGGTTATCGTACGGGTAGTATTTGTCGTTCAGAAAGAGTCTCGCGTTTGTCACATTGCAGTGATCGAATTCGTCTGCGTGTTTTTTCAGATTGTTCTTTCTGGGGGTCTGAAAGGTGAGTATCACGTACCGCGGTTTTTCCAGTTGTGTAGTTGTTTTCACCGTCCAAGTCTGCCTGTCGGTCGTTGGTAAAGCCGGGTACTCGTGCAGTTCCCAACTACGAAACGGTAAGAATAGCGGTAGGTCCTTGCGTATGATATCCAACAATCGTATCCGTACTTCGTTGTTCACGTACACGAACGGAATCATCCAAGCGATTTTGGTCAGTTCTATATCAGCGTTAGCGGGCGCATCCGTGGGCGAGAACAGAGCGTTAACGTCGGTGGAAGTGCGCAACAGTATCAGTTCCTGTTTCATGTTTAAAATAACGTGCGTGAAATCCTCAGCGAATTCCATCAGCATCCTCAACGGTATGCAAAAGTTGAATTCCCCGTTTTTGCCGGTCGGGGTTAGCTCGTTAGCTGTAGGAGCAACCCAGCCGGCGTTTTGCATCGAAACAATGTCCTGCTTGCCGGCAGATAGCACGGTTTTAATAGTGGACGTGATGCCGACGCTCTTGGTACGATCCACTTCCACGCCGGCCAGTTCGTAACGGATTTCTTCGAAGAGAAACGCGATCGCGTTGTTGACCATTTTCACGTTCACAGTACCGGTGCTGGCGGTCTTTTTACTCAACTTGCCTTCAACGTACAGGAAACTTTCCATCGGTAAAGTGAAGACTTTCTGTTGCAGGATAGGTGTGCGTATCTCATCGTTATTTCCGTATCGCGACGCCGACGCGTACGGTGCATGAGGATGATATTCGTAATGCGTGATGTTGTCTTCAAAGAATGGTCAACGTTTAACCGATAAGACGATACCGCTGTCCGCCATGTTACTTGTTTTCTTGAGTTTGAATCCTAGTGAAATCAGGTAGAGTCGGTTAGTTGCTGTTAACCGTGCCAACGACGAACGTCTACTGATACCTTTTCCAAAAGTGTTGTCCTCTTTTATCTTGTGATGTGAGCTGTCGCCACCGCTCTTCATCACGGGGGTATCGGTGAAATAAATTCCCATGATTACTACACACGTTTCGGTGATGAGTTCGCCTTGAAAATTCACAATATCACCGTCCTGATCGTGTACGGACACTGTAACGTTACGCAAGTGTAGTACGTTAAGCGGAAAATAAATTAGGTTTCTAGGCGTTTCGACTATCTTGAATCCTGGCTCAACCGTTGGATAGAACGAGTGCAGTATATGCTCGTTTCGTCCCGCCTTGTACGAACCTTGTACAGCGTTACACCTTATCTCCAAAACGTTCACTTTGTTAATGTTTACAGGCGCGTCCGACGTGTGTAATTTATACGCTTCTAACTTTCGGTTCTTGGAAAAACCCAACATGGTACCGATCGTGTGTTCCGTACATCCGAAATCGATATCGTATGAACAATAAATTTCACATTTCAACGTGTTGTTGTTGGGTCGTAGAGAAAATTTCGGGTCTGCTAGTTCTTTCTTCAGTTACGTTTCGATATCACTGATTTCGTACACACCGGTCGGTATATTGACAGGGTCTAACGTTTTACGTGCTCCCTTTAGTACGGGAAAGACGTTGTTTCTTCCGCTTTCCACGTTCGGTATAGAGTTGTACGTGGTAAAGTCCCGCAGTCCCGCGTACCATTCACCGTCCGTCAATTCAAGTGGTGGAAAAAGTCACAAACCAGTGCGCTCGGATCCGTTCCCGTGGCGGTGACCGTAAGCGAAACATCTTGTCGTTTACTGATCGTTAGATGTCAAAAACTCCAAACATAAATGTCCGCAGATGACTGTGTCCGACGGCTGTTTCCGTGTGTAATTGTAATGAACGTCGGTCACGTTCGATCCAAAGTACTGTATTAGCTCGACAGGAGGGCGCAGATTGCCGAATCCATCAAAGTACCAAACTCTGTCGCCTCGCTTCCTGTAGCATACCCAGTTCGTGCCCTGTCCGGTAGCGTCGTCCACATTCACGATCGCGCTTTCGTTCTCCCACGGTGATGTACTAGGAAGTGCGTCGTGCATGTACACACCTCTGAAATAAGGTATACGCAATAGTTTCGTGTACTCATAAGGATCTCGATCGGACAATGGACGCACGGGTATTTTGATTAGTTTTTCGGTACGGCCGAAGGTAGAGTCCTGAAGCCTTTTTACTACCGGTCCGTCTTCGTCGTCGTCCTGTTCCCGTTGTCGTCGTCGTCGTCCTACTCCTCTTCCTGATTATCGTGCGTCGAACCGGCTTGCGTCACCTGGTGCGACGTCGACGTTTACACACACCACCACCGCAGCATAGCCCGCTGCCTAACGCCGATTTCGCCTTCATCGCTGCTGCTACGGCTGCCGCGTACGCTTTTTCACTGATGCCCGAATTCAAAGCTTTCACTCGTTCCCACGCCTTACCGGCTATCACACGATCCGCTACACCTCGTCGTTCGTTGTCCTTGTACTTGCTGTAAGCGATATCGTGTTCGCGACAGGCGTCGTCCAACTAGTTGATTCCTCGATTACCGCGAGCTAATCTCTCCTCTAGTTTCGTTCCGGGTCCGCAGAACCTGTAGCCGGGCAGACGTAGTTCCACCGGTAATACGTCCACCGCTCGATTGATCAGTGTAGGTACTGACTTCGCGACGAATGGTACCGCGCTATTAACTATTTTCCGATAAGACCACGCCCCCTTTTTTTATCAACTCGGCTACGTAGTTCATACATGGCTACTGTTTCGGCTGCTCTCGATAAAGGGATCTCCAATCGTGCTCGTCCTTGGATTTGTCCAGATCACTAATCAACACGTTCGTCTCCGCCTTGTTCGTAAGTAGTAAGTCTGCCTCTTCGGCACCGAGTGAAGTACGCGCTGCGCGCGTATGCAATTTGTAGATATACGATACCACTTTCTCCCAACGGTGTTGGAACACTTTTGCGAGTTTTTACGTTTTGCTCTTCGCGTACCGCTTCGCGTCCTCCAGTTGACGTGCGTTCACTGCGTCCGTAGCCCGTGCGCCACCGTCGCCGACGTTTAGAATAGTCTTTCCTTGTGCGTTGAAATAAGTGTCGTTTACCGCGGTGATCGTGTGTCGGTTCAAAAATTCCAAGTTCACCGCGTCCTTGTTGTTCATGGGCGGAGCTAACTGCGTTATCCGCACGTTTCCGACCATTAGGTTAGAGTTTGTATCCTTCGGTATGATTTTTGAGTCCACGTATACTTTGGTCGCAGCGTCTCTCGAGCGAATCGGTCCCTCAGAGACTCTATTCGATGGTCTCGTGCGTCGACGACAGCCCCGTTCTTCTTGTTCGGTGCCAGCTGTGTGAAACGTAAGCACGAGTAGTCTACGTACTGCTTGTTGACGGCGTCCCTGAGATCGACGGGAGCGGCGACGTTGACGAGCTTACGACATTTCACGTCTATTCCTTGCGTCGTTGGCGGATCGTCGGCTAACAGACAGTGGTCACGCACGAAGCGCAGTGGAACGGCATCGTTACCGTCGTGCGGTTCGCCCAAGTTGTGTATTTTTTCCCCGCTACGTCGAAGTGCCCGTCCTTGGTTATCGTGATACCAATATCCTCCCGCAGACTGCGTCGCGTCTCCCTTCACGCTCTGACAGCGCTCTGGTGAACTTGTCAACACTCATCTCGTTAATGATGCGCCTCGACCGTTGTGCACAGCATTTATACGTACTCGCGTAATAAATCGATTAGATTTGATACGATCGTACCGTCTATGCATTTTATTCCGACAACGGAGAGTCCGTCGCTGTTTCCTTTTACGATCGTATTTAGAAATTCATCGTACACGTATACGCGTGCGTCTTTGAAGAAATAAATCTTTCCATCAATGTATCGGAACGCACTATTGACGGCTTCTGGTAAACCGACAAAACGATCTTTAACGTATCCGTGTTTCTTGATCGTGAACATGCACTCGCCTATCTCGCCGTAATACATATCGTTGTACAACAGAAGGGTTCGACCCGTGTACGTGTGTATCGCAGCGTTTATTTTCGTCATCGTGCGAACACCGAGCGTTGTGATCGAACGCGGATACCCGTTCACCGGCTGCAGACTGTGTATATCGAACATGTATACGTAGTTGTCTATGAAGAGTACCACTTCTTCGGTCCGCGATCTCTGGTACATCGCCGAAACGTTGGTGAACATCAGCGGTAAGAACGTCAACCAATCCGTCAACAGAAGCGGACTCCCACCCGATCGCTTCGACTCGAGATCCAATGCCCACAAAAAGTTATCGTGCACAATATAAAGGTGTCTGTTGATTTTTAAAAATTGATTAACGTTCATTAGCCGACATAAATCCGTCGTTGTCGTCCGGACGGTGTCGTTCGTTGTCGGCGTCGTCGCCGTTGACGTCGTCGTTGTCGTTGACGTCGTCGTCGTAGTCGTAGCGGGCGGCGGCAGCGGCTTTCCGTACAAGCGTTGAATGCCTCTCATATCGTCGTCTCTCAGGTCGAACGGTCCGTCCGAGCGTGGTACGTAGAATGGGTACATGATCAAATCCCTCTCGAGGGAATGAGACAGTCCTAACGCGTGTCCGATTTCGTGCGTTAGCACCTGAAGAAAGCTGGTCTGATCGTCCGGTGTTTCGGTTGCGTCCGTATAATTCCACGATTCGTAGTAGTCCTTGTGTATTTCGGTAGTGTTATACGGTAAATCGGGCGGGTAGTAACCGTGTGCGAGTATACCTCCTCGTCCGTCCAAATCGTACCCGCAGATCGCGCACATGGAAGTCAGACACCTGTGTTTAAAATATTTCAAAGCGATGACCATGTCTGCGTTTATGTCGTTGAGTCGATATTCGAATTCCAGATTCGAATGTTTCCGCCATACAGCGAACGCTTGTCGCGACGCTTCTATAGCGCTGGCGGCACCATGAAAGGACCGCCACGACAGACGTCTCTTGGCCCACGGTGTTCGTAAGGTGTACGACACGAAATCTTCGATACCGCATCTCCGCGCACGCATCAGATTCATCGTTTCGTTGTTCAATTCTCCATTTACGGTTAAATTGTAATTCACTTGAAACGTGCGAAGGTAGGCGTCCACATCGATGGTGGTGTTGTCCGTGAGTCGTAAACTATCGTCGGGCACGTATCCGTATCGCACCAAGTAATCTATAGCGAACTCTACATCGTTAGCGTTAACGGACGATGCGACAACGACAATTGTGCACACGATAATAAACACTAGCGCGATATCCGTGTTGTCACAACCAAACGTGGAATGTCCCCGGCGTGTGTACGACGGTATTATTTATACTTTATCGGCTTTCAGATTCGAATAGGGAGCACGTCGGCTACTTCCGACCCTTGTGAATCGTTTCTTCTTTTTCACAACGTACAGACCGTCGCGCGGAGTGTAGTAGTACACCGAACCTCGTTCTGTGTGTAACTCTTGACGCCTTCCTATGATCAGCTCTTCGTTGTTGTATTCTTTCCGCGCCAAGGTCAGCACGTACATCGTCTCCGATTCGACGTCGACTACGAAGGCAAACGCGTCCGTTCTGTATATATTTTTAACGGACGCTTTGATCACAAAATAGTGCAAGGGATACAGTTTGGCAGTGACCATTTCGTTAACGTTAATGTGCTTACGCGGCATTAATGAGTCCTTTAAGATCGATTCCATCACGCTGCTGCTGCTACTGCTAATGACATATGATGATGTATACCGCTCTTGTTATACGATGATGTCGGCTTCGCGTAGTTCTTCCACTATGGAGACGATTTCGTTCGTGTGCCCGCTGTTTCCGACACGCTGTGACGCCATTAACAGTCGCAATCTGTCCACCAGTTCGTTCGGATCGTCCCAGTGCACGTAATCGATTTTGTCTTTTTTTCTCGTCAGCGTCATATACGATGTATCGATATTATTATGTCCATGTCCTGTACGTTTCAGCGGAAATAGTTGTGATATTATTCGTTTATACTTTACACCTCTGTTCGCGTTCACCTGTGCGTTCGCTAAATAATACTGCTTGTGCGCGTTGGTGTCACTCAGTATATCTTTGTACGCTTTCAGATCCGAATCGTTGAAAACGTTTTCTTTAGGATGCTTCATGAACACGAGTTCGTAGAGTCCTGGTGTACCTTTGTATCGTTTACCGTTGATAAGAATCGTATCGTCCGTTTCGATTTCGAACGGCGAATCACCGATCATCCATTTTCCGTTTTCGTGTCTTACACCGTTCGTATAGTCCATCAGACGATCGCGTTCGGACGAAACGATCATACGCATGTACTTGTTCGCTAACGATTCACTGTCGTATTTGTCCTGAAAATATCTACGCGCTTCACGTCTTCCTTCCGGTGTGTCTAACATTTTTTCAATGTTGAGACTAGGATCGTCCTGATCGTCATCCCCCAATGTTTCGGCTATCATAGGCGTTTTCAGGAAACGTGGCTTCGTTCGGGAACGAAATGGTGTTCCTACATCGATCTTACTAATTGCGCCCATCGGATCCTCTTCCTCCTCTTCCTCTTCACGTTTCATCTTTTTCAATCTTATCGCCTTTTCATTTGTTGTTTTACGTTTTTTTTCAAGCAACGCTTGCGAAATATTTTGTAACGGTTCCAGAATCGGTTTCTAACTTTTGGATAACGTTGCTTCTTCTTCACGAATCCCATGTTTTAACGCACGGTATTTCTTCCGTATGTCATCACTGATCGTGTCGATATCACGTGCTAGTCGTTTCTTCTTGTCGTCCATCTCGATAAACGGCAGTACGACAAGTAAAGTCGTCGACAGCAGGACATGTGTATTTAGCTGAACGTATGACGAATTTTTTGTTTAATCGTTAGGTGCGACTACTATGAAACGGTCAAAACCGACTCTGTACCTACCGGTGTCGATAGAAGAATCCTTGTCCACAACGAGAAAGCCGTAACGATCTTTCCACGCTTCACCGCACATATTCTTAAACGTGTCATATTTCATGTCCGTGTTGACGTGATCGTTGTACGCATGCTTCAAGTTGCGATCGTCTTGTTTGAACAATACTATTAGATTGGCATTGTCACGAACCAACTGTTTTGGCACTTGACTGTACGTCTGACAAAGGTAAAACGCGTCCACACCGCTGTGTTGTCCCATAGAGAAATACTTGCGTATGTTGTGTTGTCTTTCACAAGACACGTCGTCGAACACCATAATAGAATCGGGATCGACCTCGTCGGGAGGCGGTACCTCTTCGTTATCGTTGTAGGCGTGATAACCCATTCCTTCGTTGTAAAGTCGAGTCATCAGAGTCTATAGCATCTGATATTTGGGTTGAAATAGTGATTTAGAAAACACGTATAAGTTCGCGAATCTCAATCCGTTTACATCGAACAACAGGTTGAACATGACGCGGAAGGTTCGCAGATAATCGAACGAACTTTATCGGGCAGAAGACGTCCGTGTTTACGTTTTTTTCTGCCACAACCACCCCCACCACCATCGCCGCACAATTTCGAATAGTCCACGTCCTTTATTTTTAGTCTGTGCGCTTGTTACAATATTTTCATGTTGTCGTTCCGTGCACAGTCTATTTAATAGTCGCACTATATCGCAGCAGTCGGTAGATATGTAACTGCATACACAAGTGTCCGGACCCGTTTCACAGTTCGGATCCGACCAAACACATTCTTTGTAGTGATCGAATCCGGTGCCGGTTGGTACTATTTCGTTGAGTCGGAACCTCGTCACACGATTGGTAACCCGTTGCCAGTACTCGTGCACTGTCAAGATCCTGCGCATGCGTTCAACGTCGTTTGCAGTCGTGTTCACGATGTACTCATCGTAACCGGGATGCGACACAATGTCTTTTACACTGTACACAGCGTGCATGTTGTCATCGTAACGCATCGACGGATACTGGTTCTGTTTCCGCGAGTTGAATCGTTGTTATAGCAAGTTCTTCTTGTGTACCCACGAATCGTGTTTACCATCGAATCCTAACCACCTGACTTTCACGCAATCGCCATTACGTTGTACGATCTTTTCTACCAAGTACACGTCACCAACGTTCGATTTACTGATTTCGTGTTCATAAAAACCGCCTTTCAACACTTCTCCTCTATGATCCTTTAGCGAATAACTGACGGGTAGGCTGCCGGTACGTACCGCGTGAACGAGGAATATCTCGTTTGTCCAATTTGGCGTGTATCCTTTGGCGAACGTCATTTTGTGTTTGCTTATACGCACACAATCGCCTACTTTGAACTTTTGTCGTTTATAATCGATGCTCCTCGCTGCTCGCTGTGTTCTCGCGAATCCGTCGTAGCACCGTACGTTCGTTGGATTCGTTCACCTGACGCGGTTTCATTCCAATCGTTCTGTGCACACTGTTGTTGTACGTGCTGACTAGTTCCGGTAACATATCCAACCAACGGTAATAACCTCGTTCACTGAACGCACGATACATGTGCGTTTTCAACGTACGGTTGAAGCGTTCCACAATGGAAGACTTTTTCTCACTATACATGGTATAGAGTGTGACACCATATCTGCTCAGTAATTTTTGTACGGTACTGTTGTAGTACTCTTTCCCGTTGTCCGTCTGGAGATATTTCATTTTATTAGCACGCAGAATCGGTTCCAGAGCTCGTGCGACCTCTACACCCGTCTTCGTTTTCAACGGAACGGCGTACGCGTACTTGCTAAACGCGTTAATCATCGTCATAAGGTACTTGAATCCCTTGTTCACCTTCGCGTGCGGTATCATCTCTACCAGGTCTGCTTGGTACAAGTCGTGAAGTCCCTTCAACTCGACCGCGCGTCTCGGAAAATTCCTTCTTACCGGTCTGCGCAACTCCGTCGCGATAGTCATGCGAACGATCTGCTGTATATTCTTCACAGCTCGTTTCATTCTCATGTCGTCGTGGGAACCGTGATTCACAATACGCTGGAATGTAGTAAACCGTCGGTTCAGTGCTGAAGGTAATTCTCATACCGTTCTGGTACGACCGCCTTCCATCGCGTGACTGTCACGACGCCACCGCTCCACATTCACTTATATCATCTCGACCGAACGGAAGAACAACGCGTTCTTCTTGCGATTGCGCAAGTACGTTAAAACGTGAGTTAAACTGATTTTCATGCGTCCATTACGCACGAGGCTCATACCGATGTAGTATCTCGTGAGCGCATGATGTTTCGTGTCCAACGCTCTTACGGTCTTAACAGAATCCATGTCTTTGAACATGACGCTACGTATAACGTTGTCGCGGTACTCGTGCATTTCCGCGACTATGACGTTATCGTTCTCAGGTAGGCACTCGCACATGTGTTTAGCTTTGAGTTCAGCGATCGGTCGTTGACTTCTCGAGTCCGTATGCAGGTGTATCAGATACGAGTTCAACAACCAAAATTCGTCCGCCATAGCGCCCGTGCAATGCTGCCACTGTTCGTATAAACGCCGGTCTTTCACCGTGCACCCTTGTTCGTGCGAATACCGCAGACCAAAGTTTTCGCAATACTTGCGGAGTGTAGGCAACGCCTCCTTCAGAAAGGCTACCGAAAACAATCCCTGCGCCTTGTTGTTCACCAACGCGAACTGTTTCCCTCTCCCTAGTGTCGGTAACGAGGAAGGCGGGCAGTGGACGTCAAAACTTACGTTGTAGCTAGGATCCATTGCGCACTTTGGCGCTATCATCATCGCGCTCCTGTATATTTCCATCGGTGTACGTATCGGAATAGTGTGCTCCGTAAGGACGATGCAACAAGAAGCGTGCGGTATCGAACTTCCGTAGGCGAGCATGTCCGTGTACACAGTCGCGTAGTTCATCCGTCCGTGTGAATCGTGTAAGCCGTGCACGCGTTGAACGGCGTTATACAGTTCTGGAATCGGACGGAAACGTGAAAGAAAATTCCATCCGTGACGTACGGTACACTTGAACATATTCTTTTCGTAAACTACAAGTTCTATCGGTACGTTGTTTCGTTCGCACTCTACGATAAATTGAAGCCACCGTGATTTGTTGTGTATACGATCGGAGACTATCATCAACAGTACGATCGGCGGCAGATCACCGCTGCGTTTTTCTATTTGACGCCAACAACGGGCGTGATATCTGTCAACACCGAACTTGTAACGTGTACAGTAGTTGCAGCAAAATCGTTTTTCTTCACAAAATACACGGAACAAAAGTTGGACCGTATCGCGCTTCGTGACGGTTTTGTTATTGTGAAAAGTTTCTCATCATCGTATCGATAGACGTCCATCGTGTCGATGATCTGCGATGGGAGTGATACGCTATTAGTCATGATCATGGTATTTAAAGTGTATAGGCATATTGTTTGAAGAATTTTTTATTTTTATTTTATTTTTTTTATCATGGGTGTCATCACTTACACTTGGAGTGACTACTGTCGTTCAGTAGTAGTAGTAGTAGTACTAACACGTAGTACTACTAGTACTACCCAAACGGGTATGTGTGTGAGTTTATGCCGGCTCTGAAAAGAGCCGTTTTTTTTGCGTGCGCTGACTTCTACAAATTCTCGCGGAAGAAATCACATTTAGGCATTGACGCCTTATGGACTTGGACGGGATCATCATCCACTGCCCAATCCATAATTCGTATTTTGCACACACAGCATCTCACGACATCAGTATCGCCTTCGTAAATAAACCCGGCTTTTGCCAGATCATAAAATTTCATGTTCACATTCGGATATTTTCGAAGGTAATATTTAATACGGCGACGGATATTTTAAAAGCTTTTTAGCCGGTTTGCAAATGAGTGTGTGTGCGCGTCCATGTCTGAAACAAGAATGCTCGTTTACTATGATAGATTTCATCTCCTCAGAGATAGCTGCGCGCGCAAACGGTAGCGGGAGAAGGGGAGGGGATAGCTGCGCACACAGTTGGTAGTGGGGGATCGTTGACGGCAATAGTTCGGTATCATGGTGGTGGGAGCGGATAGCTGCGCGCGCAGCCGTCATAGGTAGTATAAGTGGAGGGACGATCACTGCCAGCGTTCACCTTCGATTCTCGTGCAGGCTAACTTTCACGTGCTGCATATAAAATGTTGCTTATTTTCTAACTTCGTATCAGTCTTCTATTGTTCTTCAAGCGAGCAAGTAATTGTTATAGTTTCGCGTTTTTTTGTTGTTGTTGTTGTTGTTGTTGTTAATATTTTACTAAGAATGCAGTCGTTTGCTGTTGATTGTAAACATTATAACAAAAAGAAATTATAGGGTGTGTATAGTGTTTGTTCGTGTTGTATGATGTCGGGCGTTACCTCCGCGCACTTTTTGTACTTACCGGTGACTGGATCCTTTGTGGTGATGTAGTCCTGTAACACAACTTAATACTAGGTTTTTGTGGGCGCCACTTGGAATCGTTTGTTCCAAGAAAGAAATGTGATTACTAAAGAAATTAAAATTTTGAATCTTACTTCTATGAAAAAATGTAAACAAGTCAGTTTAGTTTGAAAAATAAGGTAAGTTTAATGATTCTTCAAAAAAAAACAAATCGTCTGAAGGACTAACATTCATGAAAAAATTATAAAAATTGCAGAGTTACAAAAAAATTCATAAGTTATTATTATTATTGACAATTTTATTTCTCCAATCAAGTATCGGCTAGTATTTTCAATTTTTTACTCAGTTGGAAAGCATGAGTTTAATACGTGAAAAAATCTTTACTCTCAGGACGTGACTCCTTTGAACTACCAAGACATATCAATAAGATGCTTTACAAGAAAAATTAAGTGATTTGAAGGTGTGTGTGGCATGTGTAGTACAACTGTGTGACAGAATGTAACCAGGTAAAAAATGACTTTAATTTTGGTAACTCACGTTCCAATGGTTAATTAATCTCGCACTGGACACTCCTCTCGGGTAGTTTTTCAATCTCGCCTCTTCATGTGTGCACTGAATCTATTTTAAGTCAAAATTGCGATCATTTACAATTTCCGCACCTTTTGTGAAACGGTTTGGCAGTAGAATTTCGATCGGATCCCGCCGTTTACAGGTCAGCTGTTTCGCGTTGGTTACCAAATTGGCCGTCACAGAGCTGATACCCTTGCAGTAGCGAGAAAGGCTTTGTGTATGTAATACGTTATGGGAGTTTTTTTGTCAAGTTAGTTTGTCTTTGCGAACACAGCAGAATTGGTTCTCTATTTAAAATTTCGGTCCCTCCTGGACCGTTGACGTTCTGGCTGCGTGATTTCTATTAAAATGTGCCGTGTTGCTGCTCTATTTCAGCAACACATTGGCGTAGATTCTTGTAGAGGTTAAGTCAGTCTGTTTGTCAATGTACGGGAAAAGCCTTTCTTCGGGTCTTGTGTCGATTTCTCGCCTTCGGTTTCGCCTTGACTGCGTTGATCAGTGTCGTGGGTGATGCGTCTGTTCCGGATTTCAAGCTTCAAGTGTTTCTAGGTCGAATTTGGTCTCTCTTTTATACTGATTCAGGCTGATTGTTTTCATTGACTTCCGGTATATTTGTGTAAAAATTCCTTCTAGATTGTTCGAGAATTAAGAAATGGAACATCATGGAACAAATTTAATTTCCGTCGAAGCTTTTAGAACAAATTTCTTATTCTTCACACTAAGGATATTTCAAAAATTACTCTGGTATTTGTCAAACAGTTTTACATTAGTACTCACAATTTGCATGCCATTATTACATTTAGATTCCCTGTTTTCAACCGAATTTAGCGATACTAATTATGATTGGTTTTTAGATAAATTAACTCTAATAAGTAACACAATATACAACTCTCACCTTGGGTTGTTGTCATTGAAATTCAATTTTTTAGAACAAAAAATTGTTGTGAAACTATTGTGTTTCTTCCATAACATGAACACATAATATTACTATCTTCCTATAACAAAACAAACAAATTTTAACATATATAATACACAGATAATTTCAATTTTACATGGCCCATGCCAATGGCCTATGTTGTTGTCAATGTTATGACACAATAATTAGTCTCTTTCTTTAACATATATAATATTTCACTAGTGTACACTCAGAGTTTATTACATTGTCTGTCTTTTGTGGTACCTGGTTACTCTTTACACATATTATCTTTATTACAGGATAACATAGCATCATATTGGTTGGTCTGAGATGTCCTTTTTCATAGTGTGACAAATCTCACTCTTATAAGTTAAATTCTTTCATAATTGATCTTATTTTCAACTGAGTCTGTTCGTTTTTAAGGTATACTGAAGTATTGTACCATTCTCTTTTATTTTTGTCAACATTTTGTAAATATTTAGCCAGATATGACTATTTTTTGTACTGGTTGATTGGTCCCAGCCATACATGGTATAGGTAAATATTTTGCTAACTCGACTATTACAATGTTAAAGTTAGTCAAATATATTAGTATAGTCACTTTATATTATATTTCATCTTTCTAATGCAATTTGGTTGCATTTTGGCAACATTAAAACCATAAATCATACAATATTATATGCCTACCACATGTTTTTTATTAATACTGTTTTTGGCTATTTTGACTGACTTTTATTCATTTGACAGCTTTCTTTATCTAAGATAAATTGTTCTTTTTTCTGCTTGACAATTACATATAGTTTTTATTTCAATTTGATAATAATTAATTTTTACATGAAATCTGAGTGTTTGGCCTCAAATCCAACACATTAATATTTGTTGTCATAACAATTATATAATTTTTATTTTAACTTAGATTCTTCCTAATAATGTATTTAAGTCATTTAATACATTTATTTTATTTACATTACATAATATAATAATGGATCATGTCCATTCATTCACAATAAATAGTTCTTTATACTCTATTCAGAGTTACTAAACTTAATAATTAATGACTCCATTTTGGTTGATCCTGATATTATTTGTCTCTCTAATAGTACCTTATGGTTTTTTCACTGTTATTTACTTTAATAATATATATGGGGTTTGTGTCTTAGTCACAGTCTGGTCGTTTTTCATGTTAGTAGTAATAATTATTAGACAATATTACATAATTTTTTAGGGCTACTTGGGTTCGATACTGTCCACCTCACTCTCCTCTTATGATAAATTGCTATGTAAATGGTTTCCTTTATGGAACGTTCTGTGACGTTACATATGCCTCCCGTTAAAATTGATAATTTTTGAAAAACATATCTTTGGTTTTGATGAAATTATCATCTCTATATTAACCTTTTATTAGCTTCTTTATATTTCATTCTTTTATCTTATAATTAAATTCCTGTACTACTCCTTTAATATATTAATCCAACTCAATATTCCTAGTTCGTTCTTTGTCGTATCACCTATTCCTTTCCTTTGTGCCTTGATGTTAATTATTTAATCTTTGATATAATTCCCTATCAATTCCCTACCTTTCATAGAGGGTTGGGAGTCAGAGTGGCTCGCTATGGCATACATTCTCTGCCCTTCCCTATCTATAACTACTGAAATCAGAGGCAACACATCCCTGTCCAGAAAATAATAATTGCACCTTCGCAACAAATAATAATAATAAATAAAAAAAAATACAATATTCAAAGATCATAGGCTCCTACACATAAATTCCCTTTCTTAAACTCTTCTGATTAATTCACAATTATATTAATATATCGTTCTCCGCAGGTAAAATTATCGTTTAAAATCATTCAATGTTAATAGCTATATTCATTCATCATTACCTCCTTATGTAACACACTGTTTTCCCTTTTTTTTTTTCATTTATCATCTCCATTTAGTATCAATTATATGACAGTATTTCTCCTTCTTTTCTCCTTTACTAAGTACGGGTAAGCTGGTAAATATACGTTGACATGACTATTGGAAATAAATCTTGCCTATAGTGGAATGTGTCCATCTCGTAATATTTATTAATAATAATCTCTCTTCTTCTATATGTACAGGTAAGCTGGTAAATATACGTTGACGTGGCTATTGGAAATAAATCTTGCCTATAGTGGAATGTGTCCATCTCGTAATATTTATTAATAATAATCTCTCTCCTTCTATAAGTACGGGTAAGCTGGTAAATATACGTTGACATGTTTAGTCAAGGTACCTTCTCAATGATGCTGTATTTGACTTGGGTTTTTCTAATCATGGTACTTTTTCAATGATGCTGTATTTGACTTGGGTTTTTCTAATCATGGTACTTTTTCAATGATGCTTGATTATACGTACCTTTTACTTTGTTATTAATCGTGTCGGTTACCTCGTAGGTATTGTTTTTATTGTCTCTGGTGATCGTGAAAGGTCCTGTATATAAAAGTAGCAATTTCCTCGTTATGCCTTGTATAGCACTGGGCAATTCTCTATTTTTAACTAACACCTTTTCTCCTACTTCATATTTAATTGTCTTGGGCTGTGATTTGACATATTTTTTCCGCTGCTGTTCCGTTTTTTCTAACACCTTGTTATAAAATTTAGTTCTTTCAAATTGGTATGCGGGTTCGTCGGGAAAATTAATAATCTCTTTTATCTCTCGTGGTGGGGGTCTTTCGAACATAACTGTGTATGGCGACACCTCGATGGTATTGTGATGTGAGAAATTGAGAAAATCCTCGGTTGATGCTACGTATTCATACCATCTTTTCTGTTCGTTATGGCAGTAGGTTCTCAGCCACCGTCCTACTTCCCTTAACATTCTCTCGGCTGGGTTACAATTCGGGTGATATACGGACGTTTTGTACGTTTTTATTCCGTGTTCTCCAAGGTTTTCCTTCCAAAGTTTTACCCTAAACTGGGTACCGTGGTCCGTAATTATCGAATACGGTCGGCCTACCTCCATTATATATCGCTCTATTATGATGTCTATTATCTTCCTGGTCGTTGCCCTAGTTATTGGGTATAGCTTGGTATATTTGCTAAAATGGTCGAAGATGATTACGATAAATTTATATCGGTGTCTCCCACCGCTGCGTGGAAATGGTCCACAGATATCGAGAAATACCTTTTCCAACTTTTCGGTGGATGTTATGGGTATCATGACCCCTTGATTCCTTTCGTTGTCACATTTTACTTTCTGACAAATATCGCACGACCGTATCGCCAGTTGCACCTTCTTATTCATCCCTTTGATGTATGTTTGCTCTTCCAATGCCTTCCTTACTTTGAGGGCACCCATATGTCCGTACCTGTCGTGATAGTCGATTATTAGCGGTCTCTCTATCGCTGGTGGGATTACTAACTTCCAATTCTCCTGGTGCGGGGTATTTCTTATAAACAAAGTGTCGTTGTGTATACAGCAATATCTATTTATGACCTCATCGCCTTCCTGTACCCGTTTTCTAATATCTCCTAATCTTGGATCGGCCTCTTGTTGTGACTTTATATTGTTTAAAATATTTTTTAAATCTTCCCTGCTCTTAATAATATGGTATACTTTTGCTAATTGTTCCTTTTCGCCGTCAAAGGTTTGGTCTGGTATATCGCGAGATAGGACGTTGGCTGCTACGTTCTGTTTGCCGGGTATATATTGTAATAAAATAAATAATTTTGATGTGTGAATCAGTAAGTTGATTGATGATATGTGTTTTGAAGATATAAGCTATTGTGGATTATGTGACTCCGATGTAATCAAGTCCAATGTAATATGTTTAATTGGTGTGGCTCTCGACGTCTTACTGGCCTGAAACACTTCCTTAAGTTTCCCAGCTGGTCGAGTCCCAATGGTAGCAAGACCGGTCGAGTAGCGTAAAGTTGATGAAGAAATATATATGCTCAGCTTCACCGAAAGTTTCAAAACAAATATTATTGTTTTGAAGAAAATTAAAAAAAAATTATGTTTATAAAAAATAATAATAAAAAAAAAATTTTAATTTTATTAATTAATTAATTATGATCAATTAATTAATATAGGGCTGTGAAGTTTTAAACAGTGTAATGCTCTTCTGAAAATTTTTATTAAAGTTTTAGTATAATTTAAATAATTTATCACCACTCATAAGACTGTCTGTAAACCAATCGATATTTGTTTACCTTTCTATTTTTTAGGTTATCTTCACTTACGGGTGGTAAAGTCCTTGTAGATTATCAATTAGAATTATATTATGGGTAATTAGTATTATTGAAGAAATAAAGAACTATTAAGTATTGAAAAGTATTAATGTTTTATTAAGTAACAGCAATATTGACTCTTATCGATTAGTATCGATTCTCAGGATATCGAAAAAAGTTACAAGTATATGTTATAAAAATTATATAGGGTTCTTTAAACAGCCAGTTATTACCAAAGTCAGAGAAATCGGGCTAATATTTAAAAAGTATAACGTTACAATCAAATTAATAGTTATTAATAAACACAGACATTGAATAATAAATTGTAAATATAATAATTGTTTTCACCAAACAGCTGTGCTGAACCAAGAAGAGGCACTGGGATTGTCAAAGAAAGATGGCTGCCGTCAAGTCGATGAAAATGTTGCTCGTTGCTGCTGCATTCCAAATAATGTATTTTGACGCAATATTTCTGTTCTCGTGTCCGCAAATCTCTTGTTATATGTTGTGTAGTGACTGGTGTAGTGATTCTGGGTTGTATTTAGTGTATCTGTATAATTATTAGTTCAAACACTTTCTCCGATTCCGTCACTAATTTGGTTTAATGTATTATACAGTTTTCTAGTGTTTTATGGTGTTTTTCGGAGTAGATTTATATTGTTCTGTGTTATGGAGTGTTACTTGATCGTTTCTGTTATAATATGATAGTTTCAGAAGTATTTTACAAGTCACTCGCGATTTCACAATAACTCACTATACACTCGCTTTGTATGACGATTATAGGTTAGGTTATCCACGTTATTAAACGTATGTCATGTTAACCGTTCAACTACCAATAATTAACTAACTGTTTCCTTCAGTTTCAATTAAACTCTTAGCCCATATAATATTATCCTTAACATTGTTCAAAAATATTTTCACATCCTGTGAATACTTTATATTTTCACTATATGAATGCCTAAACTTTGGTTATTTGTCAATTTTATTCACTAGATTTGATTTAAATTAATCTTTCAGTTCATTCTGGTTATTTTCAGATTAAATAATGCCATTTTATAGTGTTTTCTGTCCAAAAAATAGTAATTTCACTTTCAGTTTGGTATACTCTGTTTGGAAGTCAAAACATTAAAATTTACTTCCTGTCATTATATAAATTCAGCCATTTTATCAGTTATATTTAATATTAATAATCCTATATTGTATTAAAAGGTTCATATTCCCTTATTTTCTGGTAGTTAATTGAATTAGTTGTATCCTGAAACATTATTCAGGAATATATGACTCCCATGTCCAAATTTCTGAGTTTAATCATTTTCACTTTTATTCATAATTCTGAATATAATTTATTAAAATCTCTCTAAATGGTATGTGCAATTATATGGCATGATCTCAAGTTTATTTTGTCTAAACCCCTTTTGTTTATTTGCATTTAATTGAGCAATTTCTCTGTTTTGATGAAGTTTGGTTTCCATTCTTTTGGCCTATGATATTTTAACAATTTTTCTTACAAAATAATTTACAAACAATATATGATGTGTGATACCCTCTCTGACTTTTACAAATAGTATTATAAATTAAACATGTTTTTAAATTACACAAAAACAATTAGTATTGGTTACAATACAAACAATAGTTAAAACAAATAAAGAATTTTTTTTTTTTAAATAAATGGTTGTCTTCAAGTCAGACATTTTGCAACACAATCCTTATTTCTAAACATGGAAATATGGCTTACAAAAAAGGTTTTTACTAACTAACATCTTAATTGCCCTCTACTATTTACAAGTATTAACTATTTTTATAGTTCTGATGTTATTTGTTTCAGACCCAAACAAATGGCCTTATATCTAAAACATTTTTAAACATTCTTGTACTATATACATCAAAAACCTTATATTTATATTCTTATTTCTAACTATTATTATAAGTAGGATTCTACAGTTTTTATACAGTCTTTTATACATTGTCTTTGGGTAATTGTACCCTGTCATTAACAAATAAATAGTATGAATTGTTCAAAAAGTATAATGACATCTGTTTTTCTTTTTTCATGTAAAACAAAATGTTATTTTAAACAGATTCATGTCTTATGAACAACATATTGTCACAGTATACATTTTAAGTCATTGAAAAATGCATATTTCATTGCATCCAATGTTTGTGATTGCCAAGAATGAAACACAAGGTTCAT
Source organism: Magicicada septendecula (assembly GCA_034769895.1). Taxonomy (NCBI): domain Eukaryota; kingdom Metazoa; phylum Arthropoda; class Insecta; order Hemiptera; family Cicadidae; genus Magicicada; species Magicicada septendecula. The sequence continues at coordinate 228,328,800 of CM068369.1, forward strand.
TTTTTATAATACCCAAAACTATCACTGGTTCACTTTGCACTTATTATTATGTTAATGCTAAATGGTCGTATAGTCTTATTAACATAATAAATTGGTTAGCGTTTTTTCAATGGAGATTTGTTCCATGGGTACTATATTATTGTTTCATCTTAGTTCACAGGAAACTTTTACTTTATACACTCCTCTCTCTTAAATTTATATACATGTGGTTTTTATTTCGTTATACTTTTGTTTTTAGATATTTATTTTGGGGATATAGGGATTTGGGTGTCTTTTATAAGAGCATGACATCTTCTTCAGGATGCTGCCCTCTTCTTCTTTCTTCAGTCTTCTTTTCTCCTGCCTTCTGGGACTGGTATCTTCTCCATCTTCTTCTTGATGCCATCAGGTTTCTTGGGATCTTCTCCATCGTCTTCTTTATTTCAGAAATACACAACCTGTATTGGTTGATCTTGGCTTATTTTAGGGTTTCTCTTCTATTTATTCTTCCTCGTTGTGGGTTTGGTCATATTCAGTACTGCTTTGTTATTTACTTTTTACCTTCCTGGGTTATACCTTGAAAACCTTTGGTTATGAGACTGGTCTTGGATGACTCATCACTAGTAACTCCTTTTATTTTAACTTGTATTTTCTTTATAATAATGATTTCTTTCCACAGTTGCTATGAATTAATCTTTTTATATTCAACTTAGTGCTTTCTTCCAAATTTAAATATTATAACTTCATTATTCTAATGATCAATTGCCATTCAATATTATGCATACATCTGTCACGCTACAGATTGCTCTCCTCCAGAAGTAATTATTTCAGACATGTTTATGGATGAAATAATTTCTTATGATAATTTCATCATTTCTTATAATTCATTTTCTTCTCCATTTTTATATCGACTTTTTTATATTAGAGTTTTATTAATTTTATATATATGGTTACTTGTCTTACTACTGATCCTTTTTGGATAGTTAGTGTCTTCTGAGATATATTATAATTGTAATACATTTTCTTTCTATATCAACTTCGTGTTGTATCCTTGGGATATTTTTTCTCTAACATTCCCTATCACGTGGGCTGGGGCAGATCAGAGGGGCACTGTACGCTACTTCTCTGCTGGCCATACACCACTTCTATAAATTGAGTACAGGGGCATATCCATCCCTGCTCAAAAAACATAATGCTGCTGGAATTATCTTCAGTCAGTCATCGAATAAAAAAATAAAATAGTCTCATTTTCGACTAATAAAAATATCTTTGGATTCTCCACTTCGTAGTCTCTCAGATTATCTCACATTTTCTATCTTAATAAATCTTCATAATCATTATTATACTCATTACATATATATTTTTTCAAAACTCTTAACTTGTCTGATATATTTAATTTAATTATGGTTGAAAACCTTTCTTTTAATAATTCTGGTTACTGTTTACAGTGTAACTCTCTTTCTTCTCCATCTGAATTCTCTTTATACTTTCTTCTGGTTACTCATAGTATTAGCATGGTCTTTATAAATAGTCTTTCGTATTCATTATTTGAATGGTCTTAATATATTATATTTAATTTTTTGACATTGTATCTTTACATTAAATATTCAGGTTGTTATATTGATCATTTTATTTAAGCATTTTGGTTCTTTCCTTTCTCTTAGAAAGTTATTAATCTGCCTTCGCATTCATTAACATTAATTCATTTATATTATATTTCATGTGGTATTTATTCTCTTTGCATTTCATATAGGTCTTATTATTATCATTGGTTCAAAATCATCTTCTCCATCTGTTTGGTATGAGTTGTTCTTCTTTGCTCTTAATTAACTGTTTTCATTATCGTTTCATAGGTAATTAGTCTCTTTGCTTCCAAATTTTTTCCTTCTCTGGCATATTACACTCTTTTTTGTTATTCTTCTCTACTCCTTCAAATGCTATTGTGAATGTCTAGCATTTATTCTGGATTAACGTTAACTCTCTTTTCTGAATTAATCACTTTATTTTCTTCTCAATTCAATTATAATTGACACATAATTAGTTTTTGGAACTTGGTTAGTTTTAATGTAAAATTCAAACTATTCTTTTTAATTAATTGAAAAATATTTCTCATAAATCCTTGTAATATGTTGATCTTATCTTGTTTCAAAGTTCTGACGTTCTATCAACATTCAAATTCTGTTTAATTCATTTATTCCCAGAATTGTTTCATTCAGAATTGTTTATAGTACTGTGATTTTACTATTATTTCTGAATGTTTTGGTATTTCTCCATATTCAAATTCTTCTTAATTATTTACCATAAAGTTTTCCTCATAATTCAGTGGTAGTAAGCTGTGCTTACTTAATTTTAAATTTTTTTTAATATTAAGTTCAAAATTCTCTCTCTTTCTCTTTCTTCCATAAAGTTTTGTTCTAAATTATCAGGTTGTAGTAAGAAGTACTTACATATTTTAGAATTTTTTTCAAATTATTAAAAATTCTTTTTCTTTTAGTTCTCCAGAATGTTCTTTTCAAAATATTAGGTTGTAAGATGTACTTACATTATTTCCGAATTTTTTAAAAAAAAATTCTAAATTCCTTCTTCTTATAATTCTCCAAAATGTTCTTTTCAAAATATTAGGTTGTAAGATGTACTTACATTATTTTAGAATTTTTTTTTTTTAAATATAAATTCTAAATTCCTTCTTCTTATAATTCTCCAAAATGTTCTTCTCAAAATATTAGGTTGTAAGATGTACTTACATTATTTTAAAAATTTTTAAAATAAATTAAAAAATTCTTCTTCTTTTAATTCTCCATAATGTTCTTCTCAAAATATTAGGTTGTAAGATGTACTTACATTATTTTTAAATTTTTAAAATTCAAAATTCTAAAACTCACAACTTATTCTTCATAATATTTCTTCATAGAAGCTTGATTGTACACTCCTTTGATTTTTCCTGAAACGATTTCCCTCAACTCATATGTATTGTTATGCTTATCATTTACCACAACATATGGGGTTATATTGTACTCTACACTGGCCCATATTATTTATACTTTTGTAAGTTGATCTTCTCTTTTTCTTTCCTTATAAATGCCTTTTCTTTTATATACCCAGGAAGATGGACGGTTTTCTTTATGTCGTTCCATTGCTCATATTTTTATTTATAATGTGCATTTTCTTAAATAGTCTTCATTCATAAAACCCAGTTTTGGTTTCTATGTTTATTCTCCATATCATTTCCTTTCAATGATATTTATTTCGTCTCCTTCAACGTTGTTTTTCGCCGTAGTCGGTTATCATGATCCGTCCCTTTTCTTGATGTCGTGTGGTATTTGTGTCAACCAGGGTCCATCATCTCAGTTGCTCTTATAAAATTTACCCTAGGGCGCGACACTCGGTTATTATTACTGTTATTATTGTTATTACTAAATTTATCATGATAGTAATTTCGGTTAGGTGGGTAAGGGCTGTCATCATTATTGTTGGGATATGGATTTCTCTGACTGTATGGGATATTATTATGTTGGTATAAATTGTTTCTATTGTATGGATAGGGGTTGTTATCCCTAACGCCGTTAAAATGACTGCTAAACTGGTCATTACGCGGCGGGTTGTTAGGGCCGTCGTAATTATTGGGCTGGCTCCCTCTATCATCATATTGTATACACCAATACTTTTGTGGTCCATGTTTTGTATTACCTGACAAATATATGTGAGGATCTTCATCTGGGTTATCACTTATTATTCGTTTATCTGAAACACCATAAGCTGGTTTACCATCATATATCCACTCTGAAGGAATATATTTTAGTCTAACCGTACCCTGGAATTGTCCTAGATGGCACGTTAATGGAATACATTCTGGTGATTCATCTGTGTCATCATTACAGTCTGGTACGATATCACATTTCCATCTTTCTGTAATACACTGTCCAGTCCTGCGCTGAAACTGATCTGGTCCACATGTTGTATTCTGTTTACCTCTGGTCCTTTCCCAGTGATAAACTACTGTCTTGTGGTAAATTATTTCTGAAATTACTTCGATTCTCCTTCTATAATTCATAGAATTCATGATGTCTTTGTCATAGGTAATTGGGATATTATTGCCATCAATTAACCCATGTTTCATCATCTCCAACTCTTCCTTCGTTTTTATTACATTTCTTGGATACATTCTCCTTTTCCTTGGTTTAATATTTTCCTGGTTTCGGTTAGTTTCAATTTCAGGTACCACCATTACTTGTTCCTGCGTTTTGTCATTTAGTACTTCTTCTGGTTCTGGTTGGCTATCTTCCTGCGTTTTATCATTTATTACTTCTTCTGGTTCTGGTTGGCTATCATTTTTTATTTCTTCGGTCTTCTCCTTTCTTAATTCTTCCTTTTTTAATCTGTTCTCTCTTCTTTTTTTAATCCATTTTTGATGCTCCTCTTCCCTTTTTAATCTGTTCTCTCTTATCTCCTTAATCCATTTTTGATGCTCCTCTTCCCTTTTCTTATTCGTTTCATCCAGTCTCTTCATTCTCGACTCGTGGCACTCATCCACTTTCTTCATTACCGACTCGTGGCACTCATCCATTTTCTTACTCAAGTCTTCCTTTGTAGAGTCCAATTTCTTATTATTTTTGTCCATTTTCTTTTCCTTGATGTCCTCTTCCGGCTTCTTATTGATATTGTCCAGTTGGTCACCCAATTCTTTTTTCAAGGATTGGTTGCTCTCCTCTTCTTCTCCTTTTAAACTGTCCTCTCTCATTTCCTTATTCTCGTCATCTAGTTTCTTGTTCATATCATTTAGCATTTTATTCTGCTCATCCATTTTCTGACTCAATTGTATAAGCATTTCCATTATCTTATCCGCTTCTTCTTGTGTAAGTTCTGCCATTTTGCTTGTCGTTGTTCCCTTTTTATTATCTTTCCCTGACTTTGTAGCTGTTGCCTAGCTCCAACTAGTGATTGGGCAGAATGTATTGGCCTTCCAATCGCTAATTAAAGCCCCTAAAGTTGTGCGCCAATTTGTAATTAAATAAATAATTTTGATGTGTGAATCAGTAAGTTGATTGATGATATGTGTTTTGAAGATATAAGCTATTGTGGATTATGTGACTCCGATGTAATCAAGTCCAATGTAATATGTTTAATTGGTGTGGCTCTCGACGTCTTACTGGCCTGAAACACTTCCTTAAGTTTCCCAGCTGGTCGAGTCCCAATGGTAGCAAGACCGGTCGAGTAGCGTAAAGTTGATGAAGAAATATATATGCTCAGCTTCACCGAAAGTTTCAAAACAAATATTATTGTTTTGAAGAAAATTAAAAAAAAAATTATGTTTATAAAAAATAATAATAAAAAAAAAATTTTTAATTTTATTAATTAATTAATTAGGATCAATTAATTAATATAGGGCTGTGAAGTTTTAAACAGTGTAATGCTCTTCTGAAAATTTTTATTAAAGTTTTAGTATAATTTAAATAATTTATCACCACTCATAAGACTGTCTGTAAACCAATCGATATTTGTTTACCTTTCTATTTTTTAGGTTATCTTCACTTACGGGTGGTAAAGTCCTTGTAGATTATCAATTAGAATTATATTATGGGTAATTAGTATTATTGAAGAAATAAAGAACTATTAAGTATTGAAAAGTATTAATGTTTTATTAAGTAACAGCAATATTGACTCTTATCGATTAGTATCGATTCTCAGGATATCGAAAAAAGTTACAAGTATATGTTATAAAAATTATATAGGGTTCTTTAAACAGCCAGTTATTACCAAAGTCAGAGAAATCGGGCTAATATTTAAAAAGTATAACGTTACAATCAAATTAATAGTTATTAATAAACACAGACATTGAATAATAAATTGTAAATATAATAATTGTTTTCACCAAACAGCTGTGCTGAACCAAGAAGAGGCACTGGGATTGTCAAAGAAAGATGGCTGCCGTCAAGTCGATGAAAATGTTGCTCGTTGCTGCTGCATTCCAAATAATGTATTTTGACGCAATATTTCTGTTCTCGTGTCCGCAAATCTCTTGTTATATGTTGTGTAGTGACTGGTGTAGTGATTCTGGGTTGTATTTAGTGTATCTGTATAATTATTAGTTCAAACACTTTCTCCGATTCCGTCACTAATTTGGTTTAATGTATTATACAGTTTTCTAGTGTTTTATGGTGTTTTTCGGAGTAGATTTATATTGTTCTGTGTTATGGAGTGTTACTTGATCGTTTCTGTTATAATATGATAGTTTCAGAAGTATTTTACAAGTCACTCGCGATTTCACAATAACTCACTATACACTCGCTTTGTATGACGATTATAGGTTAGGTTATCCACGTTATTAAACGTATGTCATGTTAACCGTTCAACTACCAATAATTAACTAACTGTTTCCTTCAGTTTCAATTAAACTCTTAGCCCATATAATATTATCCTTAACATTGTTCAAAAATATTTTCACATCCTGTGAATACTTTATATTTTCACTATATGAATGCCTAAACTTTGGTTATTTGTCAATTTTATTCACTACATACATACATACATCCTCGGCGCTACAGCCCAGTCCGGGCCCTGGCCTCCAAAAGAAATCTTCCCCACTGGTCTCTACTCCCGGCCAATGTCCACCAGTTTGCTGCACCCAGCCTCACTGCCTCCTTACCAACCTGGTCCAGCCATCTTGTACGCGGTCTTCCCCTCCTTCTCCTTCCCATCGGCAAATAATTCATCACTCTTTTTGGGATTCTATCCTCCGCCATTCTCTGCACATGACCAGCCCAACGCAATCTGTTAATTTGTATGAGTTGCACGATCGGAAGATCTTTAAACCTTTCGTACAACTCTCGATTATGCAGTCGCCTCCAAATGTTGTTTTCCCTCACAGGGCCATAGATTCTCCTCAGTACCCTCCTCTCAAAAACGGATAGTCTCTGCTCATCTAGTTTTTTTAACACCCAGCATTCCGAGCCGTACATCAGGACTGGTCTAATCAAGGTCTTGTATAGGGAGGCTTTTGTATCTTTAGTTATTAATTTTGATTTAAAATGTTTCACCAGTCCGTAGTAACACCTATTAGCAGATAATATTCGTCTTTCAATATCTCTAGAGGAGTCATTTCCAGAGTCCACATATGACCCGAGATATGGAAAACCCTGAACCTTTTCAAATTCATAATCGTTAATGCGCAGGGACAGGGTACGAGTATTGGCACCTACAACCATATATTTGGTTTTGCTTTGGTTTATAACCAAGCCCATAGCCTTAGCGGACAACTCCAGTTCCTGAAAGGCTTCCTTTAAGCCAGATTCAGACCTACTTATGACGTCAATGTCATCGGCATAGGCCAGAAGCTGTACCTCCTTGTGAAATATGTGTCCGCTAGTTTGAATTCCTGAATCCCTGATGACCTTTTCTAGAGCTATGTTGAACAACAGACATGCTAAGGCATCTCCTTGTTTCAACCCATTCAATGTTTTTAAGGAGTTAGATAGATTTGATTGTATTCTGATTTGGCACTTAGAATTGGACATAACTACTCCAACCATACGCACCAACTTAGATGGTATATGCAACTCCTTCATAGCTCTATATAGCATTTTCCGGTTGATTGAATCATATGCCGACTGGAAATCCACAAAGAGATGGTGAGTGGGCACTCCATATTCCAACGTTTTTTCCAGGATTTGCCTTAGTGTAAATATTTGGTCTGTTGTTGACCTATTCCTAGTGAATCCACACTGATATTCTTTTATGTTTTCCTCAGCGTAGGGAAGCAGCCTAGAAAATATGATGTTGGACAATACCTTATATGCTGTATTAAGTAGAGAGATGCCCCTATAATTTTTACATATAAGCGGATCACCCTTTTTATGTATTAAACACACCACCCCATTGTTCCACTCATCAGGCATTACCTCCTCCAGCCATATTCGCTCTATAAGATGGGCAAATTCCTTTATGAAATCTCCTCCTGCGCTCTTTAATAGTTCCCCTGGTAAACCATCGGAACCTGCTGCCTTGTTATTTTTAAGCTTTTCTAGAGCTTCATACACCTCGTCATAGGATGGCACCAACTCCTCTCTATCATCCTCAAATTCTCCTACCTCCTCTTCATTCTCAGATGCCTCCATCGAAGCCTCCCCAACTGAGCCTAGCAACTCTTCGAAGTGTTCTGTCCATCTCCTGATCACGCCAGCATTATCACTCACAAGGCCACCATTATTATCCCTACAGGCATTTGTTCTAGGCTGAAATTCCTGTCTCATATCATTCACCTTCCTGTACATATCTCGGCTCAGCCTTTTACTCTTATATTCCTCTATCTTTTCCATCTGTCTCATCATATACTCCCTCTTTTTTCCTCTATGAATCTTCTTTTCCCTCCGCCTGGCCTTCCTGTATTCCTCTTGAACAGCCCTAGTGCATTTCCTTTGGATCATAAATTTGTATGTCTTGTTTTTGAAGTCAGTTGCCTCTTCACACTCCTTATCAAACCACTCATCTCGCCCATGTCTCTTCTTCAAACCAACGATTTCTTCTCCCGTGGTCACTAACATGTTTTTTAGATTAAGCCAGTGGTTTTCTATATCTTGTTCCTCACGGCATTCAAGTCTCCACTGTCTAATTTTCTCATTAGTAACTTCCTCGAACCTCCGTTTTATTTCTTCTTCCTTTAGCATTTCTGTATTGTATCTAACAGTCTTTATTCCTTTTTCATTTCTATTATTGGAGATTCTAGCTCTCAGTTTTGCAACTACGAGATAGTGATCGCTGTCCATGTTGGCACTTCTATAAACTCTCACGTCTTGTAAGTCTGACTTATGGCGGCCATCCAATAGGACATGATCTATTTGATTGACCGTTCTCCCATCTGGAGACATCCATGTGCCCTTATGTATGTCTTTGTGGTCGAAGAAAGTCCCTCCTATGATCATATTTTGACCAACTGCAAAGTTCAATAGTCGGAAACCATTGTCTGAGTGTTCAGAGTGTAAACTATACTTTCCTATATTACTACAGGTATGGCTGCTTCCCACTTTGGCATTTAAGTCACCTATGATTATTTTTATGTCATGTCTAGGGCTGCTAGCATACGCATTCTCCAGCAAGTCATAAAAATCATCTTTCTCCTCCTCAGGCTTATCATCAGTTGGGGCATGCACGTTTATTATAGTATAGTTAAAGAAAATTCCCCTAAGTCTTATTTTACACATTCTAGGTGTAAGGGGTTTAAAATCGATGATATTTGCTTTCATTCTACGGCTTACCAAGAAGCCAGTTCCAAGCACATGGTCCCGGTTCTGACAGCTGTAATACACCGAGTAGTCCCTTCGATCCATGATTCCAGCACCAGTCCACCACATCTCCTGCATAGCCAAAACATCTATCTTATATTTGAGAACCTCTCCTATTAATATCTTCAAGGCTCCAGGTCTGTATAAGGAACGCAAGTTCCATGTCGCAAGTTTAAAATCTTTGTCCTTTTTACACGATCCAGTCCCAATTCCATTAATCCGTCCGGCTTTTCCTTTTTCTCTTGGTTTCATAACAATCTTTTTTTTTATGGGGTGGGTTGTTAACCCTACGCCCAACCCCCAACCTGGAGGACCAGGGGTTTTATGTTTAGAGTTCCCGTCTCTTAGATGAGTTGCCTTCACTGAGCTAACGAGTCTCATCCACCCGTCCGCAGTAGACCATGCTCACTAGATCTATGGGCGCCGCCGTTGACATTTTTATGTTCTTCCGCCGCCAACCCCGCCATGCATCCTGCTGCCGACACACTACATCTTGGTAAGCCGGGTCCCTGATTACCTCAGGGCCACCTCGCCCAGACCCCCATCTCTCGTTGGCTCGCCGACCCAAGCTGCCGAAGGGATTGGTTACCACAACCTTAGCATGGGTTGCTCGACTTAACAGGGCCCACCGCTTGTAGGTGAGAGTTGGAGTTGGAGAGGAGAGGCTAGTGACCAGCTCTTGTATGCAGGCCATATATTACGCATCACTCCCCCATTTAGGCCCCATTTTATTCACTAGATTTGATTTAAATTAATCTTTCAGTTCATTCTGGTTATTTTCAGATTAAATAATGCCATTTTATAGTGTTTTCTGTCCAAAAAATAGTAATTTCACTTTCAGTTTGGTATACTCTGTTTGGAAGTCAAAACATTAAAATTTACTTCCTGTCATTATATAAATTCAGCCATTTTATCAGTTATATTTAATATTAATAATCCTATATTGTATTAAAAGGTTCATATTCCCTTATTTTCTGGTAGTTAATTGAATTAGTTGTATCCTGAAACATTATTCAGGAATATATGACTCCCATGTCCAAATTTCTGAGTTTAATCATTTTCACTTTTATTCATAATTCTGAATATAATTTATTAAAATCTCTCTAAATGGTATGTGCAATTATATGGCATGATCTCAAGTTTATTTTGTCTAAACCCCTTTTGTTTATTTGCATTTAATTGAGCAATTTCTCTGTTTTGATGAAGTTTGGTTTCCATTCTTTTGGCCTATGATATTTTAACAATTTTTCTTACAAAATAATTTACAAACAATATATGATGTGTGATACCCTCTCTGACTTTTACAAATAGTATTATAAATTAAACATGTTTTTAAATTACACAAAAACAATTAGTATTGGTTACAATACAAACAATAGTTAAAACAAATAAAGAATTTTTTTTTTTTAAATAAATGGTTGTCTTCAAGTCAGACATTTTGCAACACAATCCTTATTTCTAAACATGGAAATATGGCTTACAAAAAAGGTTTTTACTAACTAACATCTTAATTGCCCTCTACTATTTACAAGTATTAACTATTTTTATAGTTCTGATGTTATTTGTTTCAGACCCAAACAAATGGCCTTATATCTAAAACATTTTTAAACATTCTTGTACTATATACATCAAAAACCTTATATTTATATTCTTATTTCTAACTATTATTATAAGTAGGATTCTACAGTTTTTATACAGTCTTTTATACATTGTCTTTGGGTAATTGTACCCTGTCATTAACAAATAAATAGTATGAATTGTTCAAAAAGTATAATGACATCTGTTTTTCTTTTTTCATGTAAAACAAAATGTTATTTTAAACAGATTCATGTCTTATGAACAACATATTGTCACAGTATACATTTTAAGTCATTGAAAAATGCATATTTCATTGCATCCAATGTTTGTGATTGCCAAGAATGAAACACAAGGTTCATTTTTTATAATACCCAAAACTATCACTGGTTCACTTTGCACTTATTATTATGTTAATGCTAAATGGTCGTATAGTCTTATTAACATAATAAATTGGTTAGCGTTTTTTCAATGGAGATTTGTTCCATGGGTACTATATTATTGTTTCATCTTAGTTCACAGGAAACTTTTACTTTATACACTCCTCTCTCTTAAATTTATATACATGTGGTTTTTATTTCGTTATACTTTTGTTTTTAGATATTTATTTTGGGGATATAGGGATTTGGGTGTCTTTTATAAGAGCATGACATCTTCTTCAGGATGCTGCCCTCTTCTTCTTTCTTCAGTCTTCTTTTCTCCTGCCTTCTGGGACTGGTATCTTCTCCATCTTCTTCTTGATGCCATCAGGTTTCTTGGGATCTTCTCCATCGTCTTCTTTATTTCAGAAATACACAACCTGTATTGGTTGATCTTGGCTTATTTTAGGGTTTCTCTTCTATTTATTCTTCCTTGTTGTGGGTTTGGTCATATTCAGTACTGCTTTGTTATTTACTTTTTACCTTCCTGGGTTATACCTTGAAAACCTTTGGTTATGAGACTGGTCTTGGATGACTCATCACTAGTAACTCCTTTTATTTTAACTTGTATTTTCTTTATAATAATGATTTCTTTCCACAGTTGCTATGAATTAATCTTTTTATATTCAACTTAGTGCTTTCTTCCAAATTTAAATATTATAACTTCATTATTCTAATGATCAATTGCCATTCAATATTATGCATACATCTGTCACGCTACAATATTCCCATGTGATATTATATTCTTGCAAGGCCAAAACCCATCTCGTCAGCCTTCCGTGGTTCAGCTTACAATGCTTTAAAAATGATATAGATTTGTGGTCGCTTCTAACTGTTGTGGGGTACCCTAATATATATGTCCTAAATTTACCGCATGCGAAAACTACACTCAACAATTCTTTTTCGGTAGTATTGTAGTTTCGTTCGCAACTGTTCAGCACGCGGCTAGCGAAGCTAATTACTAAATGGTTACCATCCTGATCTTCCTGATATAGGGCTGCACCTAAACTCACATTACTGGCATCGCAGTTTAGAAAAAATTGTTTTGTAAAGTCGGGATGATGTAACATTACTGCTTCTAAAAACTTTTCCTTTATGAGATTGAGCACTCCATCTTGCTCTGGTCCCCAAGTCCATTTGTCTTTAGCTAATAACTGCTTTTGGAACCTGGCAGTTAGTTCTGAGTAATTGGACCGAAACTTTCTGTAATAGTTACAGATTCCTAAAAATGACTGAAGCTGTTTCCTATTCTTTGGGGTGGGGAATTTCTGTATGGCCTCTATCTTCTCTTTGGATGGGGTAATCCCCTGTTCTGTTAGATTAAAGCCTAAAAATTTCACCTCATTTGCAATGAATTGGGACTTGTCTAATTTGAGGGTGATATTATTCTCTGATAGTTTCTCTAACACCTGTTCAACCCTATTACAATGGTCGTCCCAATTCGCTGAAGTTACCAGTAGATCGTCGACGTATACTGTCGTAAACTTCAGTACTTTCTGCCCCAATATTCTGTCCATTATCTTTACAAACACCGCCACAGAATTTATTAAACCAAAGGGTAACCGCTTAAACTGATAGTTTCTGCCCTCGAATATGAATGCCATATATTTCCTACTATCAGGGTGGAGTTCTACCTGCCAGTAGCCGCATACGGTATCCCATGAACTTATATACTTTGTTCCGTGAAACTTTTTCAATATCTCCTCTATCTCCCCAGGTGATGTGCGGTCGTTAACAATCATCTTGTTGATCTCCCTAGCATCGAGACATATACGTACCTTTCCGTTCTTTTTTGGCACAGCTATGATTGGGCTGGTAAAGGGCGAATGACTATACTCGATTATGTTGTCCTCTATCATCCTGTTCAATTCTTCCCTGTTATTTTTTCTGGTTCGGGTTTTTGTGTTTGTTCTACCATTTGTATGGTTTCTTCTCCCGTTTGCTCCTCTAATTCGTCTGCAGTTTGTACCGGTCTTTCCATTTCTAGTGTAGGCGGTTCTAATTCCGTTTCCTCCATTTGTACTGCCTCTCCGTCTTCCACACTTAACTCGGGTTCCACATTCTTCTTCACCTTTTTTCCCTTAGGTTGCGGCATTTTGATCTGTTGGTAGTTGTCGGGCTTGTTCCGTTTTTTTTCTTTCTCAAGCCCCACGTTGGGCGCCAATTTATAACAAAAAAATTATAGGGTGTGTATAGTGTTTGTTCGTGTTGTATGATGTCGGGCGTTACCTCCGCGCACTTTTTGTACTTACCGGTGACTGGATCCTTTGTGGTGATGTATCCACGATACTCCACGGTAGGTCTTACTTTAAATAAATTTGTATACCTCTGTCAAGAATGTTTTATCAGAATAATTTTCATTTATTTTATTAATAAAATGTCAGGTCAAGGTGCAGTTAATTTTAAAGAAAAAATGGATTACATTATTATAAAAATGAATTGTTTTCTATAATGAAAATCATGAAATTGGATTTGAAAGTAAATTTTACTAAATATAGTTTTTTGAATTTAGGTTCTAAATTATGTACATATCGCCCGTCACTCCCACTATAAAGTGGGATAAGTCGTAACAACGTAGCTGTACTGGAAAGTGTGGCTAGATGCAAATTAAAGCTTAGAGCATATTATTTACACTAATAAAAATTATTGATTTATCAATATAATTTGAATAATAATTTAAATTTATAATGAATTTGTTAAAATTATTTTAAATAAAAATAATTATTTAGTTTTAGTACTATTTATGGGAAAAATATTTTTAATTTAACTGTAAGGATAAATAATAAATATAAAAAAGTAAAATTATAATTTGTACCTTTTGTATCAGGGTTAATTAATTATATATAAAAATTTATTTTTCCCGAATTATGGTGACAGGGTTATTTGTTAATTATTGTAATATAAATATTAATAAAATAATTTTAGTGATGAAACTTTTTTCGAACTATAATATTTCTGGTTTCTTAAGAATTAAATTTAATTTAAAATAAATATTATAATTTATATTTTAATATAAAATTGTATATTTATTTAATTATATTAAGGACAAGCTAAATATAATTTCTATAATATTTTAAGTTTCAGTTAATTAAATAGGCTTGCAATTAGCCTTTTTATATGAGTAAGTTAAATTTTATTTTTTATTTAAATACATTTAATATATTTTAGGTATATATTAAGAAAATTAAATTAATAAAAATATTTTTATTAAAATGATTAAATTAGTAAATTACAATAAATTGTGTTTAAGAATTAGGCAAATATAATTTTCACCTGTTTACCAAAAACATGTCCTTTAGAAAAATATTAAAGGTCTATTCTGCCCAATGATATTTTAATGGCCGCGGTAAATTGACCGTGCAAAGGTAGCATAATAATTAGTCTTTTAATTGAAGGCTTGAATGAATGAATGGATGAAAAATTTTCTTTTTTAATTAAAATAAATTGAATTTAGAGTTTAAGTAAAAAATCTTAAATAAATAAGTGGGACGAGAAGACCCTATAGAATTTTAAATAAATTTATTTTACTAGAGATTAGAATTAACAACTGGAAAAATTATTTTATTTTTTGTTGGGGTGACATTATAATAAATAAAACTTTAAATGAATTTTTCATAAATTAATGTTTAATTGATCCAATTTTTTGATTATAAGTTTAAATTACCTTAGGGATAACAGCGTTATTAATTTGGAGAGTTCATATCAATAAATTAGATTGCGACCTCGATGTTGGATTAAGAAAAGAGTTTAGAGCAAAATTTAAATATTCTAGGTCTGTTCAACCTTTAATTTCTTACATGATCTGAGTTCAAATCGGCATGAGCCAGGTTGGTTTCTATCTACTAATATATTTTTGATATTAGTACGAAAGGACCATATCAAATAATTTAATTTATTCTATTTTAGCAAAGAGTGCATTAAATTTAGAATTTAATTATGTAATAATATTACATGTAGAAAATGTTTATAATTACCATTTTAATTACTGTCCTGTTTATTTTAGTTGGTGTTGCATTTTTAACCTTAATGGAGCGAAAGATTTTAAGATATATTCAAATTCGTAAAGGTCCAAATAAAGTAGGATTTATTGGTATTTTACAGCCATTTTCAGATGCTATTAAATTGTTCTTGAGGGAAAGAAATATGCCAATGCTATCTAATCATTTAGTTTACATAATTAGACCGGTGTTGGGTTTATTCAATTCTTTACTATTATGAGCTATTTACCCATATTTAATCAACTGTGTTTCATTCAATATGGGTATAATATTTTTTTGTTGTTGTACAAGAATAGGAGTTTATAGTTTAATAATTACAGGCTGATCATCAAATTCTAATTACGCTATATTATATTACGCTATATTATATATATATATATTGGGTTGTATTCGATCAATTGCTCAGACTATTTTGTATGAGGTCAGACTTGTATTAATTATTTTATGTCCTGTTGTGATAATTGAGAGCTTTAATTTAATTTAATTTTATTTTTTTCAACAATTTATATGATTAACATTTTTATTTTTTCCCTTGAGAATTTGATGAATTTCATCAGCAATAGCTGAAACTAACCGATCACCGTTTGATTTTTCCGAGGGAGAATCAGAGTTAGTTTCCGGGTTTAATGTTGAATATAGAGGGGCAGGATTTGCATTTATTTTTTTAGCTGAGTATGCCAGAATTATCTTTATGAGCATAATATTTTGTTTAATATTTTTAGGTAGAAAAATTGATTCCTTAATTTTTCCTATTCAATTAACACTAATTTCATTTTTATTTATTTGGGTCCGAGGTACACTACCTCGTTATCGTTATGACAGGTTAATATATTTAGCATGCAAATCATATTTACCAGTAAGTTTAAATCTATTGATTTTTTTCATGATTAAATCTATTATTTAATTCATTAAAAATTGCCTTAATATTAAGTTAATAGAATACATTTCTTTTCTTTACTTTCAAAATAAATGCTTTATTTATAAGCTAATTAACTAGTCAATTAACTTATCTCGAAAAGATTTAATTACTGGGTCTAAAACAAAATATATAAAATAAATTATTGTTAAAATTATTCCGATCTTAATATATGGATATTCAACAGGACAGGCTCCAATCCAAGTTAATAAAATTAGAATAATGAATAAGTACCAAAATAAAATTTGATTAATGGGATAATTCAATAGTCCTATAAATTTAGAATTGTTTATGAAGGGAACAAAAATTAAAATAAAGATTGACATAAATAATGCAATTACTCCCCCTAATTTATTAGGAATAGATCGTAGAATTGCATATGCAAATAAAAAGTATCATTCTGGTTGAATATGTTTTGGAGTAACTAAAGGATTTGCCGGAGTAAAATTATCAGGATCACTTAATTTATACGGTTCAAGTATGATGTAACAGAAAAAAATAACTAAAATTAATAAAAATCCTAGCATATCTTTAATGGAAAAATAAGGATGGAATGGAATTTTATCATTATTTGAATTAATCCCTAATGGATTATTCGATCCTATGACATGTAAGAAAATAACATGTACAATTGTTAATGCTAAAACAACAAATGGTATGATAAAATGAAAAGAATAAAATCGAGTTAATGTTGCATTATCAACAGCAAATCCTCCCCAAATTCAATTCACTAAGACCGTTCCAAGATATGGAATTGCTGACAATAAATTTGTAATAACTGTTGCTCCTCAAAATGATATTTGCCCCCATGGAAGAACATAACCCAGGAAAGCAGTAGCCATTAAAATTAATAAAATGATTACTCCTACAGCTCAAGTTTCAAAATTTTTATATGAACCATAATATAATCCTTGTCCAACATGTAAATAGACACAAATAAAAAATAATGAAGCCCCATTTGTGTGTGAAATTCGTAACATTCATCCATAATTAATATCACTACAAATATGCACTTAAATCTATTAGATGCACTTGTTACATCTGCATTATAATGTATTGATAAAAATAATCCAGTTAAAATTTGAATAACTAAACATATTCCCAATAATGATCCATAATTTCATCAATATGATAAATTCGTAGCTGCTGTTAAATCAATTAGTGAATTATTTATTATTTTAATTAATGGGTGTGTGCGCCGAATGATATTTAGCATTTGTTAAAATTTTCTTCGTAAGGGAGACAATTTAATTCTGACAATATTCACAACAACAATCAGTGTGAATAAAAGATAAATAACTATCATGATAGTTATTATTCCTGATGGAAATATATATAATTTTTTAATTATAAATCCATCGAATAAATTACTTATCTCTAATAATTTATTTACATTATCCATTTTAAATCTAATAATGTTTATAGTTATAATTAAAATTCAAATAATCATGTTTAATATTAATAATTTGATTGAAAAGTAAAATTTTTCATTTGAGGCAATTCTTGATATATATATAAATAAAATTAGTATGCCTCCAATAAAAGTAAGAAATAAGATATAAGAAAAAAAATAAGAATTTATGTAAAATATACAAATAATTCTAGCAAGCATTGTTTGTATTAACAAAATAGATCCCATTGATAATGGATGCTTCATAAAAATAAAATTTATTGATAATATAATTGTAATTGATATTATAATTTTCATACAGAAGATAATTTAATGAAAATGCAAGCTTTGGGTGCTTGAAATGATTTTTTACTCTCTTCTGAAGTTTTAAAATTATTAATTTATCTTAGATTTACAAGATCTAATTTTTTTTAAAACTATTAAAACAAATGAATCTATCACTACCTTTATTATATTTAATTATATTTATATCGGGTATTACCTCCTTATGCTTAAATCGAAAACATATTATAATGAGTTTATTAAGATTAGAATTAATAATTTTAAGATTATTTTGTATATTTTCTGCATTTTTATCAATTGAATTAAATGATATATACATATTAATAGTTTTACTAACATTTAGTGTTTGTGAAGGAGTTGTGGGATTGTCAAGATTAATCAATTTGATTCGATCACATGGTAATGATCAATTATTATCAATATCTTTAAAGACATGTTAAAATTAATTTTATTTTCATTATTTGTAACCCCTTTATTATTTAACATATGATTATTAAGAAATATATTAATTCTTTTAATATTATTTATCATTTTATTCTTCAGAAAAGATTTAGTTATATTAAGATATAACATATATATAGATATAGATAATATTTCATATGCGTTAATTATTCTTACAGTTTGAATTACTTTCTTAATAATTAATTCTAGTCCTTTATATAAATATAATAATATAAATTTATTTTTATTTATGGTGTTATTATTAATAACATTATTAATTTTATCATTTTGTTCATACAATATTATAATATTTTATATCTTTTTTGAAACTAGTTTAATTCCTACCATAATTATTATTATAGGATAGGGGTATCAACCTGAACGAGTAAATGCTAGATATTACTTGTTGTTCTATACTTTATTTGCCTCTCTTCCCATATTAGTTTCAATCATATATATATATATATATATATATATATATATATATATAGAAATAATATAACTAACATTATAATGTTAATGAGATCAAATAATAAGTTTATTTATTTAGGGATAACATTAGCATTTATAATTAAAGTTCCATTATTTATATTTCATTTTTGATTACCAAAAGCTCATGTTGAAGCACCTGTTTCTGGTTCTATAATTTTGGCTGGAATTCTTTTAAAATTAGGAACTTATTGTCTAATTCGTGTTATATATATTATACCAATAATGTTTGCTAATTATAGATTTATTTGAATTTCTATTTCATTAATAGGAGGAATTATAATTAGATTATCTTGTATGATGCAAATTGACATAAAATCTATAATTGCATATTCTTCTGTAGCTCACATAAGATTAGTTATTGGAGGGATTATGACAATAAATATATGAGGCATAGTCTGAGCATATTTTATAATAATTGGGCACGGTTTGTGCTCATCTGCTTTATTTTGCTTGGCAAATATTTCTTATGAACGTTCGGGGAGACGTGGAATCTTAATCAATAAAGGAATATTAAGATTTATGCCTTCAATAACTCTCAATGATTTTTAATATCTTCTAGAAATATTTCATGTCCTCCAACAATTAGTCTAGCAGGAGAAATTATAATTTTAAACAGATTAATGTCTTGAAATTCATTATGTATAATTTTCTTGTCTTTCTCTTCATTTTTATCAGCCTGTTATAGTTTATATTTATATTCCCATACTCAGCATGGAATAATTTTCTCGGGCTGTTATTCCTTCAATTCTGGGAACGTGCGTGAATTTTTCTTAATTATAATACATTGAATTCCCTTAAATTTAATTATCTTGAAATTAAAATTGTTAATATAATTCAATTAGTTTAAAATAAAACATTAAATTGTGGATTTAAAAATATAAATTTATATTGGATCATTACTAAAAATAAACTTAATACATATATTTTCTTAATTTTATTAATTATAAGATTAATAATACTAATTTTAGCAATAAATATAATTATTTTTGATTACGCAATTATAATAGAATGAATAATTCTTACAATCAATTCATATAATATTTATATAACATTAATTTTTGGTTTTATATCAACTTTATTCCTTTCAACCGTTATATTTATTTCGTCAATAGTTATATTATATAGAGGTGTATATATAATAAGTGATAAAAATATTAATCGATTTATTTATATTATTATAATATTTGTGATGTCAATAATATTATTAATTATTAGACCTAATATAGTAAGTATTCTCATTGGATGAGATGGATTGAGTTTAGTGTCATATTGCTTAGTTATTTATTATCAAAATTTAAATTCTGGAAATGCTGGAATATTAACGGCATTAATAAATCGAATTGGGGATGTTATAATCCTCTTATTAATCGCGTGAATAATAAAATTTTGGGTCTTGGAATTTTATATCTTTTATTAATAAAATAATGACGAGTCCAATAATTACATTAATTATTATTGCAGGATTTACAAAAAGAGCTCAAATTCCATTTTCCTCATGACTTCCAGCAGCTATAGCTGCTCCAACCCCAGTATCGGCCCTTGTTCACTCATCAACGTTAGTTACTGCAGGGGTATATTTAATTATTCGATTCAGAAATTTAATTATATCATTTAATTTAATTCAGATATTTTTAATGTTATCAGTATTAACAATAATTATATCAGGAATAGCTGCAAATTTTGAATTTGACTTAAAAAAAATTATTGCATTATCAACTTTAAGACAATTAGGAATTATAATATCAATTTTAATATTTGGCTATCCAATATTATCTTTTTTTCATCTTATTATTCATGCTTTATTTAGGGCATCGCTTTTTTTATGTGCTGGGGTATTGATTCATAGATTAATAAGTAATCAAGATATTCGTATAATGGGCTGTATGAGTTATAACATACCAATAACTAGAATGTTTATAAATATTGCTAACTTATCATTATGTGGAATACCCTTTATGAGAGGGTTTTATTCAAAAGATTTGATTATAGAAATAATATGTTCCAGAAATATTAACTCATTAATTTTATTATTAATGTATATTGGAATTGGACTAACATCTTTTTATTCTGCCCGACTAACATATTTTTCAATAAATATAAATTTCAGTTACTATAATTTTAGCTCACAAAACGAATTATTTAATAATATATTAAAAAGAATTATGATTTTGTCTATTTATTCAATTTTATCAGGGTCCATATTTAGATGAATCATGTTTAACAATCCCACAAGAATTATTCTTCCCATTGAAGGAAGGATAATAGCAATGGTTTTATCTTTCTTAGGATTGTTAATTGGATATGAAATATCTATGTTTTCATCTACAGTAAAGAAATTTACAAGAGAATTTTTAAGTTCCATATGATTTTTAAAACAATTATCAACCTTTCATACTCAATTTTTTATTTTAAAAAATTCATTTATATTTCAAAAATCAATTGATTTAGGATGAGGAGAAAAAATCGGACCTCAAGGTACGATTGAATTAATAAAATTAATCATAATATTTAATATTAGCATAAGAAAAAATAATTTCTAAATTCAGATAATAACATTTATTGCTTGATTTTTAATTATTCTATATTTAAATAGCTTAAGTATTAGAGCATAATATTGAAGATATTAAGGTAATCAATATTTTTAAATATTTATAAGGCTTTTCCTCTCTTTTCAGTGAAAATGAAATGTTTTATAAACTTTATAAATAAGGAAAAAACGGAGTTTAACCGCTTTAAAAGCTAGTTAGCAGCTGCTTTTATTCCTATTTCCCTTTAATTGGAAATAGTATATTCAATAACTTTATTAACAATAAAGTGCCTTATTTTTGGCTTCAATTAATAAACAAAGGAATCGAAGATTCTTTTTTTAGGTCGAAACTAAATGTATTTATTACTTCATTGCTTTCAAGAATGGCTAATATGAGCACCTATTGATTGCAATTCAATAATTATATTTAAATACATCCCTATTAAATTCAATTTAATATATTATTTTTTCATTCATGATATAAGCCTAATATTAAAAATAATAAAAATAACAATATCACTAAATAAATTTCAATAATATTAATAGTTGTTATTACAATAACTATAGGCATAATAATTACTAACTCAACATCAAAAATAAGAAAAATAACTGCAATTATAAAAAAATGTCTTGAAAAAGGAATTCGAGATGACTCGAAAGGATCAAATCCACACTCAAATGGAGATGATTTTTCACGATCAATAATTGATTTAGTTGATAAGAAATATAAAAAAGTCATTAAAGTAAACAAAATTAATAATATCATAATACAGTAAACTACAACATTAAAAATTATTCTATTTAAAAATTAATCCTTTTAATTGGAAGTTAAATATACTTATATACTAACAGAATATTTATCTACCTCATCAGTAAATTGATACATATAAAAATAATCAAACAATATCGACAAAATGTCAATATCAAGCTGCTGCTTCAAAACCAAAATGATGGATTCTAGAAAAATGAAATTTTAATTGACGCAATAAACAGATTATAATGTACGTTCTTCCAATAATAACATGGATTCCATGAAATCCTGTTGATACAAAAAATGTCGATCCATACACAGAATCTGAAATACAAAATGATGATTCAAAATATTCGTATACTTGAAGAATAGTAAAATATATCCCCAATATTAGAGTTAATATAATACCATAAACAGATTCATCATGTTTACTTTCTATTATAGAATGGTGAGCTCATGTAATTGTTACCCCAGAACACAATAAAATTATGGTATTTAATAAAGGAATTTGTATTGGATTAAAGGGCGTAACTCCAGTAGGAGGTCAATTTATTCCAATTTCTATAACAGGTCTTAATCTTCTGTGAAAAAATCCCCAAAAGAAAGAAATAAAAAAGAAAATCTCTGATACAATAAATAAAATTATTCCTAATTTTAAACCTCTCACTACAATTATTGTGTGAAGTCCTATAAACGTTCCCTCACGGGAAATATCACGTCATCATTGAATTATAGTTAAAATCAAAATCAAAAATCCAAAAAATAATAAAATAAAATTTTGTATATGAAATATTATTACTATACCAGAAACAAAAGTTAAAGCTCCAATTGAACCCGTTAAAGGTCATGGTCTACAATCAACTAAATGATATGGATGATTATTCATTATGATACTTCTCTATAATACAGAGTTCTTAGAACTGTAAAAACATAAGATTGAATTACACAAACTGCTGATTCGAATAATATTAATAATATTTGAATTAAAATAATTATATTCATATAAATTTCTAAATTAGTTGATCTATTCCCTAGTAATGTTATTAATAAATGACCAGCAATTATATTTGCTGTTAAACGGACAGCCAAAGATCCCGGTCGAATTAAATTTCTAACAGTTTCAATACATACTATAAAAGGTATTAAAATTGTTGGAGTTCCTATTGGAACTAAATGACAAAATATATGATTTGTATTATTTAAAAATCCAAATAAAATAAAAGTCAACCAGAGAGGAAAAGCTAGACTGAGGGAAAATACTAAATGTCTTGATCTAGTGAAAATATATGGGAACAATCCGAGAAAATTATTGAATAAAATGAAAATAAATAAAGAACAAAATAATAATGATCTACCAAGAGATCCTAAACTTATTAATAAATTTAATTCAAAACTTATTGTATTTAAAACTTTGTTAACAAAAATTATATAACGACTAGGAATATATCAAAACCCTATAGGCATAAATAATAATAAAATTAATGAACTTAATCAATTTAATGAAAATAATCCTGTTGATGGATCAAAAGTTGAAAATAAATTTGTTATCATGATCAGCTATATGAATTATTAGAATTGTCAGTTAAATCTATTCTTGGAATTTTTATAAAAGAAAAATAAATAAAAGTTATAATTAAAATAACAATTAATAAAAAAAAGAAAAACAAAAAACATCAATGTATTGGAGATATTTGTGGAATAGAAAAATACTATTCTTAGTTTTTTGAATCAGACAGATTGATGTTTTATAATAAACTAACTTTTCGTCATTAAAAGTAATCGTTAGTTACTATAAATTGGTTTAAGAGACCATTACTTACTTTCAGTCACTTAATGAATAATTCATTAGTCAAATTAATAAAGCAGTTTACACCAACTCTTTCAATAACAA